>OU342985.1:4116667-4716667 GCA_910592155.1 Ypsolopha scabrella | reverse complement strand
AGAACACATTTTAAATGTAAAAACAATTAAAATTAAAAGTCAAAATATTATTAATGTTACATGGAAATAAAATTTATGGTTATCCTAGCTATTGAAAAAACTCCTACATCAAATACTTTTTTGTAAAATCTAGAAAAGCCTCGAAAATTCACAGATTTTGCGCGCGAAGCGTGCGTTCTAATGTAGATTTTTTGACAACAAACTAAAGTTCACAATCACTCAGTAAGATTATCGTGCACCATGGGCCAAGCCTTAAGTGATTACTCTAAATTTAAGTGTTCATATTCTGAAAATGCTCTATCTAGTATAGTTGATTAGAAATTGAAAGGGCAATTTTATTGAAACTATAGGACGAATGAAATTTTGCTTCTTGTGATTCATTATGAAAGTTGTAAGAGTTTATCTTAGGGATGACGCCAAAATTATTTACTAACCAGCTGCCCTTCGTGACACTAACAATATTAGTAGTTATTACATATTCTATATATTTATTGTTATAGCGCTACCCTTGACAAGTTTCACATCGCCATAGGTTAGTTGGAATAAAATGTTTACTAGCATTCAGCTCACTCGCCTATGTACGTTTCTTTTTGTGCAATAAATTATACAACAAAATCTTAGGATGTTTAACTTACTCGCAAATCCTCCCGAAGTTATTCGAGGGAGAGTAAGAGAACAACTCTCAGGCAAAACCAGGCGGCCCACCATTGCCTGGGTCCGATGGATGGCGGTATATCCATCCCCAATTGCCGGGCCTTATATAAAACAGACTGCTGACGGGCAGCGGCGTCACTGGTGCAAGGGTTTCGGCACCGCACTCACCAACTCACCTGCCCAGCGTGTGTGAGTATGGGCATTTCTTACAGGATGACCGCCAAGATTGGCAAAATGCTGGAAAGGCCTATGTCCAGCAGTGGACGAAACAGGCTGATGGATGGATGGAATGTTTTTAAAATGTTCTATTCTATCATTATTATTCATAATGTAACCGTTTTGATAACAAATAAATTATCGATTGATTAATTGACGATTGAAAGTTTTAAAATTAAGGTGCTATCCGGGGTGACCGTTATTGGAAGGAATTTGGGGATAATCGGTCTTCAAAACTTTTATTTATGTATGGCTTTATTGTGAATGCCTCGTTTTGCTAAATTGTTTATGAAAGAAGAGCTTTGATCTGGATTACACCCAAACTTGTCAGAAAGCAATTTACTGTGAAGTTTTCCTAAATATCCCGTAGAAATGTTCAAATAAAATAATGTCTTAACCAAACGATGAAGATCCTCTAGGATCAGACGGTTCAGGTTAAAATAGATCCCCTTTCGATATCTTCATAATTTTTATCATCACAGCAGCGGCGGAATCGTTCCTCTGGTTTTCCTTTTCAAATCTATCTCTATTTACGGAAATTAAACCAAGAGAAGACACCAACTTGGGCTGGGGTGCCGCCTTAATTCTTCACAAGCATGATGGAGTGGATGCAGAAAATGAGCGAACGTCTCTAGGCCGTCCACCACGGAAGGAGAAGAAGCTTCGTAGGACCCCGACTTCAGCGCGGGTCTTTGTGAGTGTGGCAACCACATTAATACTGCCGCGTCGTCACAAACTACCAGCTAACTTTGATACAAGGATGAATGTAACAAGTCTTTCAAAGCGTAGCATAGGCTGACAAATGGCTAGTTAAACACTTTAACCTGGCTAGAACCAAGGGAAATTATTATAACATTCGTTCACGACATCGAACCTGAGAATCACTATACTCATGACATAGTCCGATTCTATAAACATTTCTAAGATGCTACCAAAGAAATAATTACTGGATTTTATGGAAACGTCTCACTAAGCATAATCTAGATGACACTGATGTTGAAGATGCCGTTATTGGGTCAGCTGATGTTGAGTACTTGAAATGAAATGAAAAACTTTGATTACCAGACCATTAATGCTGGCTTCCAAGCTAGAATTCTTTGTCCAATGGGTAGCGAGGCTTCTTTCGTACAGGTAATGCTTAAAATGTAAAAATTTTTAGAATAAAATCATTTGAAAACAAGTTGACAATTGCATTCGAAAATCAATCTCAAACAAGTGGATATTTTTGATAGAAAATCGATCTGTAAATATACCTACTCGTAGTCAATTGGACGCAATGGATAACTACTTTTAAAACTAAGCTTAAATCTTATATTGCAACAAACATATTTTAAAATAAAACTAACCTACCCACATTTGTACACTGTCGACAAACTATAGAAAACCTAAATGTTATTTTTGTTACTAAACTCATATTCAGTGAACTATGTTCTTATGAATAAATAAAGGTCTTAACCCTCATTATAGAAACAATTGTTTTAAGTAATTGTTACAAAACTGATGAAATCAGTATTTTGACCCTTATTGGACTGAAAAAAAGGAGAGAAGTAAAACAACAGAAAATGGGATATATCTCACCATTAGTTGAGGGTTAATAGGCCTTGTAAATAATATGTTTCTGGGTATTTCATGAAGTACACAGAAAATTGTAATTTTCTGGTATATGCATTTTGACTATACAATCTGGGGTTTTGTTTTTGGAAAACACGTTTGGATTTTTCTTCGATAGAAATAATACCTCAGCGCGCCAACGTGTTAAGTAGACGACACAAAATATCGTAGGTATTAGGTAAGTGGAAAAAAGTGGTCAGTCATTTAGGAAGAATTTTCTGTGCCAAGTAATATAAAGAGGTAAAGAAGGGTCTAAAAGGCATTTTGCGCAAGTCTCAAAATATTTTATCGACGTTTCCTTAAAACTGAATATCGAGTACTACAATATTAAGAAGTATGTAATATGTTATAAAAAACCGGTCAGGACTAGCGCCCTGAGGGTTCCGAAAAATTGAAATATGTTAATAGACTACAATGATTTGAATAAAAATTACACACTTATCATTACCGTACAAAATATATAAATCGAACTGTATCAAGCGCTATCGAGCTCGATATGATCTTCTGAAACTCTTCTTCTGGCCACTCCATCTCATTCTTCCACATTTTATAGCAACTCTTTGAGTGTTAAAGCTATATGTCTGTGGAATGATTTACCTATTAAGCATGCTCCCTCGTTGTCTGTCTTCAAGAGACTGGCAAAAGATCATTTTCTCTCTTTTTAACTTCCTTTTCTGACTTGATTCTTCTGCATCTAACTCAGCTGTTGTGTTTATATGTCTCCTTTCGTATAGCTGACGTATTAAATATAGGTATATGAATATGATATGAATATATATTAGTTTATATAACTATTCTATTTAAGTATCTGTGTGTAAGGTTTGTTTTGTATAGTTTGCTTTTATGTACACCGCCTTCGCGTTTTTCCCGTCCAATAATTCCATCCAAAGGTTGTCTGGAAGAAATCGCTTTAAGCTATAAGACCGCCAATTGTGTCTTTAACATTTGTTAACTTTTCTATTGTTATGTATTTTTTTTCGGTGCACAATAAAGCTAGAGACTAGCAGGGTACCTGGCATAGTAGACCACATCGAGCTGCTGTCTGTCCCTCTCTAAGAGAAATTAGCAAAAAGTGTTATCGATCCGTTTTACTGATCACTTACCAAGTCTCCAGTATGAGTTTGGCTGCATAAATTAAAGTCACCTTATACCGGGTTTAAAATCAAAGTCGAGAATCCTTGAAGGGTGTCTTATATATGATTATATATGATCGGTAAAGATATTATTTTAAATACTGGGATCTCTAAATAAAGTACCAGTACATCATAATAAGACGATTTGCTTTACTCAAAATACACTAATCGCGTGGACACCCTCACTGGTCGCTGGCCACTCGGATGAGGAGTGCGGGTTGCGGGGTGCAATTAGGTGTGTGGGGAGGCCGGTGAGCCATAGCTTAGAAAAATGATGGAATTTTTGGTGAAAATTCAAGGTACATTTTTTTTTCTCGTAATGACATCAGAATCATGTATACTTTCATACCCTAAAGGGATTCTTGACTTTGCATTTACACCCTGTATAATTAGTATAGAATACAGATAAAAATAACACTTGTGGTCTTCAAACGCCCTTTTTCTCCTCGTTTGACAAATAGGAATCATGAACAGAACTCAAACATATTTTATTAGATGGGTTTTAACAATATCTAGATATTTGATTCTGAAAAATTTGCTAGCAATTTTAGTTTTTTTAGTAAAATTAATAAAAACTTCCTTTTTTTTCATCTACGCTGAATTCGCCCCTCTCGCACTGCACGTTTTTTCGCATGGAGTGAGAGTGACAAAAATAAAATTTACATAGCCTCTTAATACCATTTTATATTACATTGCCAGGCGCACTTGCAATCGCCGTCGCAAAAGTTGTCGTTGGTAAAAGGATGTGTATCCAGGACCCTAAGCAGCACACATGTAACAGACCCGAAATATCAAAGAAAATGAAAGAAAATCCCAGCAACTTTCCAGCAACATTTTCATTATGGGCCTATAATACCTCAATTCGCAGTCCTGCTCTAACGTTTCTGCTTTTCAACTGTCTATCCTACTCTAATCAGATGAGTTATTTTGAAATCGTGGCTACACTGATGGTTTTTTTAATTTTTATGGAACAGTAGCAGCTGTTTTATCCTAATATCAGTTATATTATGCAAAGTTTCAGATCTAATTTCAAGTATTCATTGAATGCTACATTTTTAGTATCTCTGTTAATAATTAAAATTATAGTAACAATATTGAATATATTGTTAATTGTTATAATTAATACATTAAAATATATTAATTATATTATACATGAATTGTATATATATAAAATAATAATAATTATAATATTTATATATTAATAATCATATGAGTAATATAATAATATTAATTATTAATATCATTAATATATTAATAATATTAAGTTATTAACATTCAATAATGTTAATTATAGAATATATTGGATAGTCTAAATATATTTACATATGAATTTTTATTAATACATTATAAGTATTAAGTTTGATTTACAAATATACTAATTTTAATTCACAGTCCGGTCCGCGACGATGGCAACTTTTATGAAAAACAATATGTTGAATATTTTTCCGGCCTTTATCGCGATGCTGCTTTTCTCAAAAATAAAATGAGACACTTTCATGTTTTTCATGATAATGAGTTATATCAAATAAAATAAACTGACTAAGAAATATTAAAAGTTACTTACTTGCTCATATTTGGGCGATTAGTCATGTTTATTGTTATTGATTTCTTCAGCAAAGCATTAGTGGAGTAGAAACACTTGTCAAAAAAGGTGCCTTGCTTTTTTTTGAATTACGATATTGTGAGGCTGCCTTTTAAAATAATCCTATTTTTACAGGTGCAAGCAGTAAGTAGAAGTCACCGGCAATATGGACCTCATTTATGTGCCAATAGGAAATTTGCACTCATTAAGTTTGTGGAAAGCACTTTGATGACAAACATTTCAATAAGAAGAAAACTCAATTCAAAAAGTCAATCATACCTTCAAATCAATTCAAAGAAGCATCACTTTCTGATGCAATTATGCCTGATGTTTACTTGTCATACAGATACGGGTACGTGTGTTATTTTATTAAAAATATTAGTTTTTTATTTATGTAGGACGACGTTTATAATAGTTTATCCTTTATTGTCCAAAATTTAATATAGCTCAAATGAAATGATATTTAGATCATAGTTTAGACCTATCTTTTAGTAATAGTGTATCGAACGGTCGAAATATTAAGATCAAAGAGTGAAATATGACATATATATTATTTACAAAATTTAATCATCGCTATTTATTGAAAAGAGACAAAATGGGAAACCCCCCCTTAATTTGGAAAATATATGTGAATGCGTTATGTGCAACGAACTATTTATAGCAGTGGTGGATTAACCAGTAGGCTGAGCTTGTACTAATTATTTAAAGAGTCAAATCCTCTTCACCTTTATGTGTATAATAACTACGAGTATGTAGCTAGTAATTTTCTGCGGGGCAACTGCGCAAACGGCTATTATACTGCAGTTTCTTCTGCTTCGTAGATTTATCTGTGGCAATTAGCGGCTCGGGCTCTCTACGAACTATTACTTAAATCTTTACGGCCGTATTTACGACGTAGGCCGCGGAGGCATGCCTTAAATATGGCATGTGCGGTTGCCTCCATTTTTTGAGACTGCCTGTACGTATATAGGTAAGTTCTCAGTGTATGTAAAGTTTTAATAATATAGGAATTTAATCAAGCATGATAATGTTTAGTTGATACTGCCTCATGATTTCCTTTGTTTGCCTAATGAGGAAAGAAAACTGAAAACAAGTCTGCAAAGTCGTACAATCGATGTAAGTTTTCCGTCAATCCAGAAGTATTCTACTTAAAAATATGTTCATCTCATATTCCATGTGAATTTTGAAAACCTGAAGTCATCGAAGAATTCCTGTGTTTTACCGAATCAGTCTGATTCTTCATCTGCATGGCACAGGTCGGCCGTGTTTAAATTATGGGTTAGTTGAATACGTAATAACTCGTTTAAAACGCTCATTAAATTTTTGAACGACTTATACCTAAGAATTCATACGTTTTTTTATTACACTAGTTTAGTTAGATGATCAAATTCATACTGAAGACTCGGTAAGTAGTCAGAACCAAGGTTCAGTGACCCTGTTTGCGAAATACGAAAAAAAAATCTTGGTGCCTCCATACTAGTTCAACAACAACCTCGACTCAATTAGTATGGGAAGTCTGATATTTATTTTGCGTATTTCACAGAAAGGGTCCTTGGTCCACTTACCGAGTCTCCAGTATGAATTAAGTCATATAAACAAAAGTCACTGACTAATTTATGCTTTGTGTCACGTAGCCTCGCGTTGTGAAACTTTACCAGGCATAAAATAAACTTTCAAAGAAAACCGAGTTGTTGAAATGTAGAGTTAAAATATACCTACACACAGATAGACATAGAAAAATTCTAAAAATAGTAGTTATGGTTTCAGTACAATACTGAAAACGTATTTCAATTAAAATTTAAAAATATATCAAATGTACAGACAAGACTTTTTTACTACTTTAATATTCGCAGATGGGCGTTAGATTAATCATTCTCTGGGTGTGAACCAGCGAGGTATCGTCGTAGGTGTAAACACATATGTATCCAGGGAGACTTTAATTTATGCAGCCAAATTCTTACTGAAGACTCGGTAAGTGCTCTGTAACAAGGTTTGATGACCTTTTTTGTGAAATTCGTAAATTATTCTTTTCGTGTTCCTTACAAACGCAAGCCCAGCCCTGAGTCAATTAATATGGGACGTCAAATACGTCAAACTTACAAAAAGATGGCATTACTTTTCACATGTAAGTATAGTTTTGAGTATTTTTATTGTTTTTAGTACGAAAATTCTCATTTTTAAACAAATAAAATTTTAATTTGGCGCCGTAGTCTCGCGACGCCCGGCAAGCCAAGTAATTTATGACGTAGGCGCACTCCCCACGAGACTACATAAATAATGTTGACAGCTGCTATAAAATACTTTCCCCGAAAATTTACTAATGTTTAAATTAGATACCACCTCTTTAAATTCTATGGAGCTTATGTTATTTAATCACGAAGTACCTGTTAAATATATGTTGAAAATTTTCTCATATGCCAAAGCGTTTCATTGTTTTATCGGGATACTGCTGCAAATTCTACTGTGCTAAGAGATATAAATAGAATTTTGTTTAAATTATAATATAGCTTAATATAAAAAAAACCTTGATATTCTGGTTAAACTAGCATTAAAAATATACGTGACCAAAGTTGATCGCGATACATAAAATAAATACCAACAAACGGTTAAAAACCACATTGAAAACGCTGGCAACAATAGTCTCGCTAATGCACAGTTAAAAATTAGTCTCGCGGGACTCACCGAATTTGCACTTAAGGTGTTCCATAACTATCGACAACCAGGTTATCGATAATTTTCTAACAGCGATATTTATTAATAAAATTTTCGTTTTTTATTAGTATGATCTGTTTTATAATTAATTGTTTTGAATTATAAAACACTCCGTAATTTGTAGATGTCTCCAACTTCGTGACTGCTGAAATTACTTGTCTCAGTGGACAATTTTTATGATTAAGTTAGCCTTTTGTCATAATTAAGAAATTAAATCTGCTGTTAAAATGAAAAGGAAATACCAATATGACAAATATGTTTTTTGTTACGTTACAAGAAAATTTAGTAGAATGATGATAAAGCCGTGAGTAGTTAAACAGTCAAAGGACTCTGAAATTATGAACCACAATAAGATCATTTTAATTGATCGAGTAACTGCAAAATTTAAGTTACAGCAATTATAAGCAGACTTGGCATCAATAACAATGTATGCTTAGAAATATACTCAGAGTACACTAGCGTTACCTCCCCCGCGCCCCGCAACTTCCTAGATTAAGTTGAACAATACAGCTATAGTTTTAAGAAAAGTATCTTGTTGTATAACTAATTTAACTTTCACTACTTATTGTTGAATGTAACCTGACTTGAAGTTGTTGAATCCAGTGAGCTTATTATATTGACCTCTCTTTCTAGTGAAAGTTTTATATCATCAGCGGATAACGTGACCAATTTGTATACGCTTGAATTGTCACTTCAGATATTGAATCGTTGATGCAGTGTTCTCAGCATTAGATTTTCGTACCCAGGGTTTGGGGTTCAAATCGCGTTGAAAGCTTTCATGTGTTTTTTTTGTAGGCATTAGAAAAATTAATAAAGTCTTTCAAGAAAAGGTCAAAAATAGGTGCGACAATAAGCGAAGCAATGTGGAGCAAGGAAAAGCGTTGCTATGTAAATAAATTTTAGCAGTTTAGTAGTTTTCACAGAATTCATGATATCCGCAAAAATCTGTCTTGTAGTTCTTACAGAATTAATGATAAAACTTCAATTTATGCTACGCGTTCTTCTCGCTGTGCTCAAGACAAAGCTGCACAAATAAGAGATGTTTTGAGTAAGTTTACTAAAAACTGTTTATCACCTTATTGTTTAGCTGAGAATGTATTCATCGATGAAATGATGGTCGTATTTCGAGGGAAATGCCCCTTCAGGCAGTACAAACCAAAACCCGATAAATACGGGATGAAGCTTTATCCACTGGTGGACACAAAAACGTTTTATGTTTTTAACGTTGAGCTTTACGCTGCTAAACAGCCAAAAGGGCCATATCAGTTGAGTAATGCTGAGGGAGACGCGGTGAAAAGATTGATAACTAGTACACCAGTATCCCTTTGGTGGAGGATCCAGCCCAAAATCATATAGCCACGACATTTATGAAGTAACCACCAACCCGAAAAAGGGAAAGAGATTGAAAAAAAAACAAGTGCAAAGCCGCGGGCAAAGGCTAGTTTTGCAATAATTTTGAAACTATGTAATATCATAAAAAATCTGTTTATATTTATTAAAGTAAAAAGCAGTTTTTATTATTGAGAAATCAAGGTTTTGTTACAAATCCGAAGAATCGAGCCTTAACCCTTGCAAGATTGATGGGACATCTTGTGCCATCTTCTATTGTTTTACTATTGTTCTTTTTTTCAGTTCTGTAAGGGTTAACCAGTAGAGTTCTGTGGGTACAGTGAATAACGGTTTAACTCGAGCTTTTTTAAGACTTTGCTCCGTTTTTAGGGTTCTGTACCTCAAAAGGAAAGAACGGAACCCTTATAGGATCACTTAGTTGTCCGTCTGTCTGTCAAGACCCTTTTATCCCGGGAACGCGTGGAGGTATCGAGTTGAAATTAAAACCATATGCTCCAGTTTACAGTACCTTGAAGCTGTAAAAAATCAAACTTGTATGTTAACGTAAAAAAAAGATACGGCTGTTTATGCCGTAACGCGCTGCTTTTCTCAATTGTGTTTGGAAATAAACAGTTAGACGAGTTTAATTTAATTTAATTTTAGTTATTAGTGATATGTGAAATAAGAATATGTGAATAGAGAGTGAATAAAATGGAAAAATGAGGCTACACCCAAGGAATTGATATGGGCATTCCTCGCTCTGCGAAGTGACGCCATTTTACGGGAATGATCAGCCCGCGGCTGCTTCATAATAAGCCCCATGTAAAGTGTGCACTGCAGCAACGGATGCGTGGACACAAGTCTTTCCTTCTATATTCGTACTGGGCGTACGATTTTCAAGAACAAAGTATTTATTATACATGTACTTATATTTTCATTTATTTGGTTGATTTTTCCAGACACCATTAAAATGAGTCATGGGAATTCGGATTTTTTATTCGTAGTTTTTCTAGCATTTTTATATCTCATCTACACGATACTGACGCGATTTGTATTCTCATTTTTGTGGGTTCTTTATCTAAGCATTTTTGTCACCGTTTAGTGTCGATGTGCGACAACGGTTTTCGGTGAAATTATTTTGCAACCTTTCGTCTACTTTTGAGTTGTACCTACTTGGTAGTTTTTAAGGCTAAGGCGTCATCTCGGCCACGTAAAACTCGGCCGCGCGGCCGAGTTGAAACCTTTCGATTAAATAAATTTTATTGGGGGCCAACTCGGCCGATAGTGAAAATTTGAGGTGTATGTGTACAGTCAACATAAGAAGTCCTTAGAAAATGTAATATTATTTATATTTTTAAGACAAATAACGACGTGGCTTCAAAATAAAACAAAATATCAATATTTAAATAGGAATAGGTATATTAGAAAAATCAACATCACGAAACTATGAACGAATACCGTAATAA
Source organism: Ypsolopha scabrella (assembly GCA_910592155.1). NCBI lineage: Eukaryota > Metazoa > Arthropoda > Insecta > Lepidoptera > Ypsolophidae > Ypsolopha > Ypsolopha scabrella. The sequence continues at coordinate 4,705,964 of OU342985.1, read as the reverse complement.
ATCTAATCACCAATAGGTTATAACAAAGTTTCAAGGATATGACACTTATTATCCCAATAACCAAACAAATGAAAAAATTAACGTTTTGTATGTTAAGTAACAACGAAACTTGATATGCATTTAAACCTTAAAAGTGCCATCACTTGATGCTGCAAGTTTTTTTTAAAAACCTTATTTGATTATATTAAAGAAAACACGTTAGACAAAAACAAATACTATATGGAAAAGAAGAGACAGGTAAGACTTATAATGATTTCAACAATACATGTTCTTTACTGGTTACGAGATTTATATCGGGTGTAGCTCAGAAAATCAAACCACATGCTACTGATTATAATGAAACCTTTATACTGAACCACTTAAATATCACTATTAAAATAATGTGAAAAAAATCCCTCCACATATGATTACAATATCGAGTACGATCACTTACACCCGTGCTGTTCACGCCACAATAAACCATGACTAATGAAAAAAATACACAAATATGTTTGCATCAATTTGTATACATGAAATATATTTTTAAATCGTAATAGTAGTGGAGATAGTCATCGAAATAAATATCAAAACACAAGTTTTTGAATTTTTTCTGTCTGTCTGGGCAGATTTTGATGGAATTTCGTGTGGTGATATCTTCTCACCGGGGTCAACATGTAGGATAATTTTTACTTCGGAATATTGTCTGTCGGTTTGTTTGTTTGTCCTGACTAATAATTAGTGTTAGAAATCAATAAGTAATACAAATATTAATATTAATATGAATATAACAATTATGACATTATATTATTAAATTACGATATAATTATTACTAATTAATGAGTAATAATCTAATATATATATGTATATATTAAATATATTAATTATAATAATATTATATCATATAATTTCTATTTATATATTATATAATATATTAATTTATTAGATTATTGTTAATATAAATATTAAACTAGTATCACAGTATAATTAATACTTTCATTTAATATAATATAATATATTATATTATTACAACATAATTATTAATATAATATAATATTATAAATTTACTGTTTAATTTATTTTATAGTACATTTTTGCTAATTTGTTAGAGTCGTTAAACTTTGGTCCTGACCACTTAACGAGTCTCCAGTATGAATTTGGCTATATTGACCAGCAGTCACCTTATATTAATAACAGCAGAATTTACTCAAAGAAGACATTTCTTTATTTTTTAAATAAGTAAATCTGCTTTCAAAGATTTTTGAAAAGTAGCTTTCTTCATCAATATTTCAGGTACTTTTCCTCCACCGACCCCCTTTATTTAGGGCACCTCCCTTCGGCCCTGAGTGTAAGAGCACATAACATACTCATCGTTATAATCTTCTTTGTATTCGATCAGCCGGAACGCGAATATTTTGTTGTCTGTCATTTATTTTTTGTTTTTAGAATTATAATTAATTATTTTTCTAAAAGAAGTATTATCAATAGAACTCTATTTTTAGAAGTAAGATCACCCGTCTGAAGTCTAAAAATTTATAATTTGTATAATTTTAGTCCAAAAAATTTTCGCCTGCACACACCGACAACACCACACCCTAATTAAATGAAAAAAAAAAACATATAAAATATACTCTAAACCCTATCGAATATATATGGAACTTGGTAAAGCAAAGGGTGGCAGATAAAAACATTGACCAATCGGAAAAGAACATAGAACAACTTACAAAAGATGCGATTAAGTCAATTACGCCAGCTGACTGGAAAAAAGAAGTGAATCACGTGGAGAGACTACAGCGAGAATACTGGGAAAAGGATCATCTAGCAGATGACAACATCACACAACTTTTAATATCACTAGGGGAAGACAGTTCGGCGAGTTCAGAAAGTGAGAGTGAGGAAGATACAATGTCAGGCATAGAGTCAATAATTTATAGTGACTGAGTTTAATAATAAATGTTTTTGTAATCAAAATTATTGTTTTTTAATAACAAACCCTTCATCAATAATAAATTGATTTGAAAAGGTTAGTAAATTTTTTTTACCTCCACATTTCTCGAAAAAACTTTTTTTCACACCGTACCCAGACCGCCGATATGACGTCACGAGGTCAGGTGCACAGATATTGTGACCGGGTTGTAGTTACCTGGCTCCGTTGACCGGTTTGTTCTCTCCGCTGCCGTACAGCGCACTGCTCAGCCCCCAAAGTCAAAGCGCGTTGTTCTCACTCTTGAACACCTGGCAATACAAGGTGGGTCACAAAGGGCAGCTATCAGGCCATGAATTCTGGCACGTGTGCAAAAATTACAAAGGCAGATTGCGGGTAATTTTAGCAAGGGTTTCCGTGGCCCGTTCAACCACTTTCTTCATGTCTGGCGTAAATTTGCTTTCTCCTCTATCCATGACGATTGTTGAACATCGCGCAAGGATAGTTTCCGGCGCGCCTTTCATCATGAGGACGTATCTAGGACTGGATACACCGCTGTCTAGATGAACGCTAACCTGTTACAAAAGCTCTGTCAGTTCAGGATAGCTAACATGGAATAATATATGTATTTTGGTTTTGCCTATATACATTACGAGCGTCAACATGGACGAAAATAATAGAGAAGTTTTCTCTCTCGAAGAAACGTTTCACCAATAGAAACGCAGGTAAGCTTTACCACGTGATCATGTCCTCGACAAAACTACTCGTCCTGCGTTTCCATTGGTCAAACGTTTCTTCGTGAGAGAACATTTTTCTATTCGTGCTATATATGTATGCAACAATGCAACGTAATCGGTGACTAAAATCAGCGGCTTGTGTCAGAGATAAACCATAGATTATTTGAGTGGATACTTTTAATACCGCCTTTAGAATAATTAACTCAATGGCGGCCATAAATATTTACAAAATAACGTAAATAACTAGGTCTAGGTACAATTATGGATACTGTACTAGCCAGGTGAATGAATAGGTGCATTTGCAGGTTCAATTAACATTCTTGTGCAAAGGGCCTTAGCGTACTAGCTATATGGTTTTGGACTCGTCAAGTATCTACAATTGAGACTGTGCAAGGTTCTGACATCTTTAAACTCAGATAGCTACCTGTTTAAACTTTTATCTCAGACTTCTCTACCACGCTCTACCAAATTACGACTGAAGAGGAAGCTCGTACGTATTGTGCGGTTATTAGTTGACCACCACCACATTACCCCCCCAAAAAAAATTGCAGTTTGAGAAGCTTTTAAAGCCTTCCACGGAAAGAATAGGGTATGTATGTTTTTTTTACAACAGTCTTACATAGTCTTAATGTTTACTAAGTTTCTGCGGCGTACCTAGAGCGTTTCTAGCTGGAAACTGGTTTATGTACATACCAAGACTACATAAAAAGTTTTTAAGCGTACATGTCACCCGGTGAATTTTGATTCCTGCTCACACGTGCTATTGAACAACAAAAACACACAGTAAAGGAACTCAAGTACGCGATTTAACTGTCGTTTAAAAGGCATAAGACCTACTTGTGAACAGCATTTCAAGTTTCTAAGTCAACTGGAAGTGCCCTACCTACAGGTTTTCGTTGATTACGTAATGGGGCAATAACTTTTACGCGTTGAGTTAGAAGCCTCATCTTTTAACAGAACTATGGGCCCGTAGACTTCTGTAGGAGGTATTAGTTTCAACATGCTACCTCTCACGGTTATTCAGTTTTGCGGCAGTGGGTCACGGAAACTAAATTAAAAAAAATATATAGTTGTCAATTAGCACACGTTTTTATGTCGTCGGCATATCGTAGAGTTTGGCATATCATGGTCTATTAAAACATAATAGGCATAATAAAAAGAAACTAACTAAAAAAATATTTCGTGTAAACCAAACACGCTCCGCTCATCGTCGCATCTATTAATTTTAAAGACATTTTGGATAATTAAGCGATTTCCTGCACAGGGTAACAAGTATGAACATATTATCGACTTGACATCGCTTCGATAAACAAAAATGTAGCTCTTATTTCAAAGCATTAAGAGTCGTCGATTTGTGCAAGGCTTTAGTTACTATTGCCGTTTATTCAACTTATGAATCTATTCGTAAAAATGCTGTGAATCTAATAGGTCTCCATGTCAACAAGTTTGATTACAAGGGAAGGTGTATGTTGATAAAATATGTGCTTGAAAGTGCAAACCATTCAGGAATGATTGGATTTGCCATTACTTTGTACAAGAACTCTGTAAATGAAGAATTCAACAGTCAAGGATATTTCCCTGATACTTTCACTGGAGCTCAACTTTTTAGCATGATAAAAAAGATTTGTCATTTACCACATGGTGCTGAGTCAGCTTTAGTGGAGCTAGCAGATCAGATAATTACATCTTTAAACTTCTTTTTTGTTTCATACATTTTCTAAATAATTATAAAGTTTGTAATTTTTATTCAAATCATTAAAGTCTATTTATTTGAAAGGTTTCGGAACCCTTAGGGCGCAAATACTACTCGCACTTGACCGATTTTTTATAAATTCCTCCAGTATGGGCTTTTCAGTTAATATAATGTACTAAATGGGTTTTGGGTTTGCTTATATTTAATAAGTTAATACTAAAAGTTGCCCGTGCGATGGTCGTTTGTGTAAGAGTATTGTTCGCGCCACAGTCAAGCTGAACGCGCTTTGTTCGCAGTTTTATAATCTGCACATTTAGAGACCGCTAGCGGCGGTGTAATCACTTTGTTTTGTTTTTTATTACTTCTTGTCTATGATTTTGATCGAGATGACGTGGTCTTTTTCTCTTCCGTTTGGGGTTTTGAGAAAATTGGGTGCCTAAAGGGTTGAATAGCCTGCTTTGGGGCCAAATGTGCGTGAAATAAAGGTCTTCTAGTGTGAAACCGTATTGGGGAATTGTTCTCGTAGAAGCCGAGCTAATTCCATGAAGATACCGCCGAGGTCTCAAGGGTTAAGGCAGGTACTTTTATAGGTTTGTCACAGGTGCGTCCAATAGCCGACGTGGTTTTTTTTTTTTTTAGAAAATCTCTTAATAGGTATTTGTATGCGGCCAAGATGTTTATCCATAACTAGAAAACTTTTTTTTATGACGAGTAAAACTAATAATCAATAGATTTGATTGATGGTTGTTGATGGAACTCCATTAAAGCAATAAAAAGTCTTGTCCCAGTGTTTATTTCTTCCTCTTAGCTACCGGTATCCCTTAATATTTACATCTTCAGCCACTACGTCTTTGGGTTTATGAAGTAATATATACATTTGTGTGTGCTTGCATCAGCTGCAAGAACTGAGTAAAGTTAATCCCCCCAATAATAATAAAAAGGGGCCAAGTTCAGTACAAACGCAGCGAAGATGGTCAGCTTCGCCGAAAGAAAATTGTGGTCCAATTAGATGCTGAGGTTTATTGAGGTTCCTTCAGTCATAACTGCAATGATACACCAGCTGAGGTTTAAACGATTATAACACGTGCAACTAATTGACTATGAAAACTTGCCTAGCTACATATTCGGTAGCAGATCTCTAACAAAATTCATTTTAAAACAATTGAAAAACGCTGTACATTATTGCAATTATGACTAAAGGACCCTTCCTATCTAAGCCTCACGATTTGATCTCAATTCTTTTTTCGGCGACGCCGACATTCCCGCACTGTGTTTCTACTGAACTTAGTCCCCTTTTCACATTTATGTCTTTGGTGGGATATCATTGATTTTTGTAAAGTTGTATTGAAATACTTAAATAGATACTTTTCCTATAGGAATTACATTATAGGGGGCCGAAAATGCTTTCGAAAAATGCCAAATGGCTTTTTATTTTTCGAGCATGACACTGTCTGCCGCGTGTCTAGATAATATTTAGGAAGCGAACGTAAGATCCCTTAAACAAACCGCATATAAAGCTAATAAATCCGTGCTAAGATATTAATATAATAACATTTTCATTGCCAATAATAATGAAATGAGATTATACAGAATCAAGGAGGCGTACCAGTTAAGAGCAAACATCATGACGCGACCACCTCTGTTGTGAGGGCGGCCGAATGAATGCTGTTTCATTTCGCTTTTACGTGCTCGCTTCACGAAACTTGCGAGGGTATAATTAAAAACTTGTGTCTGGAGAAACACGATTTTGGCAAGGTTGTGGACGTTTTCAAACATACTTTTAGTTAATATTAATTTATATAACATATTAGAAGAACAAAATAGTATACATTTTTTTATTTTATCTTCATCTAATAAAACATATTACAACTTTGTTAAAAAAATACATTTTTAGGGATAAGATTAATATTTTCCGATTTTTAGTTTTAATTGGACATAGACTTAGAATCTAGATTCTAGATGACGTGAATTGACTCAGCCTATAAAATATATTATAAAAACATTCCATAGACACCTTACAATTTTGTGTTTGCATTTGGAGGTTAACGCATGATGGCTGTCCTTAAGTTGATACAACAAGTAATAATTCAGTTAAAATTAAAATTGTTTCGGGTTGAATTACGCCCCGTTTGCGGTACAATTTAGCCGTAACTAACTTTAGTCTTAAGAACCACGAGCCACTCCAAAACCGCATTTATTTCAGGTAACTAGAGTTTATCCACTTACCAGCTCATTTTAAGGGTAGACGATGGATCGCGTTTCAGACCACTTGGATAGGAATTACTAGATGAGGAAAGTTACCTCACTCGAGTTACTTGGAACCTGCTTTAATGTTGCTATTACCACCCCTATTTGCTTGGGAAAATACGTGATGTTAATGTTGTTTAATTACGGAAGTTACGGTTTCAAATTGTGTTCAGTGTCCATGTACATTTGGTTTTTATACACTCTCTGATCAAAGATGCCGTTGAGTAATGAAGGATTTTTTTTTCAGCCTGGGCACCTGCTTATTTTCCATTTTAGTAAGAAATTCTTCCCTCCATCAGCCTGTTTCGTCCTCTGCTGGACAAATGCGTTTCCAAGATTTCGCCACTCTTGGCTGTCCTACTGGAAGAAATGCCCATACTCACACATGCTGGGCAGGTGGATTGGTGAGCGCGGTGCCGAAACCCTCGCGCCAGTGACGCCACCGCCCGTCACCAGTCTGTTTTTAGGGTTCCGTAGTACCTAAAAGGTACAAAAGGAACCTTAATGGTGAGACTCCGTTGTCCGTGCGTATGTCACAGCCTCAAAACTATAAAGACTTGAAATTTTCCACAAAAATAGCATTCACTTGCCTACATAAAATTCTTTTTTTAGGTTATCATAAACAGTTATGGGCAATATTTTAAATACCTTCTTCCTCACTGTTCCCAAAACTGTCGAATTACCTAGGTATGCGAGTCTGACTCGCACTTGACCGGTTTTTTTATAAGCCCGGCAATTTCTTCTGGAACATTCTACCTGTTCACAACCTAACTCAACATTTCGCATATCTACCTACTTTCTTATAGCTAGAATATCTTCAATATTTTGTTCTGTCTTACCAATAATCCTAACTAGCCCTGAAAAGGAGTTAAGATACTATCATCTCAGTAGGTCCGTAATGCAGGCAATGATTGGTAGGTTCACTGAACTGTTGTAGCCATTGCTAAGAACTGACATGTTTTGCTCTCCAACTTGCATTTCATAAAAAATATATTATTACTAAAACAACACCTACAATATAATACATATTTGGATTCCTTTATTGGAGACATCATTCAAACAAGTTATTAGACTTAAATGATTTGAATAAAAATTACAAACTTCTGAAATGTATGAAAACGTATGAAAGAAAACTGCAAAATTAATTTGGTCGATTATTACTCATTAACTCGTTTTCCTTTTATTAGCTGTCCCCCTCCCTCAACACGTGCGTGACTCTAACAAAAATTCGCACTTTAAAGCTTAATTTTCGGAAATGGATGACTGAATCTAAAAAATGTTTTCACATACTCGAAATATTTTTGGACGACCTATCCAACGACAACCCACACTAAGGAATAGAAAAAAAACATCCTACTTTGCGTATATGAGAGAAAAAGTTCTTTTTTTACGACTTTGTCAGCGGCGTGATTAATAATTATGTATACCCGTGCCAAATTACAGCTTTCTAGTACCTACAAAGAGTCTCTAAGCTAAGCCGGACAGACAGATGGACGAACATGGTGAAATTATAAGGGTTCCTAGAAGAAACCTAAAAAGTATCTAACCAAGTTTTGTCTATTGGGACATCTCCAATTCACATATCCAAAATCAACCGTATTGGGACAATAATTGTAAAGTTGGACTTTATGTTGCAATGTCGGGGTAGTGGCCGGAACAGGAGTGCCTCCCTGAGGCAATAACCGATCGCCGCGGTATAAGAACTCGAATATGGGCGCGTGCCAACCGAGCGAAACTGTTGGCGCGTGACGTGGCATGTGCAACTATCCTCGGTTTCTAAAGATATAGTTGATGTTGTTACGTCAGTCAGAAAAAAAGTTCTTTAAAAATACTATTTATGTCCATGTTAAGGGTTGGTATTGAAATTATAAATCGCCATGTTTTCGCGTCCATTATATCGTCACTTAGCAAACAACACAGCGCAAGTCGAAAATTGCCGGTTTTGAGATTCAAAAGCCGTTGGATAGAACTTTAAACCGTGCTTCGATTTAAACAATTTTATGCATTTGGATGATTAATAGGCCCCGCGCCTCAAGCCCCTCGCCCCACGCGCCAAAGCCCTGCGCTATTCACAGGTTATCATGCTGGATGGATATACAGACTCAAAAATTAATCAGTTGCGGGAGTGATCTTAGGAAGACTATCTCTGATGTTTTTTTTTTCTTCTCACCTTTGTTTGACAGGAATCCTTTTGCGTGTGCCGGTGGCCGGCTGGTTTTCAGGGCATCCTCTCAAAATATTAACCTTTGTTTCTAATTGATATTTCTTGTTTATAAAGCACTCTAAGAATATTTATATGTTAAGAAAATATTTTTACTATTCGTGTGGCTATAAAATAACGCATATAAAAGCAGATTAGGTCTACATTGACGCAATGATTATCTTTACGGTTTATTTTTTAAATACGCGTCACACAGCGCTCATCAAACGATTGAGTATTTGAAGCAGGAAAACGTAAAAATTCTTGACCATCCTCCATACAGTCCTGACCTAAGCCCTAACGATTACTTAACATTTCTTAAAATTAAGAAAACTCTTCGTGGTCAAAGGTTCCAGTCCGGTGAAGAAGCAGTCGACGCTTTCAAATCAGCCATATTGAACACCCCCACTTTGGAGTGGAATAAATGTTTTAATAACTGGTTCGAGCGAATGGCAAAGTTTTGTAAACTACGTGGAGAATACTTTGAAAAACAATAAAAAGTACTATTAGGTTCCAGTTGTTTTTGTTTCTTCAAACGACAAAACTTAAAAGGCATGCCTCGTAGCGTTTATTAGTCGAGCGAGCGACGCATAGAAATTATGTCAATTTACTTTTGAAATGGTGAGTTGTCGTCTCAAAACACCGCAGTAATGAGCAATATACCTAATTTCTGTCGTTGAGTGAAGGGAAATATATAAAGATATGTCCTGACTCCTTCACTATAATAAATAATTAAATATTTAAAAAGCTTATTCTATCCTATGTATTATATAAATATTAGATCAACGGAATGAGTTATTTTGAAATCTGAGTATTTAAAACTCAAGTTGAGCTTTCTTATCGATATAGTCCTTCGCAAGCCGGATACTCGAACCACCAGACCACAGAGGCGGTCAAAAGAGAGAATACTTCAATATAAGGTGACTTTCCTTTATTAAATTCATACTGGAGACTCGGTTGTGATCAGAACGAAGGTCCTGTTTGCGAAATACGTTCTTTTTACCTCTTTGTACTTGTTTAAGAACAACCTCGACTCGTTAGTATATAAAATAAACTTTTACAGAAACGTTCATTGAACCTTGGTCCTGACCACTTACCCAGTCTACAGTATGAATTTGGCTACATAAAAAATATGTTCTTCTCCCATACATTTTGTACAACTTTGTACAACGCTGTCGTCCAATATTTATTTTTATTTGGGCTTTTTATAGATTCTTGCAAAATAATTTTACTATAACATTATGAAATTCGAAAAAAGTCGAAAAATGACACACCCTAACGTATACTCTGTTTAGGTGACTTTGTAAATTATTTAAATAAATTCTAACTAAATAAGTGCCTATGTGACATTTTAATTTTTACCGATATTTTTGAAATATTTGCAAGCTAACTAACTATTAGCCGAATAAGGCGCTTCCTGCATATTACTTTGTTCCATTCTATCTATGTATTACCTTTTTCTATTATTTATGACGGACCTATATTTAACGAAAGACAAATAACACAAAAAGCCCATATTTCAGAACTGCCTAAAAACTACTCATCAGATTCTTATCATAATAATATCATCACACGTACAAATCATACGTTCCGTCCAAAAATATCCCTGTTTACATAACACGAGAATTTTTAATCATGAAAGAGACTACACCTTTTATATGGAAACATTTATCAGTTACCTCTAGTACTGATAAGCAATTGTTGTAATTAATGTAAACCTTGACTGAATTTTTGAAAGATTTGATACTTATTTCTCAGTTTGTATAATTAGGAATAAGATGAGCTCATCCAGCAGCCACGACGATATGGTGGTCCACAGCCAACTTTACCCGTACCCAAAGAAAATGGTTGTTGAAAGAGAAATCTTGTACGAAGAAGAGCATCCGCCATTCCAGCCTCTGTTTGCGACATCCAGGTTCTTCGGCCAATCGAGGTTCACCTGGTTGCTGGTCAGCTATATCGTCTTCTACTTGGTGTACCTGGTCACCGGGGCTCTGGGCTTCTCGGCTCTCGAGGCTCCGCTAGAGAATGAAATTCGTATGGAAGTTATTCGCGCTAAGCAGGACTTTTTGGCGACGCATCCCGAAGTTTTAGGTAAATTAACTTCTCTTTACAGGAAACGGAGTCCGTCCTGCTTCAACGTTTTTATTTTATATATGACTATCTCTGTCTAATCAGATAACGTTAACGATAATAATAAACGATAAACATTAGAAATAGATTTCTAATTCGAAGATATAAAGGCTATTTTATCAGATTTTTTGTTATTTTTATGTGTGCTTTCGATTGTTTTCGTTGTATTATAGTTTTGGCCCTGTAAACATGAAGCTTTTTTAAATTCTGATACGAACACGAAAGGAACAATCAAATCGATTCTGAAGGCTTTAACTAGTCCTGTTCTTCTTTGCTTCTGTTGCTAACACTAAAAAACTATTTTGGAATTTAAAAAAAAATAGTTTTGACAGGACTGAAACCAAAATTAAAACCTTCAGAATCGCCCAAATTTCATAACGCCCAAAAACTAGGTCCCCCATAACAATGTTTACAAATATAATGAACTTCAAAACATTTATTCTGTAATACGGGCAAATACAATGAAGAAAGTTAAGGCTTACTTAAAATTAATAAAATAATAATAGTATAGTGGCTTTTGAATGATTGATTTTCTGATAACGTAAATTTAGAATATCTAAAAATCCTACATTTGAGGATGTGGAAAATGCAATTATTTTATAGTTATCTTAATACTTATTATTAAACAATAATCCGTTTTAGCTTTTATATACTAGTAGACAATTTGCATTTATTGATTTAAAACTATTTCGAGTAGTCAATATCATCTTTTTGGCAACTTTATAATTAATGAGTCTTGTTATGCTTGATTTTTATATATAGGTACGAGTATTTGAAACTATATTATATCTGTAGTTTGTTAGGTGGTAGAGTTAATGCCGGGCTCGCCTGTGGAGGTACCACCATCTTACTCGGAAATCCTCCCGAATTTATTCAGCGAAGAGTAAGAGAACACCTCTCAGACAAAAAAACCAGGCGGCCCACCATTGCCTGGGACCGATGGATGGCGGTATATCCATCCCCGATTGCCGGGCCTTATATAAATCAGACTGGTGACGGGCAGCGGCGTCACTGGTGCAAGGGTTTCGGCACCGCGCTCACCAACCCGCCTGCCCAGCGTAAGTCTATTTGTTTTTTTCTACGATCCAAGAGCCTTTTCGTTCACCTCTCGCGACTCCTTAAAGACCGTGGCATATCTATTCACCGTTCGAGTGCTACGCGGGTGAATTATTGCTACCTTTATAAGGAGAAAAAGCCTCTTAAATGAATATTATATGGGTTATATAATGTACGGTTTCCATGAATACTAGGCTGTATACATATATTTCTCTTATTTATTATTTATATGAAGACGATACGTGAAAAACGTGCTATTGGCAAATTAATAAAAGTTGTACTGGGTTTTTACCATTCGCTCATGGTCTGTGTGACCGATTCCAAATGTATGAAAGTGAATGGACAAATCAGTTTTATACAATCAATTGTACCATTTTCCAGGTACGTAAGATCGTAGGGAGTCATTGTCTATACTAAACCAAGTCTAAATAAACTGCTATTTTCAAATAAAACCACATATTTTACCGATTATACTGAACAACTTTTACAAAGAAAAATAGCAGCACAAATAAAAAAGTGCTATTCTCTCTAAACACACTTTTAAAAGAACTTACGACAATTTTTGTATGGGCGAAAGTATTTTTTTTAATTTGCGGCGTTTTTATGTTTCTTTGGAAAAGTCTATATCACCTGTATTTCTATCCCTACGCTTCTACAAAAACCACAAATCTTCCCATTTACTTAAGGCGCCGCACTGTGCGTTCCCATGGCACTCTCAGATATATTCTACGCTTGGTTGCTCCCCTCGACGTCCCCATGTGCTCAGGACCCTTCTAGATTTAAATTACAGAGTGCGCTGGGTGCCGTTCAGATTTGCAAAGTTGGTAGGATCGTTACAATGGACTACTAACTACAAATGTAATGGTCTCGTAATTTTCAGAGTTTCTAATTTGTACAAAATAATAAATTAAGCACAAAATTTATTAATATTTTTTGTAATTTCGCATTTTAAATTTAATTAGTAAAATAAAATTAAAATTAACGTGTGAAAAGTGTATTAATATGTACCTGTAATCAATTATTCATTTATTGATATTTTTATGAATGATGGAGGTTTTCCGTGACACGTATATTTCGTCTGTGGTAATACGGTACAAATATTAAAATTAAAATCGACCAAATTTAAATATGGCGTCCTACCGTTTGCTTAAATAAGTATATAATCTAGAGTAATTGGTATTAAACCATACGTGACATTGTATTCTTAAAATGTGGGACAAAAAAATTGATGTGTTCGTTAGTAGTTTAGCCCCAGAGCACTCTGGGAAAGTAACACAAACTTTTTAACTTATTTGTAGCTGGCCAGCTAATTAAAGACAGTCCATTTGCTTAGAATAAATAATAAAAAAAAATGTTGTTATTGAAATTATCTTTATTACACAAAATTCCCAACAAATTTATAAAACATTCCGGTACGTATCAATATTTGGTCGCATGTCCTTTGGCAGAAATTACAGCACGACATCTCTTGGGCATGGAAGCGATCAATTTTGTACAAGCTCCTACCGGAGCTTTTGTCGCTACTGTCTTCTTCACCTGGTACCGTAAAAACCGTTTTTCGACTATCGTTGGATTTTAGTTAGAGTCAAGTATCCCTTAGTACCGGCTGAACGGTTGTTTATGAATATGTATAAAAATTCACAGAAGTTATATATATATTGAAGTTCAGATCAGATCAGATTCAGATTCAGATCACGTACTTTTAGTCCCTTCTGAACACGACAACGTATGGGCCGTTCTTCGTGAGAACAACTTCCGAGCGGACTAGAACACCAAGTTATAAAATGTACTGGGTAACTACGGAACCCTTACTGTGCGTGGCCCGACGAGCACTTGGCCGGTTTTATTCTTTCATGCATTCTAATAAAATTAAGAGTTTCTAAAGCGATGGATTTCGCTTTAAAAAAATAAAAGGTGAGTTTTATTTCTATAGTCAAATTAATACTGGAGACTCGCTCAGGTCAATGGCCCTTTTTGCGAAATAAGAAAAGTATGTTCTGTGCCTATTCTTGTTTAAGATCAACCTCGACTCAATTATGGTGATCGTATGTGCATACATTTTGTTTTGTTTAGATTTAGAATAATGCCGTTATCATGCACCCATTTCGTTATGTTATCAAAGTCCTTTTGAATTTTTTGCTGGATTATTTTAAAACCTTTGCCTGGGCAAAGTATGCACATATCAATTCAATTCAATTCAATTCAATATCTTTATTTGTTGAGACACAGGTAAATATAATATATTGGTGTTACATTTTATAAAAATAATCATTAAGTGCCGTGTGCTCTGCCGTTAGGCGTACAAATTCAATTTAGTTCCTTAACATACTAAATACAAAATAGTTTGTTAATAACATATGTAAATTAGAAAAATGAACAGTAAAAATAAAAATAAAAATGTCACCATAAATCACTTAATAAAATAAAAAACTATATAAAAATGTCAATAAACCGATTCATGCAATATTATAAGATATTTAGAATGAAATGTCAGTACCTATCATTTAAAAAAGCAGCAATTGAGTAATAAGTTTTCTTGATTAAAAATTCTTGTAATTTGCTTTTAAATGTCATAATGTTGGAAATATCCCTAAAAGATTGAGGAAGTTTATTATAAATTGTTGTTGACATGCCAAACACGCTAGACCTAAACAGTTCCGTATTGCGAGGAAGAGCTTTTACCTTATTGTGATGTCTGCCACTGTTGAAAAATTCAAATAGGTCAAGATTCGATTTAACAAATACTGCCATTTCAAGAATATACAGCGAAGGTAACGTTAGGAGCTTTTGTGTTCGAAAATGTGGCTTACATGTATCTCTGGGTCGTTTACAGAACATTGCCCTAATGCATTTTTTCTGAGCTTTAAATACTCGAAGTTTGTCTGTCGCGTTACCCCAAAATATGATACCATACCTTATGGTAGACGCTACAAAGGCATGGTATGCTGTTATCACTGTCTCTATATTAACGACTTTGCGGAGCATATATAAAGCATATGCAAAGGAGTTTGATTTTTTGCAAACATGGTCGATTTGCTTAGTCCATTTTAAGTTCTTATCGATATAAATTCCCAAAAATTTTGTGGCTTCAGTTTCTCCAATATAAGTGTTAGAGTGTCTTATGTTTAGATTAAGTTCCAGTCTATTTTGTTTCTGTTTAAAAGACATTATTTTTGTTTTATCCAAATTGATCTGCAATTTATTAATGTTAAGCCAATTGATAATGTCGTTCAGAGAATTATTAATTTCCGATTTGAATGTACTTATATTATTACCAGTGTAAATAGCTGTGCTATCATCTGCAATACATGTACACCTTACAATTTTTAATACATTAGAAACACTATTTACATGCATTACATAACCAACGGGCCCATATACAGAACCTGTTGGGACACCATATTTTATTTCAGCCTTATCACTGTAGTTTCCGTCCACAAGGGTTTGCATTTTCCTATTTGCTGAATAGCTACGGAACCAGTTATTTATGGGGCCCCGAATTCCACATTCGTCCATAGCACGAAGCAGCAGTTCATGATCTAATGTGTCAAAAGCTTTTTTGTAGTCTATTAATATTGCCAAAACTTGTTTTTTTTTGTTTAAAAAATTATTACTTTCTTTTGTAAACTCAGATAAAGCTGTTGCCGTGCCGCGGTTCCTACGAAAACCATGTTGAGTACTCGACAGTATTTCGTGTTTTTCTAATAAATTAACAAGTAATAAATAAACGAGCAAGACAAATACTACGCTCAATAACTAAACAGTATTGTACTCGGCTGAGTTACAAACAAAACAATTAATTCTACTAAAATTTTCCTTTTTTAACTTGATTATCTTCTTATTTAAGAATGATTTTATATAAAAGATCACTCAACGTCATATATTTTTTTCAAAGGATGGACCTTATATAGCTTATTCTTTTTTTGTTCAAATAACTGAACATTATATCAACTGCGAGAAAGCTGGGGTTGCTAAAAGTATCTCAATTTCGTGGGTTACCAGTGTTCGCAACAGAATCGACATAAATAAGTATAGTGACAACCTAAGATAAGTGACACAAAAGTGTTGCTAAATTTTCAGAAGTTATTTTTCGTAACGCATGAATTAAAGTTACAACAAATATTTCTACGCCATTCTATGGTTGAATTTGTTGGGACTGTAATAATATGTAAGATCAATTGTAAACCAAAATTCTCACAAATAAACGATCTACTTACTTTACGGAACCCTAAGAAGCGTTCATTACGTTCAACTGGTTTCAAGTAACGTGGACAAATTGGACATAGATAACTCCCAAATACTATAAATTATTTAAATTGAAACCCTGAGCTAAATAGGAAAGTTCACAACAGTGCTTGTATTAATAACTAACTTTAGTAAATTAAAACAAAATAACATATAAAATGACCAGTATCTTCTTCTTCTTATTCTTGAAGGGCTCGGTTTCCGCACCTAGTCTCGCATTTGGACCTTTGTGCGTGGAAATAGTGGGACCGGCTATGTTAGCCTAGCCAGCCCAGCTCACGCGAGAATTCCAAGAGGCGGCCTAGGTCGCCACAGGACCACGGAGCGTCCCCGGTTCACCGAGGATCTTGGCCCGTTGTGTGCTGACACCTACGCAGTCTATAGCCAGAAATAATTAACGTTGAAGTTAAATAACCAGTATATTACAGCAATAAACATTTGGTGCACACATTTAACAGAGGGATTTTTGCTTCTATCCACAACAACCGGCTCTCATACTAGTAAGTTCTTGAACAATAAAAAAAATATGAGTAAAAGTATTTTAAATTGCAGATATGTAAGTAAAAGAAATCAAAAGTTGTAGGAAATCGTTAAGTGTGTACAGTCAAAGGAAACCTCTGGCAGCTTACAATGCACTTCCTTTTGAGATTTTCTTTTGACCGAGTTATTCCTAGATCCCTTGTGTTTAAGCCCTTATTGACTTGTGATAGAGATGGTTTTTGATGAGCTTAGGTATGTATTTTATACAGACTTTGTGGACAGAATGGACCCAACTGTTGAGGACTTAGCAACCCGAGACTTGACCTACTTGGCTACGGAGGATTTATTTACTTCAGTTGACAAACTAGAATTGTCATTATGATCATACATACATACATACATACATACATACATACCGGGTGTAAATAGACTGATACCATTAAATGAAACCACATATTCTACTGATCTAACTGAACCACTTTTCCCAAGAATCATACCCGCGGACACCCTTAGTTTGGGAAATTATTGAGTTCCAAACAAAAATGCGTGAACCCTAACGCACCGACATACGAGCGAGTAGAGAGAGCGTTATCCGTGAAACAGCTGTTTTATAAAAAAAGTTATTATGTCGATTGCTGTCGAAGTATTGGGTTTTTTTTGTACATATATATACCAGTATGTGCTGTCAAAATGTGTTGGTGTTATTATGTTTATGTATGTTAATGTAAATATGAGTGTTGCAATCATAAAAGCAAGTATGGCGCTCCTGGAGCAGGTTTATTATAAAGTACCGCAATAAGGCTCGCGCCCTATCATTTTGGGACGTCAAAACTGTCAGGTAAGTGAAAGTATCAAAGAGTGCGGTTATGAGACCACAAAAACTACAATAAACACCAACGATTCGGCCACATGTCAAAAATCGTTGGGAAAAATGGGCTGTCAATCGTGTTGTGCGGCTAACTTCAGCCCTGTAAGAATTGAATCGACGGCGATCTCTGTATACATAGTCTGAAATCTCAAACCATCTCATCTCAAACCTTATATTGTATGTACTTAATTATTGTAGATAGATTGAATGACTGAGGGTTGTTGCAATACAAAAATGCATTATATTATTTTCAGAAAAGATGAGATATAGGTTATGGTTATTAAAAATAACTTTCCTGAAATAAGGGCTTTAAATGTTGTTTCTTTTATTTTCACAGAGAAACGCATTTACGTCTTTGTTTCAATATTTCCATAAAAAAGTCATTTATCATTATATACATATATATAAATATTTCAAAAGAAAAGCCGAAGGGGAACATATACATTTTAGTATTTCAATAAGTAAACACATATATATTTTTTTAGAATAGCATGTTTCTGCGTAGGACAAGGGTCTTGGAAATGATACTACTTCTACTTCCTTCCTAATAATGGGTAAAAGGAATAAATTGGGCGTTAAAATTCACTCCCCAAATTTTTCCATAAAACCTGTTGAAGACAAAAAAGAGACGAAGTCCTCAAGCCCGTTTTTCTCATACTTTTCGCCACAAAACGCCCCGCTTAAACTTGAGAGTGAAAATGTTTGGAAGACACCTCAACAAAAACGAAGAGTATCTCAGAAACTCAAGAGCCCAAAACGTCGTCCAGAGAGTGTAAGAAGGAATAGTAAGCCTGAAGGACCTCGCCATCATTCCAGAGATCTTTTCGATTCACAATCTCAAGATCTGGAAGACCCTGAGCCAAGAAATTTGGACATTGAATGGAAACTGACACCAGATGACAATATCATCAAACGGGTCAGAGAAAAATGCTTCGGCCTTTCCCTTAAATACTGTAAATACCGTAATATTGTATATGTTTGTTATTTTTAAAATAATTGAGATTAATTAAATCCATCATGTATGTTACTTTAGTTAATATAAAGTCCATTTCATGTCTTCTACGTAATAGTATATATCTATATATTTTGTAATTTTTAACGTTAGCCGGTACACAACAACAAATTCAAAAAATATATCAATTTATGTGAAGAGCGCTGGTCGTTAAATCTCAGGCAGGTTCCTGCCTACCTTAATGGCCAGAGTTCCAATTAATAGTGTAACATGTAATTTTAAATCAATAAATATATATAAATATATTTTCATATTTTTCTTTTTGTATATCTTATTGACAAGAAACCATTTAGCCTCGCAAATTTCGTCATAATAGCGACATATTAAAGTTTTTGCCGAAAAATTTAACATAAATTAAGCTCGAAACTGTTTAGCCTATAGTTAAGGGCCACATAATGTTAAAGTAAGTATTAAAATTACTATTTTAGAAGATGATTTCTTACAGTAAATTTTTAGAGTTCCGTACCCAAAGGGCCAAACGGGACCCAATTACCAAGCCTCCGCTGTCGTTGCGTCTGTCTGTCCTTCCGTCTCTTACAGGGGTCTACAGCTTCAACTTGATTGGGTAGAAGTTGAAATTTTCACAAAATACTTGTTACTATGGCCTCTTTCACGACTAACAATAAATCATAAAAAAAAATTAAGAAAGGTCCCCACACAAGAAACCTCGAAAAAGTTGCATTATTCAAACGTTATTGGTTTTGGCTCTTAAAAACGGGAATTAAACATATAGAATATATTTAATTTATATAATTTAATTTAATATTTAATAAAAGTTTTAAATTTAGTCAGAGTGTAGGACACACACTAAAATAAAACAAAAAATTGTAAACAGTAGGGTTCGATACGAAGACGGCGCCAAATTTTTTGTCAGGCGCGACCATTTTAGCGTCTTGTTTTTTGTAATCTTAATGTTGCTGCAGCTTCATACATTTATCACATAATCTTTATTTAATTTTAATTTTGACTGATGCCGACCATAGTAATGGCCGAAATATACCTCAATATATTATTTCAATGTGTTCTTTAACTTGTATACGAGGGGTGGCTGAAAAGTAATCTACCTGACTATGAAAAAAAATACATGGATTAATAATTTATTTTTTATTTTTCAATATAGTCCCCTGCAACTGAAATGCACTTACGACATTTGTCAATAAGTGACATCATACCAATAAAATAATAATTATTATTTTGATCGTCAAAATAGTCATTCACAGCGTCCTTCATCTCTTCGTCTGTTGAAAATCTGCGCCCTCTCAAATTTTTCTTAAAATTTTTAAATAAGAAGTAGTCAGAGGGAGCCAGGTCTGGACTATAGGGTGGGTGGTTGATCTCTGTAAAGCCGTTTTTTGTCAGAGATGACCGCGCCTTAAAGGCCGTGTGCGCGGGTGCATTATCATGCAAAATCAAAACGCCTTTGCTAAGTTTGCCCCTCCTGTCTTCTTTTATTTTTTTGCATAGCTGGTCAAGTAAGTTCGCATAGTATTCAGCATTCATCGTGGTGTTTTTTGGCAGGTAATATATCATAAGAATCCCCTCAACATCCCAAAAAATGGTTGCCATTAGTTTGCCCGCTGACAGCCGGACCTTAAACTTCCTTGGTGGTTTTTCCCCTTTAAATTTCCATTGCATCGATTCTTGTTTGCTTTCGGGATCCCACTGACGAATCCAAGTTTCATCACAGGTCACTATTCGCAAGATAATTTCTTCCTCTTTATCCTTTACCAAGTCTAAAAATGACTGACAACATTCCACACGCTTTTGCTAATCAAACGGGATCAACATTTTAGGCACCCAACGCGCGCTCACCTTGGACATTCCCAAATGTTCATGAATTATTTCATGAACTCGTTCCTTGCTAATGCCAACATCTCTAGCTATTTCCCACTGCTTAATTAGCCGATCGGCAAGGATCAGTTTCTTCACTTTTTCCACATTATCTGCGGTAACTGCAGAAATGGGCCTTCCACTACGGGGATCGTCTTCTAAGCTCACACGGTTTTGTTTAAACTGCTTTGACAAAAACTTTATTACAAATTCGGAAGGACATGAATCTCCGAACACCTTAAACACGCGCTCTCGGACCTGCGTCGGCGTATTCCCTTCTTTACCGAGGAATTTAATCACAGCGCGATACTCAATTTTATCCACTTTTAATTTTATTGCAACTTGATGAAAACGAAGACGCGACAAAAAAAAATGAACTCGTAGAAACAAATAAGTGTCATGATTTTTAAAAAAGGAATAAACAAAGAATACGAGAATATAGTGGCCAGTAACATTTTTTAAACTTTCTTTAACAAAGGAGATTTTATATCAGCCACCCCTCGTATAGATACATAATTTAAAAAAATATGATATAAAAATAAAAGGCGAAAAAGTCTTATATTCTTTACTTGTTTACCTATATATTGAAATTCAGATGGTTTTAGAAACGCAAACTGGTAATTATATTCCTCCGGACGAATTATTTTTTTAGGGAGAAAAACCAACTGTTTCATACAAAAGTGCCAGTAGCTAAAAACCTGTTGCAAGACCTACAAGCAAAATGTATAGAATGTAATTTTTTGTCGTGATAATTAATCAATGTATGAAATTTATTAAAATTGATAAATTAATATTATTGATATTAAATATAGTATGTATAATAATAATAGTAATATAATATAAAATATTATTTAGACATAATTGATATTACTGATAAATATGTCATATAATAGTATAATATTTATATTATATTAGACATATGTATATTATATATGATATATAGTATTTAATATGTAATAATAATATTTGCAAGCAAAGTGTATTTGTCTTATTGAGATTTATGGAAATGTTTGGCAATGCGAAGAGCACGGAAAAAAGAAATGTAGTATGGATGCCATTTCCTAAACAAGCCGATGGAAATCGTGTTATATGGACCCTTCGCCACTGATGTGTAGGTACTTGGTATAAATTTCAGCTAGAGGATAGCCATTGGTCTTTTGCCAAATACTTGGCTAAGTAAAATGAGCCCATTTATATGTCTTCTACTTCAGCGTAGTTATCAGCGTTCGTTTGCAGCTCTGCCTGCATTTCCTTAATCTCGTCGCCTTTATCAGACAATGGCGGCCAGAACTGTCCCGGGGAACTGATGTGGCTTATGTATAGTTGAGTGCAGCCCGCGGGCAATGACACCGGCTCTTCTGTTGAAGCCTCCGTTACTTCCTCATTTTTGTATATTTGGGGTATTGCCAATTTCAAGTTGACAAGTTTCATAAACAAATCAACGCCACTTAGATGCAAACTCGACAACCAGTCGTCGGAACCAAAGCCGAGGGTCACCTGGACTTCCTTTTTCTCGGCCCACTCCTTAAGTTTGGTCATCGCATCGTCCTGTAATGACACTAAACCCAGACCGGGTTACTCAAGGTCAAAACTGATAAAAAGAAACTGAACGCTACGCCATCAAATCTAGCGTGAATGCCGTGCCAACTGGGATGAAACTGTGGTCCGAACCAGCTTCCGAATACTTCACCAAATTAGTAGGCAACTTATCCACTCCATCGAGACGATGATCGTGCTCAAAGATGTCACGACTTAAGTGGACATTTTCGATAATGAACGAAACTTGACGGATAAAATAGTGAGTAAAAACCACGCTTCAAGATTTGAAGTGACCGAAGCGGAGAGCTTCCGTCTTGCTTCTCGAGACACGTAAATTCGCCTTCAGAGTTCTAGATCCGATCACAAACTGCCACAGCTAAGCTACAATCCTCGAAAGCCACCATGGTTGATGCCGAAAAGTTTCTTGAACTTGCTGAGAAAAAAGAATTAGTCATTTTTTCTGCAAAATATCCCGAAGATGGCGCGTGGTATCGATCTCAGATTATAGTCGATAGTTTCGAAGGCACAAAAGTCATTTTCATGGACTATGGCTACGCGTCTATCGCTCCTGAACTACGCAATCTACCAGACGACCAGGAAGCTAAATCAGCGCTATCCAAAAAATGTGCGCTTCAAAAACCGAGCGATAGCAAATCATGGTTGCGGCATCCATCCATCCATCCATTAGCCTGTTTCGTCCACTGCTGGACATAGGCCTTTCCAGGATTTCGCCACTCTTGGCGGTCCTCCTGGAAGAAATGCCCATACTCACACACGCTAGGCAGGCGGGTTGGTGAGCTCGGTGCCGAAACCCTCGCACCAGTGACGCCGCTGCCCGCTGTTTTATAAAAGGCCCGGCAATTGGGGATGGATACACTACGTTTTGTCTCAAGAAATTTATGAACCAAATTAAACTCAATTTATTGAATGAACACTTTGTCTGCGTACTCAGAAAATGTTCAAAACTGAACTGGGTTCAGCATATGAATAAAAGCAGGCTCATCGAGAATATTCGCTAAAACTATCCCTCTGATTGGAAGTAGAAAAATAGCCACTGGATACCCCACTGGTCTGACAACCCGGCTGTGGACAGCATTTGCCTCGAGTTAACAGATGCAACTGTGTTAAAAGAAATTTAACATGTACCGATTTGTGCCACTGCGGTGGAAGCTGAAAAAAATGAAAATGATAATTAAATAGTTAATACAATTTTTGAACCGTAAAAAGCCTTTTTTACGTGTTTATTGTTTTTATGCATATAAGGTGACTTTAATTTATGCAACCAAACTCATACTGGTGACTTGCTTGCGTTTGTAAGATCACGAAGAGAATAATTTACGAATTTCACAAAAAGGGTCATCGATCTGTGTTACTGATCACTTACCAAGCCTCCAGTATGAGTTTGGCTGCATAAATTAATGTCATACACCCTCCCAGATTTATCTTTTTAATCTTGTGATGCATTCAAAAATATTATAAAGCGATCTTCCAAGCGATAACATATCGCTAAACAATAATATTACCTAAATCAGCCATTAGCTAATAGTATTTAATTAAGTTGTCCTCGGGATCCATTTATGAAAGAACCAGCCTCAACATCGGGAGAAGACTGAGCCGTGACGTCACTTGCTTGACCAGTTCCCCTCCAGATATCAACACAAGACTTCGAACGCCTTCTCCCATGGCAAGAAGAGCCGAAGGGACTTCTACGAGATCTAACCAAGATGTGTCGGACAGGTTGGAAAGAACGGTGCCCCTGACAGACTCAAATTCTCGGGCGAGTGTAGAGATCCTGATCTCTCATGAGCTGGATGCACCTCCAGTGCCACCATATCCTAGAGTCTTTCCAGTTGGTGCCAGTGTGGAGTCGTCCAGACAATCAGAGGAGGAACATGAAGTTCGAGAGTACTGTGGAGGAGGCTATTGAGCTGTTGGAGCACCGATGGAATAAGTGTATCAGTGTTGAGGGAGAGTATGTCGAAAAATAAAAAATAAATCTTGAATGTAGTTTGTTTGTGAAAGTGAAAGTGAAAGAACATTTATTTTCCACAAAAAAGAAATACACAGAAACATAAATCAAGAAACTTAAACTAAGTGGCAAAAAGGGCCAACTCAATAAATGCTGCTTGTTGCCAGCAACTCACAGCGTTGCTTTTCAGTTTGTCCCATTTGTAAGAGGGTTAGGGGTGGAGCACAGGGAGCATCCCTCGTATGTAAAGAAAATCAATTTGGTATTAAAATATTATGCATTTACCAAAATACCCTCAAGTTATTATATATTTTTTTAATAATTACGAATTTAGTAATATAGAACTTGAGTTTTTTTAATTATTCATCCAAATAGTTAAAGCAAGGTTTTAAAAAAAACGGTCAAGTGCGAGTCAGACTCGCATACCTAGGGATCCGTAATTCGACAGTTTTGGGAACAGGCAGGAAGAACGTAATGTTATCTAATACATATTCCTTTTCACGAATAGCAACAAAAGAGATATACTTATTATAGATAGAAAATATTTTTATGTCGTAATCGAAATAAAACTCGTGGATTAAAAATTTAATTTTGACATTTTACTATCGTGAATTTCTCAACCGCTATATTTTTCCTGTAATTTAAAGATTTCTTGAAATTGGTGACGCTAAATATATATTTTTATAATCAACTTTTCTATATCTACAATCTGATACCCATATCGAATTTTTTATTTTTCTTTCTTTTGTATTGGAAATATTTTAAACAATTTCAAATATATTTTTTTTTTTACATCTTATTATGTATGCAAGTAAATGCTATTTTTGTGGCAAATTTCAAGTCTTTACTTTTAACGGTGCTAAAGTTATGAGGCTGTGATGTTGACATACGGACGGACAACGGAGTCTTACTTACCTGTATTTTTGTTGTGTTGCTAAATTGTCACTTATACAAATGTAAATAATAGTTAATAAATATCTTTTCTTACAAACCAAACACTGGCTTTTAAAAATTATTTATTTACTGATTAAACAACACTAACAGACAGACACGACTTGACCTGTCTAATCTGACTACCCAACAAACGACAACTCCTATAAACCTACATGAAATCTGAATTTACAGTTAGTTATTATATTATATATTCAATTTCACAATGGGAACACTCTGAGCAACTACGACAGCTATTAGCAACTCCTTTCCAAAAAAAGTTTATAATTATTATTGTCAATAGTTGTCAGTGTTTTTTACGTATATATATGTCATAGTTTTATTTTCCATTCACCCGATGACAGCCCCACTGAGGGGTCGAAATATGGCGCATTTTATTTAATATTTGTTTGCTTTTACTAATTAATACTAAAAATGTAAATAATGTTACTTTTACGGACATTTTTTTAAATATACAAATAAGTATAAAAATATATCTAAAAAACGAAACATTAAATTAGAAGACGGACCTGTGACATAGGGTCCAAAATAATAATAAAAAAACTTATTAACTTGTAAAACCTGTATGAAAAAGCAGCAAATTAGAATTTTCTGAGTTTTGCACATATTGTAACCGTTCCCAAAAAAAACAATCTTGACAGACAGACACAGAGCAAAGTAATCCTATAAGAGTTCCTTTTTTATTCCAAGGCACGAACCCTAAAACAGTTTACAGAAATGATTAAATTTAATAATTTAAGGTTTTATCTACGATAAGCTTAGATTCGGGACATCTACTTTACTATCGATATTCTAATCAATTGTCTGTAGGTGGAGTTGGCATGCTAGTCAACGAAGTCCTGACTAACAACGTGTTAGAAATCGGCAGTGTCTCTCTCCACTTTCTTGTTATCAGACTTAACGAGGTATATTTTTCTGAAAGTCATTCAAGTGTGTGTAGCCCCCACGTCAAGACACTCCGATTATGTGGTTGAGGACATAATTAAGGCCAGACATAACACCACCAAGTCGCATTTTACCGTTGTCATGGGGAACTTCAACACCAAAGTAGTAAGAGTGTAATGAATCGGGAAGATATAGATTACGCATAGAGAAACCTTCCTTATTCTCGCTTTTTTCACATTTGTATCCACAGGCATAGCTACTGCCTATCTCCTTGTGACAGCGCTGTTTTTCTTTCATGATTAATTTAAGTTAGTAATGTAAGTGGGTGTAATAGGTGATGATCGGTTTGCTATTAATCTTATCTATAAAATATGTCGTTTTTCTCAAAATAAATAACAAACACTTCATTTTATTTCTTTATTAGACAAATAGTGTAATCATAAATCATTGTAATAATTACGGTTAGTTATTTTCCATCCATCCATCCATCCATCCATCAGCCTGTTTCGTCCACTGCTGGACATAGGCCTTTCCAGGATTTTTTGAGCTTAAAACCTTTTGCAAAGTTTCCAATTTTAACTATTATTTTGTATACGACGTATATGAACTATGAACTCGACTCAATGTGTCGGTTTTATAAACGTACCTATTCTTCGTAGCTCCCAAAATGTAGGCCCTTCATTTTCGCCAGCGGCACCCGGCCGGTGCCAGCTAGTCAGGCGACGACGGACGTGTTTATTTTTCATTTCCGGACTTTCCACGTCGCATGGACCCTTTAGCTCATATACGAGCAGATATATATATGTATGTACATCTTCTACACGCACACATAGGTCTATTTGTGCCTATTACAATGAGTAGATAAAATTGTAGATGTACGTGAAGGTATAAGTACTAAACTCTCACTGACACCTGCTACGGTGTAGCAAATGCTGCGACGACAGCACTGGCATTCGACCGACTTCGGCCGAGATCGTCGTACGTACGCGTCTATGTTGTATGGAGCTGGCCTTCTGCATGTATTTATTTTGTGACACCAGTCTTCTCGCTTTGTCGATCCACTACGTCGTACAAGTTGTTAGGAAAAGTACTGCGATCCTTACAACCACTTTATTATGACCGGCCTTTTTAAAGCTGCGTCACATGAGTGTCGTGAATCCATAATTAATTCCAAATTGTATTAAATTTAGTTATTTCTATAATGAATAAGCATATTTAAATCACATTTATTCGATTTAGTTGTTAAAGGAAACGCGGTTGAACCGATTACCCCGAATATCATGACAATGTCGATTCGGGCACGTGCTAAAATGTGGCGCGGAAAGATAGCGCGAAAAGATGGGGCCTGGCACATTATAAAAGAGTACACGCGCGGTTCAACCACAGTTTTTCTTCAAAACGCAGTCGCAGAACGTTACTCTGCTCGAATACGGTCCGATATCGGTTGATTTGCAAAGTGTACTTCTGTATTTCAATTATAATTGTGAAAAGCCTATTATGTTATTTGAAGTGTGAACATAATATAACTGTGAAAAGCTTCTGAGGAGTTTTATTTCATAAAACTTCAGAAGTGGGATCAAAATCTTCAGCCCACAAAGGTATGTAAATTTATGAATTATTTAAAAACTATTTTTTCATTATGTTTCCTTTTATCGTACCTTTTTATTTTTATTTCCTTTCTTGGTAGTAAGCAGAACAGTTGGATTAACATTTGGTCAGGCACTCCACGACAGTGTTAATCTGATTTGTTGTTGGGATCATTTGGTCGGGGCTACTCTCTGACAATGCTTCCTAGCAATATTACACTGTTTACTGCTCAAATTACATGTTTGATTGTTCAAATTACCAGTGATTAGTTGGACTAGCATTCGGTCAGGGCAACTCCTTGACATTGTTATTCTAATAAACTGATGGTAATATATCGTACGAGCCGTTTGGTCAAGGCAACTCCTTGATAATGTGTTTTTGCGACAATATTATCATAAGCCTCAATCATTGGTCATTTTTATTTTGTATTAATGAGCATATTTTGTTGCGTTTGTTTTCTCGATGGTATGATGTAAGGAAACCAAATTACCTGACTATCTGTTTTTGATAACCTGGTCATAATAAACTTGTATGACCCATTAGGATTTATTTTTTTTAAATGAAAATCGTTTGAAAGGCTAAAAATAGTAGTGAAGTTATTATTACTTTATTTTTCTCTCTTCAACATCGTAAAACCTGCATGTATCGTGGTGTCATTGTACACCATTTCATACAAAAAGTGATCAATATTGCTAGACTTAACTTACATGTATATTATTATTTTTTTTGTATAAGGAATATTTCAAAAAGTCTTGTTGGTAGTATTAACTAATTAATCGGTTATCATGAAAATTATACTGATATAATATATAACTACAGCATACGGGCTCATTGTCAAGCCAAGTCAGTAAGTTAAGTATTTTACACTACTTAATTGCCTTTGAGGCGTAATTGCCTTTGAGGCGTAATTGCCTTTGGGGCGTAATTGCCTTCGGGGCGTAATTGCCTTCGAGGCGTAATTGCCTTTGGGGCGTAATTGCCTTCGAGGCGTAATTGCCTTTGGGGCGTAATTGCCTTCGGGGTGTAAATGCCTTCAGGGCGTAATTGCCTTTGGAGCGTTACTGCCTTGGCGTAACTGCCTTGGCGTAACTGCCTTGGCGTAACTGCCTTGGCGTAACTGCCTTGGCGTAACTGCCTTGGCGTAACTGCCTTGGCGTAACTGCCTTGGCGTAACTGCCTTGGCGTAACTGCCTTGGCGTAACTGCCTTGGCGTAACTGCCTTGGCGTAACTGCCTTGGCGTAACTGCCTTGGCGTAACTGCCTTGGCGTAACTGCCTTGGCGTAACTGCCTTGGCGTAACTGCCTTGGCGTAACTGCCTTGGCGTAACTGCCTTGGCGTAACTGCCTTGGCGTAACTGCCTTGGCGTAACTGCCTTGGCGTAACTGCCTTGGCGTAACTGCCTTGGCGTAACTGCCTTGGCGTAACTGCCTTGGCGTAACTGCCTTGGCGTAACTGCCTTGGCGTAACTGCCTTGGCGTAACTGCCTTGGCGTAACTGCCTTGGCGTAACTGCCTTTGAGACGTAATTGCCTTCGGTCCAAATAAGTAATTATGTTTTATCTAAGCTTTAAACTTTTCCTGCAAGCCTGTGGGAAGCGATCTACTGATCATACTGAACCTGTATGTCCAGATAAATAAAACATTAATTTTGACGCACTATAGTAGTCTTTGTAGTAAATTTAATGAAGCAGGAAGTCAAAACTTCCTTTACTTATTTTTCCTCTTCTTCTGTATTATTACGGCTTTGCCTAAAAGTCCATTCTGGCTTTTCTCCATTTTTTTACTGTGTACTCTTATAACGATGGGTAATACCATACTTTGAATAACGATGATAAACCTCGAAATTATGAGTAATTAGTGATGCGTCACTATCAAATTTGTGTACTATAGATGAATGTTGGAATTATTTGTAAATTACTATTTTTTTTATTGTTCCTATTTGTGGTAATGAAATGAAAATGAAAAATAATAATGAAAATTTTATTTATTACCAAAATAAGTTTATAACACGAGTAATATAATGCAGCGGTCCCCAAAGTAAGCTAGGCTTAAAGTAAATATTAATTTGTCTTTTCTGACGTTTTGTTTTTCTTTTACTGGTCGTATCCACGACATTGTTTGGTACAATCAAGAATATTGGACTATACAAATACTGAACAGAATTAATTAACTCTACACTATGAGTGTTCATCCAGTAGATTAAATAAGTTCAACTACTGAGCAAGTAACTAATTTATATGAAATATATATATATAAATGTATTTTTCTTTCCGGGGTTATGGAGAGTCCTGGAAATAAAGAGCGAGCACGACCTCGTCAGCGAAAACGGAGGAGGCCACCTTCACCGTCACCAGTACGCCAGAGCCGTACCTCCAAGACGCGAAAAAAAGCTCCAGCATCGCCGTGGCTTATCGAAGAGGTCAGTCATGATGCGTACCCCTTGCTATCACCAAACCATTCGCCAGAACATCCCAAAGAATCCACTGTGAATGATTCTGCCCAGGAATTACAAAAATTACTTTCCACATTGCAAAAAGAGAAAGTAAAATCGAATGAATTTAACAATAATTTCCTCAACAATGTTTTACCTGAGTTCAACCCTTCTAGTAAAACACAGAGTATTGAAAGCTGGATTAGGAAAGTAAACGAGTGTACTTGTATTTATGATTGGAGTGAGAAGCAGACCATACATTTTGCTTTACAAAAATTAACTGGTTTAGCTAAGAAATGGTTTGAAGCCTTACCATCTGTCGCGTATAGTTGGAACGAATGCCAACTAAAACTTAAAAAGGCATTTCCCTTTAAGCAAAGTTATGGTCGGCTTCTGGAAAAAATGTTTTCTCGTACTACACGGAATAATGAGAATTTTAATGACTATTTCTATGATAAACTTACCTTGTTAAATAGATGTGATATTCAAGGAAAGAAAGCAGTAGATTGTATAATTTATGGCATCACAGATAACTCAATTAGGAACGGAGCGCAAGCCTTAAATTGTGGGGAACCGGAAGACTTGTTGGATTTTCTTAGCTCTCAGAAACCCGTTGATATTCTATTTGTGAGGAAACAGAGTGAAAGTGTATTTAGGAACCGTACCGTTAATAATTCCGCTTCCACTTCCCATCAAAATAACACGGCCATTTGCTTTAATTGTAAAATCAAAGGTCATACTTTTCACCAGTGCCCAAATCCATTGACTAAATGTCAAAAATGTAAAAGAATAGGTCATGACAATGCGACTTGCAATATAGTTCCCTTTGTTCCTCGAACTGAAAATAAATCTGCGGGTAATGAACAAAGAAAGACATTAGCGATCTCTACCCTTAACAATTGTAATGACAAGTTCTTCAAGAATGCGACAATTGAAGGACAAAATCTCGTTGCTTACGTAGATTTTGGCAGCGAGTGTTCTTTGATACACGAATTTGATGCTCAAAATCTAAATTTGACAAAGAATTTCACTGCCTTACCTGCTATTAAGGGATTTGGAAACTCGATTATAACTCCCAGCTACAAAACCATAGTAACTCTGAAAATTGATAAAGTCGAATCCCAAATCGAGGTACTCGTAGTCAAAGATGAATTTTTACAAACTTCATTACTGGTTGGTCAAGACTTTACTGAGCTTCCATTTGTGTGCGTTTTGAAGGACAACAGCAAACTGTTTTTTTACAAAAGTCCCAGTACTGAATTACAAGATCAAGACAAACGTGTGAAGTTGTCAGTTTCAAGTGCGACTGAAATACAAGGGATCAATTTAGTTGAAGTATGTTCAGATGATCCGTTATATACTGGTGATGTTTTCGTAGAAGGGTATAGTTGCGGACAGCCAGGCAAAGAGTATCATCTTCATCAGGGCGCATACACTCTAACAAATGGAAAAGGACATTTAGTGTTGAGCAATTTGACGAATGTGGCTTTTGTCCTGGAACCCAAAACTGTACTAACTAGGGCGATGCCCTTTGTTGAGAAAGAAGTGCGGTACGTAAACAGAATAATTAGGGACAGTCCACCATTAGAACCTCTTGAAAAATCGGAAATAAAAGTAGGTAAACATGTCAGTAGCGAGTCATTCAACAAGTTACATGAACTTCTACAATCGTATCGCGACTGTTTTGCGATGAATCTCAGTGAGATAAGATGTGTGAAAGATGTCGAGATGACAATTGAAGTAACAGATGACAAACCGGTTATATATCGACCTTATCGGCTGTCGTTCTCGGAAAGGGAGCAAGTTCGCGTTATAATTGATGAATTGTTACAAAACGACATCATTCAAGAGTCAAGTTCAGATTTTGCAAGTCCTATTTTGATGGTTAAAAAGAAGACCAGAGAACATAGACTGTCCATTCATTTTAGGGCTTTAAACAACAAAACTAAAAAGGACTGTTTTCCCCTTCCTTTAATAGACGACCAACTTACTAATGTAAGTGGTCACTGCTATTTCACCACGCTAGATTTGGCTTCGGGGTATTATCAGGTCCCTTTGGCAGAAGAAAGTCGACGGTTTACCGGTTTCGTAAAGCCAGACGGCCACTACAAGTTTAAACGGATGCCGTTTGGCTTAGCCAATGCCCCAGCCGTTTTCCAAAGGTTGATCAATCGAATTCTTGGATCTAAACGCTTTGAGTCAGCTCTTGCTTATTTAGACGATATTTTGGTACCGTCAGCGGATTTGGAGCAGGGATTCAAAAGGTTAGAGGAAGTATTGAGACTTTTACGTGATAATGGCCTCACACTTAAATTGTCCAAATGTAGATTCTT
This sequence comes from Ypsolopha scabrella, assembly GCA_910592155.1. Taxonomy (NCBI): domain Eukaryota; kingdom Metazoa; phylum Arthropoda; class Insecta; order Lepidoptera; family Ypsolophidae; genus Ypsolopha; species Ypsolopha scabrella. Next base: position 4,673,868 of record OU342985.1, on the reverse strand, counting down.
CGATGACACTATCAACTACCTCGGTTACGAAATTTCCATGAATGGCATAAGGCCAAAGGAGCAGAAAATTTTAGCCGTGAAAGAATTCCCAATGCCGAAAACTATGCAAGAAGTTCGCCAGTTTTTAGGTTTAGCAGGCTACTTTCGGCGATTTATCCGGAATGTTGGAGAAATTGCTAGGCCTCTTACTCGTTTACTAAAAAAAGATGTTCCTTTTCAATGGACTGAGGTAGAATCCCAAGTTTTTAGTTGCTTGAAAGAAAAATTGATCGATCGCCCAATATTATCACTATATGATCCCAAGCTTAAAACAGAGCTTCATACCGATGCAAGTGCACTTGGAATTGGAGGAATACTGTTACAATGGCAAGGGAATCCTAATGTTTTAAAACCCGTCGCCTACTTCAGCAGACAAACGACGCCAGAAGAACGCCATCTTCATTCTTACGAACTTGAAACTTTGGCTATTGTCTGCTCACTAAAGAAATTTAGGGTGTATCTCTTAGGCATCGATTTTACAGTGGTAACTGACTGCAGAGCAATCCGAACTGCTCTCACCAAGCGCGATTTAGTCCCACGTATAGCCCGGTGGTGGCTACAAATTAGCGAATTTACGTTCAGTATTGAGTACAGACCGGCCACGCAAATGAGTCATGTAGATGCGTTAAGCCGCAACACAAAATTGACCGAATTACTTGATGATAACATCGCTACAGTATATAACATTGAAAAAGATCACTGGTTGATGACACTACAAATAACGAACCCAGATATATCGCGAATAGTAAAAGTACTTAAGCCTGAAAATGATGAAGAGTCAAAAGAAATAAAAAAGAATTATACTGTAAGAAATAATAAAGTTTATAGGAAAGTTGACGATAAGATATATCTTGTAGTTCCACGAAATGCTCGGTTCCAAGTTTGCAGGTCAAACCATGACGATATGGGACATTTAGGAGTTTCAAAGACTGTTGAGAGGATCCAAAGTCAATTCTGGTTCCCGAAACTGCGCCGTTTTGTACAAAAATATGTCGAATCTTGCTTAGAGTGCGCTTTCAACAAAGATAATTCTATTAAAAAGAAGTCTGGATATTTATATCCAATCAAAAAGGTAGACATTCCATTTCACACTATCCACATAGACCACCTTGGTCCATTTGTAAAAAGCAAAAATGGAAATGCCTACGTTTTAACGTTGGTTGATGGATTTACGAAGTACTTATTTGTAAAACCCGTAAAGAACAGAAAAACAAAAACAACCTTGAAAGTTCTACAGAACATCTTTGATGACTTTGGCTGACCCTCCAAAATAATTAATGATCGTGGAACTTCATTCACGTCCGCAGCCTTCAAAAAGTTTTGTGATCTTTATGGTATAAAACATGTATTAAATGCAGTCGCGTGTCCCAGGGCAAACGGTCAAGCAGAACGTTTTAACCAAACTATTTTGCAATCTATGACTAAACATAATCTAAACAAAGATGAACGCAACTGGGACACGTGTCTGGGGAAAATACAGTAGGGCATCAACAATACTATTAACGCCTCTACCCAAAAAACGGCGTCGGAAGCCCTGTTTGGCGTAATATTTCGCGATGCACTATCGAACAAACTTGAAATAGACTCTGATGTAACACCTATTAACATTAAAGACGTACGAGACGAAGTGAATGAAAACATACGAATAGGCCAAGAAAAACAAAAAAATCGATATTATCAGGGTACCCGCCGCCGTTTACAAAGAGGGCGAACTAGTGAAAATTACCAGAACGAATTATTATAATCATGGTAAAAGTACAAAGTTGTCGTCTAAGTTCATAGGTCCATTTAAAATTGTTAAAACACTCGGGAATGACAGGTATAAAATATCAGATGTCCCTGGTTTTTCAAAAAAAAGACCGTATGAAAGTGTTGTTGGGGCCAATAGAATTACAGAATTAGGCCTTGGATAAACATAAGTACATTAGATCCGGATTCAGATAAAAATTCGAATGGTTCCTCTTTATCCTCTGAGAGTGATGACGAGGAAAACGTACCCTTGTCCGAACAAAAAAAAAACGCAAATATAAAAATTGTAAAACAAAATAAAATATTGTATTAATGATAAATTAAAACGTGGTTAAATTAGATAACAAGAAAAAATCATTGTAAGATATTATTAATTACATAAGAAATCTATATTAATTTGTATAAGTATTGTACTATTATAATTATTAAAACGAATGTCGTGATGTGAATTATGTAAGTCATGCAAGTATAATTTCAATACGATATTAAGTTTGTCAATAAATGTTTTGTTACTTCATCACGGATGTTTATAAAAATATCATTATCTAGGTATAACTTAAGTACGGTGGAAGTGCATCGGGACGTTGCACGGATGTGGACGGCCGAATGTCGTGAATCCATAATTAATTCCAAATTGTATTAAATTTAGTTATTTCTATAATGAATAAGCATATTTAAATCACATCTATTCGATTTAGTTGTTAAAGGAAACGCGGTTGAACCGATTACCCCGAATATCATGACAATGTCGATTCGGGCACGTGCTAAAATGTGGCGCGGAAAGATAGCGCGAAAAGATGGGGCCTGGCACATTATAAAAGAGTACACGCGCGGTTCAACCACAGTTTTTCTTCAAAACGCAGTCGCAGAACGTTACTCTGCTCGAATACGGTCCGATATCGGTTGATTTGCAAAGTGTACTTCTGTATTTCAATTATAATTGTGAAAAGCCTATTATGTTATTTGAAGTGTGAACATAATATAACTGTAAAAAGCTTCTGAGGAGTTTTATTTCATAAAATGAGGGTATGCATTAATCCTTACTAAATGACTAAGCACTTTTTCTGTCTATTGTACAACCAGCCAAACATAAACTTAACCTTTTTGTACGAATATAGTTTTAACGCGACCCGTAATAAGAATTGCCTATTTAGGAACTATTTTATTCATAGTTCACGTAGGTACCTATATAAGGTGACTTAGATAGCCACATTCATACTGGAGACTCGGTAAATGGTCAGGACCAAGGTTCAATGAACATGTTTGCAAAACAAAAAAGTGCCTCTGTACTTGTTCAAGTACAACTTTAATTAGTATACAGGAAGTCTAAATTTAATTTTGCGTATTTCACAGAAAATGTTATTGAACCTTGGTTTTGATCACTTACCAAGACTCCAGTATGAATTTGGATATATAAACGAAAGTCACCTTATTATACTATGTGATATTTATTTATACACCCAAATTAACACTGAAGGCTTGGTAAGTTCAGTATCACGGAATCACGGAACAATATTCTTTTCGTGTGATTTTAAAAAGAAAATCTTGTCTTTTCGAAGTATACTAGAATACACTCGGGCTGGGCTTGCGTTTGTAGGGAGCAGGAGAATAATTTTCGATTTTTTTTTAAATAGCTACCGATTCTTTTTCCCGACTGCTTACCGAGTCTTTGGTATGAATTTGGCTGCATATATGAATGACACCTTATATGTTGCCATTGCATTAAACCACGATGAAACGTGGCAATACGAAAATATCTGAAACAACCTACTGACTCTCTTCTGTGCTGCAGGACTTCCAAAAAACTAATTTTGACTGCTAACTTAATATTATCCCATTGATTAGTAACAACTTTACACTTTTCCGATGAACCAGCAGGTACTCTATACAATCCCTAGGAATTGTATACATTGTCTAGGTAAAGTATGTAACGGACAATAATATTCATAATATTTAATACATTGTCCGGACGCCCCAGGCTTTGTATACATTACCTAGGTATTGTATACAATATCTGAATTATACAGATTGCCGGTGACATTATATATCATCAATTCGAAATGCTATTAGGATGGGACCTTTTAGAATGGAGCGGTGAATGATGACTGTGTGTGTTAGCAACGGAAGAAATTGCGTGAGTGTGTGCGTTCTCAATGCATTTGTACATTGAGTACACACCCAACGACAACACGTCCTATCCTAATAGTATTTTGAACGGATAGATAGTACGAGTATGTGCTAAGTGCTAAGTATCACGGATGAATATTTTTCATCGACAAACTACTAAGGCCCATTTGCACCAAGCAATTTACCCAGGTTACGGACGGCCAAAATGCACTAGAATTGAGTAGTGTCTCGGTAAGATAAGGAACAAGTCATAATTTTGCCAAGCACTAGCTATTTTGTATGTTGCAGCAAAACTTAAAACATTAATTTTCACAATTTCAATAACACTCATTTTTTTCAATTTCCATTCATTGTAATTTCCTCATATTCCACGACAAAAGCACTAATGTGTTCTTCGACAATTCGCCAGGCTTGTATCATAGAAATCTCTGTTTTCGTACTAGTCCAGCAAATGCTCACTTCCGGCTTTCAGAATTACATATCATCACGACTTGAATCCCCTAGGGGGCGTCAGAGGTGATCACAAGTGTGAACTGTATTATCTACACCCCAACCATCTGGTCAGTCTGATTGCTTATACAATGATACATCAGCGCGAGATTCGGTAACTACCTTGGACCTCAGGTCTCTCTCTATGGGAAGGAAATGTTTTTTGCGTGTTGTTTCAATCTCATAATTCAAAGGTTTTAATAAATGTACATTTTTTTTGTTACGATCCGTAAGTTTATTCGAAATACATAAGGCTAATATGTAATTTGTACGAATATAACGAGCCAAAATTATTTTTAATGTCTATTGGATGCCAAATCGCATTTTATAGCTATATAAACTTATCTCTTTAAAATAAATGAATAAATAGGTTGGAATTTTTGATAAATGAAAAAAAAAATTAGTTGTATCAAAGTATTTTTTTTTTATTAAAAGAAAGCTATTTATAATAATGATGTAATGGGACGAATAAAAAAAATCTTACACAATTCTAAATCTAGTACTATAAACATAAGATAATAGTATAAAAAGCTTATAGATCATAGCAACAGGAATTTAAACATTCACTTCCGCTTTTAAGACTTAGCAAAGTTATACTTTATAGTCGAGGCTTTCTTTAATGTGATAAAATGAATATGTTTAAACTACCATTGTTGCCTTCGACATTATTGTCATGAATGAAATTTCATCTCCATTCAAATAACCTGTACGATTCCCCAGTCAAATATGATCAGCATGGGCGACCCCAGCTCCCCCTGGAGGGTCCCACTTATTGCGGACACTTGTCATATCAGCACAATGAGGTGGGGGAATGAAGCGATGCTTTATTATTTTAATTATCGCACGCTTGCAGTGTACCCTTTGTCAGACAGACAAGAGACGTTCCTATGGATTAACTTACAGATTTCTTGGGAAAAGCTATTTTATATTCTACTTGCGATTCCTGGCTATTAATTATTTTATTTTATTTATTACGGCTAACTTAATATTAATGACAATGTGTGACATGGGTATTTAACAAGCCATTAACAAGTTTTCATTTCATTAGATAATTATCAGGATTAATTGCCCAAAGTAAAAAAAATTAACCACGGCCATCATCTCTGCGACAGATATGGCCTGCCCACTGCCACTTCAACTTACTGATTCTGCAGGCTATGTCGGTTACTTTCGATCTCCGACGGATCTCCTCATTTCGGATTCTATCCATCAGAGATACCCCGAGCATAGCCCAGTTTGTAATGCACTCTAATAATAACACATACAACTTTTAAATTTACTCAGATTGTAGGATATTTATCATAATAATAATATTTAGAGTATTCCAAAGCGATAGATTTCGCAATAAAAAGATAAGTAACCTCCGTAACTTTATACGGATAATTTTTTTTACCGAGGTAGCAGGCCTCACCAATCAGGGAAATACCTTACTTTCCTGCATTCAGAAATAATATACTATTTTAAAATACTTTCATTTTCCATAGTTGTGAATTATTAGTTACTTAATATTTATTTGGCAATCAAAAAAAAAACATATGCCGAATTATTTGACAGGTGCTATCACTTGAGCAGCCTTTTTTTATTAAGATATTTTATAAAGATGTTCTTGTTTTTATCATGTTTTTAAAGTTCCTTACCCGTTTTATGTGGTGGTACGTAACCCTTTGTGCGTGAGTCAGACTCGCACTTGACCTTATTTATATGTAATTACGCTCTTCTGAAACATCTGAAAGGTTCGCCACTGTGGCGTATTCGATCGTCGTCGTGGCTTTAATCCCCCACACCGGTAAAAACATTTTTCGCTTTTTATTTTTTTATTTTAGGCTCAGAATAAATGATTTCTTTTGAAAAAAAAACAATTAAGCTGACATTATATTTATCCTTCTGGCGCTTAAAACAGTGGCTCAGCGAACAGTTTACACTGATTGTAGGTACATTATGATTTTAGTAGCTTTTCCAGTGTAATAATATCAAATAAATATAAATATTTTGCTTTTGTAAGCTTCTCACTGAGTTAAATACACAATAAGAAGTTCATAAATTAAATATTTTCATGACATATTTCGGCCTACTTTGGGGCTGGCATTAGTGTAATAAATGATTTTAATTTAGTTAAAATATTAATAACCTTATATTACGACTAATTAGTAACGACGTAAGTTACGTTTAACAAAAGTCATAAATAAAAAATTGTATATTAGAAGAGCCAAAAGGTGACCAGGGTCTGATGGTGGGACTGGAAGATGGGTACGGAATCTCCTCAACGGACAACAGCAGACCCTTCGAGTTTGGTCTTATTTGATAGGTATTTATTAGCACTTTGGTAAAACATAGTGATCAAGGTCTGCTGAAGGGACCGGAAGGTGGGTACGGGATCTCCTCAACGGACACTAGCAGACTCTTCGAGTTTAGGCTTATTTAGTTGGCATTTATTAGCACTTTGGTAAAACATGGTGACCAGGGTCTGTTGATGGGACTGGAAGGTAGGTACGGCATCTCCTCCACGGAAAACAACAGACCCTTTGAGTTTCGGCTTATTTGATTGATCTTTATTAGCACTTTGGTAAAACATGGTGACCAGGGTCTGCTGATGGGACTGGAAGGTGGGTACGGGATCTTCTCAACGGACAACAGCAGACCCTTTGAGTTTGGGCTTATTTGATTGGTATTTATTATCACTTTGGTAAAACATGGTGACGTTCAAAAAAATCATATTCTTTTGTTTTCCTTATTTCCACGAAAATCTCTTCGACGCGGGCGGAGCCGCGGGCAAAAGCTAGTATTTCATATAATCTAATCATTAATAAATTAATAATTAATACTATCTCGCTGCTCAATCCTGAGGTAATACACACTGTTTCTAAATTTGACACGAGCGAGTCAAACTCCTGGGGCAGACCGCTTAACAATAATTCAGCAACTTCCGCATCATCTATCATCTTGCCGATGTCTGCTAGCTGCTGGACCAGTGTCATAATATTTTCAATATATGATGTCATGTTGTTATGCTGGTTATATTCAGCCTTATGAAGTTGCCGTAACAGTAGAACTCTTCTGTATAAGCCCTTGTCCTCGAAGACATCAGACAGTTTCTTCCACGCTGCTTTGGCAGTCTGGACATTTCTGACATATTGATAAAGAGATGGCTTGACGCACAAGCAGATACGCGCTAGCGCACGTTCGTCGCGCACAGCATCTACAACGTTGCCGTCAACAACATCCCACAACCCTTCGAGTTTAAGCTGCATCTTCATACCGAGTTTCCACGCATTGTAGTTTGTAAGTCCCTCCAATTTCTCTAAAGAAGCGGCTGCGTACATGGGTGATGCCGAGGCCGGTGAGCGGGAGTTAATTCCCACGCCACCTCGAGGCACTCCATCGGCATCGCCACCATCGCCATTTCCATCCATTTTCTCGGGGTGATTATCTCAGCTGCTTCCCCTCAACGAGGTAACGCCACGGATGCACTCCTCACAAGATAAGCTTCGCCGAAATCACGAGCCAACAATTGTAACCCGCTCCGTTGTTCCAACAACTGGAAGATATGGCTGCTGGGACCAAAACCTGTTAGAGGTAGCGTGGATCGATTGCATGGAGCGGTTACGAAGTGGCGGCGCTGACAGCAGCAATAATATATTCACATAAAATGTACATGCACTTTATTGATTAAAATGGATATAAAAGAAATACAGCTAGTCGGTGTATCCGACATTTTGACAGGAAGACAGAGAGAGTGAAAAACAAAGAGCTATATATTTTGTCTCGTCTAAAAGAGTGAGGTGTTGCCAGGTATTATCTTTATAATAATACCAGATGCAAACCTATGCAACGTTATAACATTATAAGGCATACTTACATTTCAACAGTTGGAACGTTAAGAAAGAATCGTAAGAATTTCCCCCCTCTGTTGGCAGAGCAAAATTTGAGTGAAGGTAGCTTCATGGCGTGTCACTCTGACGATGTTGTGGTAGTTACGTTTCAGAACAAGAGACAGGTGTGCGCGTTGTCAACCAACTATAATGTCGATCAGATTGAAACCGCTGAAAAGCCGGGCCGATTTTCGGTTCATAAGCTAGGTGTAATAGCGGATTAAGTACAACTCCGGGTGGAGTAGATGTTAAGGACCAGATGCTAGAGTCACACCTAGTCCAGTGAAAGCAGTGCATTAAGTGGTATAAAAAGATTAAAGCGTTTCCTTAACGTGTCAATCCAAAATAGCCGCATTTTAGTGGAACAGTCGAACAACAAACGCCTCAACAGCACAGAGCGTTCCGGCTGGAGCTCGTTCAGGAAATCCTTAATCATCATCTTGCTTTGAGGCCAAGGGAGATACGGGTGCATCCTAAGGCTGATTATACCACTGGACTCGACCCAGGCCGGTCATTATGTAAACCATCCAGCTTCCTGACGCAGCCCGTACAGCACGAGGGCATTCCACAAACGTTAAAAATTGTCTGTAGGTACTGCGTCGTCTCGTGTTGAAGAAACGAGGTCGGATAGTTTATCAATGTGACTTGTGTAAAGTCGACCTCTGTTAAGAGCCATGTTTTAAAGCATATCACACCAAACCCCTAGGCCTATTTCTTGCAGTTGAATAGACTGGTAATAATGATGATGATGATGATCGGGGTTTTGGCTACGGTTTTTCGAAGTTTGTGATTGAAGTACCTCCCGTATGAGATGAAATGTAGGTATGTGGTATGAATGAATAGGCGTATTTACATGTCCTTCATGTTTCTTTTCTTTTCTTTCTTTGCATGTCTTCAAAGACATTGTCTTGTAATTCGTTAATGGTGCACCCAATAAAATTTAATTCATACTTAAATGTAACAGATTATGATATAAGCATACAAATTTTTAAATGATGCTAAAAATTGTGAGAAATCAAGATTTTTGTTGGGTGTAACAAAATACAATCTAGTCAACAGACAATGAATGAAAGCCTAAAAGTGTAGGTATGTCTGTTTTATTAAATACTAGCTTTTGCCCGCGGCTCCGCCCGCGTGTTTTTCGGTTTAACAACATGCTTTTTTCCGGGATAAAAAGTAGCCCATGTCCATTCTAAATTTCATCCAAATCCGTTCAGCCGTTTCAGCGTTAAAGAGTAACAAACATACACACACACACACACAAACTTTCGCATTTATAATATTAGTGTGATTAAATATTTCTTTCCATTGTTACATATTTTCATCCATGTTCAATAAAAACAAATTCTGTTCAAGTTTAGTTATTTTGCATGTAGAGGTATACAAATTGATTTCTGTTGCGTTTAACAAAATACAATTTTCAAGTAGTAATGTTAATATTATGTTAGTAAGTAAATGTCGTATTTCTTGCAGTTGCTACATGTTTTCATCCATGTTCAATAAGAACAAATTAAACAACAATAACGAGGCCTAAATTTCGTGTAGTATTTTGTTACTTATTTTTATCGATGTTACATTTTCAGGCCAAGCATATTTAATAAGGTGACACTTATGCTCAGTCAAATTTATACGCAAGACTCGCGGTAAGTAGTCGCATGCGCATGAGCGTAGCTATAGGTTTGTCATGGGTGTCCAAATGATTTACGAATTTCACAACAAGGGTCACCAAATCTTGATACTGAGTACATACCGAGTCTTCAGTACGAATTAGGCTATGTAAATAAATTTTACGTTGTATATTCAGTATTTCCTTGGGCTGCCGTGAATTTTTTCACATATCAAAAAGAACAGCTTAGCTGGCAGCGGTGGAACACTTGACTCATAACAAAATTAAAGTTTAATATTTCGCAAACGAATCCTTGAATAAAAAAGCACTTACCAAATCTTCAGTATGAATGTGGCTTCATTAATTAATGTCAATTTTGGGCGCGGATACCATGTGTAAATATTACGCGGATATTTCTTTTACCGAGATCCGCCCTCTGCCCTTATATACCTACAGTTTGTTCCCGTCTGCCTTTCTTTATTTATTTGACCCAGATTTATAAAGAAGTCTCCGACTTTCGGGTTGGAGACACCCCAGTTGGAACTACGGGTCCGACTCGGTTTTATTGGGTACTACGCGAGTCAGACTTGAGCCGACCTGATGCTTGCTTGCGCTCGCGGAAGGTGTCTCACATGGGTTTGGACTCGTAGTGGCATGTTATTAGTTTCGGCTAATAACGTAGTGGTTTGAACTGCAGGAGTTTGAGCACGTTGTCTGTCCGGTATAGCTTGTGACCGGACGCTCGTCTCTGTGAGCAGTTAGCATTCCCTAGTAGCGGCGCTTGGGCGGCCACCAATGTGAACGGGTTATGCGGGGCACGTGAGTTGTCCTCAAGTTGTCCGATGAACACTGCTGGCGTATGGACGCGTGCATTCGTGTGCGCGACCGTGCGGTTTCAGTGGGAGGACTTCATCTCCGGCACTCCATCTGGATAGTGGAGTAGACAACCCAACGCTAGACGAGCTAGAGTTATCGAAAGCCACAAGGTCAAGATAGCGTGTGGAACAAGGGTTTGGCGTAATTATGTTTCGTGCATTTTTATTTCGCGAGGTGAGCGTGCGAGCAGCTCCGAGTACCTCCTTGCATAATGAGGGAGCCAGCTTCTCTGGCGGGTCCAACAACACATAGTTGAGTCAATCATGTCGTATATTGTTTTCAAGGTTCACGCGTTTTTGTTTGGAACTCAATTATTTCCTAAACTAAGGGTGTCCGCGGGTATGACTCTTGGGAAAAGTGGTTCAGTAGGGTCGGTAGAATAATATGTGGTTTCATTTAATGGTCGCATTCTATTTACACCCGGTATAGAATCAATCATGTGGCCAGTATTTTCCTGGGCTGTGTTTTTTGTGTATTTGAAATTCATCCAATCCTTTTATCGTTTTGTGTGTACCAAATAAAACCAGTATTCATACGTGTTTTTTTTATTTGCCGCCTTTTTCTATTCTCATATTTCGATAGTCCTAAAAACCTATAAATAAAAGCTCGAGCATTCTCGCTACTAACCTTAGTTAAAGTGTTTCTTCTATGGGCTTTTGTGGTCTTAATTAAATGAGTTTTATTTTATTTTATAACTTGTATTTGTTAGAATTATTAAAACTTTTCACCTTAGGGTGATAAAACCGAATCCCGGCGCAAAATGCACATCATAATATTGTTTTCTTTACTTTTGAATAAAAAGTATGTAAAAATTGAGTTTTAAAGCAATTAGCGGGAATTGATTACTAATAGTAGGGTTCTCGCATTAAAATTACGTTATTTAATGCCTTACATTTTGATTACATTCGAATACATCGATAAATACACTTTTATGTTTGTTAATCGAATGCAATCAAAATGTAAATCATAAAATTTGAATGAAAAACCCTAATTATTACTAATCAATTTCCGCTAATTGCTTTAAAACGCAATTTTTGCATACTTTTGAATAAAATTAGACAATATTAAGATGTGCATTTTGCACCGGGATTCGGTTTTACCACCTTAATTGTTATTAATTATGTTAGCTACTAATATATACATTATTTTGTACTATAATAAAAGTGAGAAGAGGAAGATGGAATTTATTGAACAAACTTGTTAGTAATGCTCTTGTAGAATAAATGTTTGATGTTAGCTCAAACTATCAACAAACAGTGACGCATTATTCATCGCCCTAACCATCTTCGAAGCTTCGTAGTTAACTATGGTTTTAATAAAATCAACAATATCACAGTTCTTCATTTGGCCGCAGTCTGCGCAGTCTGAATTGAATATTTCCAATATTCTGGCTGAGATCTTATCTGCATTGTAGTTACTCAACACTTTCGGCGAAAATCGTTTAGCTTTTTTAAATAATAGCTCTGAAGCCGTGCTCAAGTTTATTGAGATGATGTCGTTGCACCTTCTAGTTTCATTATGGGCTATGTTGCCCAAGACGTACCCTGGAAAATACATTCACATTATTTATACTATTTTGTTTTTATTTTATTGTATTTCTTTTTTGTTGTGTAATTTGTTAGTGACGATAGAGGTCACCACCCATCACGCCGGGATGTAATAGTCGTCGGTGAAACGTAGGTGTACGAGTGTGGAGATTTCTGACACTATCCGGCCCTGAGGCAAAGGGCTAACGCACTGCAAAATTTGGTAAACATTGTAACTAAAAGCAGCGGTTGCTCAACAGGTAAAATCATGTGCGTATATAAGGGGGGGGGTTAGGTCCGGACCCCCTCCCACCCACGCCTTGTGAGGTGGTATTTTATATAAGGTCCTACAATTCAAAGTGAAAAAGATTCAAGAGATGATAGTCTCCCGAATAGACAACCTTCCAAAAAAAAAAAAATTTTTTTGTTCTAACCTTTTTTTTCTTCTTTCCATAGAAGTCGAGTCAGCTGACACTTTCTACTGAGAAGTGAAAAAAATATATGGGCAAAATTTTTTTCTTCTTCTGAAATTTGATCAGTTAACGATACATGATCTACCCTAGAATTATTTTCACTTATTATTGTAGGACCTTATATAAGGTGGCTTTAAGTGGTAAGGGCAAAGTTTTTTTTTATGTGCATGGGATTTAGTCAGTCCCACTTGCTACGGGAAAGAAAACGCCATGCGATAAGGTTCATCTTTTATCACGTTGTGACGTTCAAATCGTATTTTGAATGACTCTTCTTGTGATAGTCCATCACAAGGATAGGATATATGTTTTACGATTGAAAAAAAACAGGCCACCGAAAGCGCTGCTGACAACCTCATGTTTACTTACATTTAGTCTATGATTGTCAGTATACAATAAGTGAAACTCAATCGATACCTATTAAAAATAATTACTGGCATCTCATCTGTAAGTTAGGGCATCAATAAAAAGGTTATCTGGGAGTTAATTATATTATTAAAAACACGGATTCCACGTGCCCTCACCTGCGCACGCACAGATTGCTCCAACAAACAGCACGATCGTGAAACATAACTTTTTGCTGACATGCTCAGCCGTAGCTCTCACTGAAGACGCACGTCTTCCTTCCATTTTCAATATAAATACTTATTGATTATTTACTCTCGTAAGCCATCGTGTGTAAGCCGTCAACTCCACTGGGTTATGGTTGTGCTATTTGTGTATTTAGGAGACATCGAGCGCGCGAGTAGCGCCTGTATTGTGGGATAGGTACCTTTTATTTTTAGACAATCTCATGTTTTGTTTGGTATAAGGGAGGTCGTTCTTTCGATATCGTTCATTGACAATCGTGTAACCTCAACTTTACTATAATAAAGTCGATTCTGAAGGCTTTTTGTTCTGCCAAAACTTTTGTTTTTGAAGTAAGCTTCTGTTGTTAGTACTTACATACTAAAGAATTATTTTGGAATGAAGAAAATTTAGTTTTGACAGCACTAAAATAAAAGCCTTCAGAATCGGCTTTAATGAGTACTATGTGTATATAAGGTGACTTTAATTTATGCAGCCAAATTGTTACTGAAGGTTCGATGACCCTTTTTGTGAAATTCGTAAATTATTCTTTTCGTGTTCCTTACAAACGCAAGCCCAGCCCCGAGTCAAATACTATGGGACGTCAAGATTTTATTTTGCACAATCAGCAAAAAGTGTTATCGATCCGTGTTACTGATCACTTACCAAGCCTCCAGTATGAGTTTAGCTAAATTAAATAAAATTAATAAATTTTAGATAAATTAAAGTCACCTTCCATCCATCCATCCATCAGCCCGTGTTCGTCCACTGCTGGACATAGTCCTTTCCTAAATTTCTCCACTCATGTCGGTCCTCCGTCCTCCTCATCCAGACGCCACCCACAACGTCCTTAACACGAGGTCGGCCTACACTACGCTTTACTGTACGTGGTCTCCATTCTAAAGCCTTTCGGCCCCAACGGCCATCATGTCGGCGACAAATATGGCCTGCCCACTGCCACTTCAACTTACTGATTCTGCAGGCTATGTCGGTTACTTTTGATCTCCGACGGATCTCCTCATTTCGGATTCTATCCATCAGAGATACCCCAAGCATAGCCCGCTCCATAGCTCGCTGAGCGACCTTAAACCGGTGGATCAGACCCTTTGTAAGAGACCACGTCTCAGCGCCATACGTCATCACAGGAAGGACGCACTGGTTGAACATCTTAGCCTTTAAGCACTGCGGTATTGACGACGTAAATATGTGACGCAACTTTCCGAATGCTGCCCAACCCAAGCATATTCTTCTGTCAGTCTCGGCGTCGAAGTTATTTTTATCCAGCTGTATGACTTGACCCAGATAAACATATTTTTGAACAACTTCGATGCTAAAAAAGTCACCTTATATAGCTGTTAATGCTAAAAAAATATTTTGGAATAAAGAAAATTTAGTTTTGACAGCACTTAAATAATTGTATTTGTTCATTCAATATTCATACAAATTAATAAAATTAAAGAAGAGTCTATCTGTAATTTAGAAACAATGGCTTTGGTATTTTTTGTATGTACGTTACCCAAAACCAAATAAGCTTTTTTTTTTCATTTATATCACATACTTTTTACCTCGTAAAATGTTCCCTTGAGTTCTTGAAACTTACATCCATCATCTATCAGTTTAAGTTGTTCATATTCATATTGATGGGAAGAACACCCCGTTTCGAGGAAAAGGGTAATTATCTTAACAACCTGTATATAAGGTGACTTTTATTTATTCAGCCAAATTGTTACTGAAGACTCGGTAAGTGCTCAGTAACAAAATTCAATGACCCTTTTTGTGAAATTCGTTCATTATTCTTTTCGTGTTCCTTACAAACGCAAGCCCAGCCCCGAGTCAATTACTATGGGACGTCGGATTTTATTTTGTGATATTCGCAAAATGTTTTGTCGATCCGTGCTACTGATCACTTACCAAGCTGCCAGTATGAGTTTGGCTGTATAAATTAAAGTCACCTTATATATGCTGTATAAGCTCTAAATTAGAGAAACATAAAATATATCGTCACGACATGAATCCTTGAGGGGGTGTCGGAGATGTTTCCAAGTGTGAACTGTGAAATGCGAGTCACAGTCCACACTCGGCACACCCCCGTTTCACCGACGATTATTACTAAGTAAAGGATATATGAATATAATTTGCAATATTCCGCTAAACAATTCTTGTCGTGCTATTCAAAATGCAGACTCGTGCACCGACCGCCCGCCCGCATAAAAACATGCAACAAGCAAGCAATACAAGCAAAGCAATCTTAAATAACAAGCAAGAAAACTTATCGACACGTGTTTCGCCTCTGAACGAGGCATCCTCGGGATGTGTTGCTAGCTCGGCTTCTCCGCAGCAACTGATGTGTTGCTGGCCCAGCCGCTCCGCAGCAACTAACTGGGCGAGCAACACATCAGTTGCTGCCGCTCCGCAGCAACTAACTGGGCGAGCAACACATCAGTTGCTGCGGAGAAGCCGAGCTAGCAACACATCCCGAGGATGCCTCGTTCAGTCTGCATTTTGAATAGCACGACAAGAATTGTTTAGCGGAATATTGAAAATTATATTCATATATCCTTTACTTAGTGATGGACTTCCGCAAGGTTACGCCTATTTCAATTAACCGACGATTATTACGTTGCAACGTGATGGGTGGTGAGCCCTATCGCCGTTCTTCGGGCACAATTACACGCTGTTTAGGGCATGCAGGTTTCCTCGCGGTGTTTTCCTTCAACGTTCAGCAAGTGGAAAGTATTAGGCAATAACACGAATACTATGCACAGAAATTCCGTAAAACTCATTAGGTTTTATTTTTAATTAATTAGTGCATGCCCGACCGGGGATCAAACCTGGGTCTCAAGATTGAGAGGCCAGCGTTCTATCACCTAAGCTACCGCCGCTTATAGATTATATTATAAAGTGAAATTATAAATATGTATACAA
Organism: Ypsolopha scabrella; assembly: GCA_910592155.1. Lineage (NCBI taxonomy): Eukaryota > Metazoa > Arthropoda > Insecta > Lepidoptera > Ypsolophidae > Ypsolopha > Ypsolopha scabrella. The sequence continues at coordinate 4,657,625 of OU342985.1, read as the reverse complement.
TTTAAACTTCTCAAGATATATCTCGGGCCCTACCTTGTTACTCAACTGATGCCGGGCCCAGGGAGGGCCTGAAATATATCTTGAGAAGTTTAAATTCTGTACATATTTATAATTTCACTTTATATAGGTAAAGCTCGACCAGGAACATAGCCGACCTGTCAAAGAGGACGCTAGTTCTGCGTTTTATGTGGCAACACCGAATTTAAATGTCATTAGATGGGATAGTGATGTGATCATACATTTTTAATGTCGATATTCCGTTTTTTCTTATACAATATTTGTTAAGGTACATAATAAATATTTCGATATCATTTAAATAGTATTCGTGCCATATACCGAAAAAAATAATTCACATTTTCTGTCTTCGTTTGTGTAATAAAAATTAAATAAAAACCATCATACTTAAATTATTATTATGGATATGACTCGTACATAATCAAAATTGGATTTCACGTAATGAATGTCCTCAAAGTATTCATCATCATCACTTGTAGAAGATTGGTCCTCCGATGTGCTACTCTTAATGAATAATAAATTTCGTTGTTTTTTCTTTTAACCATAGAAACAATTTTCAACAGCCTTTAACCTCAAAAACCTTATCGATACCAATGAGTCAATCGACAGACTTGAAACTTGACCGTCGCTGCACTATTGTTTAAACCGGCTAATTTCAGAAGGATAAGTTACACTTAACACTGGATAAGTTACCAGTTAGGTGGTAGAGCTAATGCCAAGCTCGACTGTGGAGGTACCACCATCTTACTCGGAAATCCTCCCGAAGTTATTCGGGGGAGAGTAAGAGGACAGCTCTCAGGCAAAAAACCAGGCGGCCCACCATTGCCTGGGACCGATGGATGGCGGTATATCCATCCCCAAGTGCCGGGCTTTATATAAATCAGGCTGGTGACGGGCAGCGGCGTCACTGGTGCAAGGATTTCGGCACCGCGCTCACCAACCCGCCTGCCCAGCGTGTGTGAGTATGGGCATTTCTTCCAGGAGGATCGCCAAAAGTGGCGAAATCCTGGAAAGGCCTATGTCCAGCAGTGGACGAAACAGGCTGATGGATGGATGGAAGTTACACTTTCTTTTTCTAGTGTATTGTTGCCAGCTAAATAATTTAGTAACCTTTTTTTGCCGCAATATGGCGAGGTCGGCTAAGTTCCTGGTCGAGCTTTATATCTTTAAAACAAAATCAAATGAGATTTGTCACTTTTGACATCTGTTACTGCTATTTATTTATTGTCACTTGAAATTGGTCAATTTCCTTCTTCGACTTCACAAAAACAAAATCAAAGCTGGCGAACTTATAGGTATATAAAATCTTGAAATGTAGGAAGAATTGGGTCATCCCGACCTAATTGCCAACAAACTTACTTTTCAGTAATAAATTGAGTGGCCCAATAATTAACTCATCTTGAGTGGGAGATACGAAATAAAGTTATAGTATTAACAATTAGGTACATTTATTATTTATAGACAATTCTTATAATAAAGGCATTTTTATTATTATAACTAAGTAATCGAATAGCATTTTACATAACTACATTACTATCCGTTTCGAATGCTATTAGGATAAGACCTTCTGGAATGGAGACGTTTACGATGTCTGTGTGCGTTAGCAACGCTGTCACTCACGCACTTCCATCAGTGTTGCTAACGCACACAGACATCGTAAACCACTCCATTCCAGAAGGTCTTATCCTAATAGCATTCGAAACGGATTGTACTTTCATCATCATCATTTAATTTTAAATAATAATAAAAGATAAAATGTCAATAATGTCACAATCTTAAAATATTTTGTTTTATTAGAGATCAGTGACATTTACATTTTTTTTTCAAAACGACATAGAATTGTTTGGAGCAAAAATAATTATACATATGATTTCTAAAACATAAGCGTTGGTAGCTGCTGCGGCGCTCCAAAATATGTAATAAATGCAAGCCCCGTTCATATTAATTCTGGTTTCATATTGCATAAAATTATTATTGTCAATGTTTTACTCATATTCTCTCGTATTCACAGAGTACCTACAGATATTCTATCTCACGCTCTCCGTTTGTCTATGGTTGTAGTAGTGACATGTATAGATAAGCGAGTTTTGTGTGTGTGGCGCGTTTTGTAGCGCTCCCGATGTTACGCACACTATAAAAAAGTGCGTATGTGCACGCACTACTACAACCATAGACAAACTGACTTCGTGAATTAGAATATCTGCATGCGACAACGGGAAACAATATATACCTTCAGAGTTATAGTTGAGCTTAACACTAAACCTATCGTCTAGATCACTCCTCTTGTTCTGGGACCAGCCCAGAATAGAGAAGATTACTATCTCTAGCTTTAGACTTCAACCGATCATAGTGTTTATAGAGAATGAAAGCTCCCGCTCACAATAACAGTTTACTCGGCAGGTTCAGGCGCCAGCGGCCCCATGTTGACCAGCATCTTTAGGTCCTCGATGGAGAGCTTGGACGCGTTGGTGTGCCGCGCGCCGGTCAGCACGCTGTTGGCCACCTGCAGCTTGGTCTGCTGCAGCGACATAATGCTGGCTTCCACCGTGTCCAGGCACATGTACCTGCGGGCAACGATGATCATTTAACCCTAGACGATACCCAACTGGCAAAATTGTCTTATTATATACACTATCCTTCATAATAACTAAGGCATTATAAAAGGTATATTGTGTTCTGACGAAAGCGATGCACCTTATTAAAGGCATTCAAAGTATTTTGTGCTAAAAGATCATTCAAACTTATTACGAACTCTTAATGACGTATATAAGAAAATCCTTATAAAATATATATCAGAGCAAAAGTTTTGCAAGTCTACTTAATAATTGTTGTGATAAAAAAAAAAAAAAAAAAAAAACACTTGTACTTTTCCACAGATAATATTTAATTCTACACCACCCAACCGGTTTCACTATATAAGCATCATCAGGGGCTTTTTAATTACATAATTTTATATATAATTATTTATTTAAACAATCTTTCTGTTGCTAGATGTCCGTGCAACGTTGCAACGTTAAAATTAAATATTATCTGTGGAAAAGTACAAGTGTTTTTTTTTATCACAACAATGTTTGATAAATTCCACCAAGTGCCGACAATCTCAACTATCAACTTCCTTCTACTTAATAAGACTAAGTGCTCTTGATTATTATTACACTTAAGGACGTGTTCACAAATATCAGCGCTTTTCAGGTACCATTTAATGAATCAGGAATCACAACTGTGAAGATAATCATGGTATTAAATGAAAGATAATATATTCATCTCTAGAGGAAGCGTATAAAAATTGTATAATTTCATACAAAAAATTCACATAAATACATTTCCATTTTCATGTTCCCGTATAATATAAAGAAAAATAATATAAAGACAGGAATTCAATTATATTTTCATATTTTAAGTCGTTTTTTACGTACATATCGTGTATTCCTTAGTTTATAATCACAAAAACAAGAAAAAAATAGATCACCATCGCAAGAATCACAAAAAATGTCGAAAAATAGGGTCTGGATCGGTAACACTATAGTCAAATCCGCTGCATATTTTAACGTGAAAATAAAAAGAAAAAGTGGCTTATATAGTCCTTTAAACGTGTTGCTTGTTATTTTGTACCTAAATAAATTCATTTTTCATTTGGAGGAAAGATTATACAGTAAAAACCCTTCAAAATTGCTTCATACATTTTAGTATGGAAAATCGTAGACGGGGCGCATGGCTGGCTGGCCTCGCCGTTCTCGGCTGCCATTCCGCGCTCAGACAGCCTAACGAAACTGAGTACAAATGGAGTTATGTATGAAAATTGTGCTTGGACGAATGGCGATATGTTTTTACTCTTTCGCTCACTTAGCTTGTCTCTGTCTAACGTTGTGTCAAGTCAATATGGCGGTTGTTTGTTTATTTGTAAAACTTAATTTATCTGATTATAATGAGATTTAACTGTGTTACATTGATATAGTGCTTTATGTTTCATACTATTGTGTTTTATTAATAGAGAAGTAAATAGAACGTATATTTGCATCACGCAATGAACTATAAAAAGCGTGAAATATGTGAGGTGCGAAGCGGTCGAAGTGATGGTGAAAACATTATATTCACGCCAAATTTATTTTAAAAGAGACTCGGTAAGTACCTCTGTACTCATCTTGCGACTTATTTTGTGTTATAAAGAAATTTAAAAGTGAAAACATTTTCATAACATTTATTTGTAAATTGAATAGTGATGGGATTGTGTCGATAAATCATACATAACATTTCCACTAAGGTTAGGGTGTCATAATTTCATCCTAATATCATAGTGCAATATATTTTTAAGGTGAAAAATGTGCCTCTTTTTCGCTAAAAGTCCTTATTTAAATTATACCGGGTGTAAAAGCAAAGGCAAGAATCCTTTAAGGGTGTGTTAGTATGATCGGTAAAGATATTATTTTAAATACTGGGATCTCTAAATAAAGTACCAGTACCTCACAATAAGACTATTTTCTTTACTGAAAATAAACTAATCGCGTGGACACCCTCACTGATCGCTGGCTACTCGGATGAGGGGTGCGGGTTGCGGGGTGCAATTAGGTGTGTGGGGAGGCCGGTGAGCTGCGTAGCCATAGCTTAGAAAAATGATGGAATTTTTGGTAAAAATTCAAGGTATATTTTTTTTCTCGTAATGACATCAGAATCGTGTATACTTTGATACCCTAAAGGCTAAAAAGCCTAAAAAAATTCGGCGGCGAACCGCTATATTGTAAACTAAGCTTTATAATTACCATTTGGTTACTTTGGTCCAATAAACAAGGATTTTGTTACAACAGTTTTGTAACAACAGTCTGGTAACGGCCCAAAAAAATTGAAAATGACTCATCTACTCATCTACAAGGAGAAGCAGAACAGCTGATTCGCCATTATGATGTCACGGCTGCTAATTATTCAAGGGCTTGGAATGCTTTAGTAAATCGCTACAGTAACACTAGAGTAATAGCAAATACTGTCTTGAATCGTCTGCTAAATCAAAATAAACTTACAAATGAGTGCCCTAAAGAGCTTCTCGATACTACCAATCAATGCTTAAGCAGTCTTAAAAGTATAGACATAGACACAAATAATTGGGATCCAATTATAGTACATATTGTAGTCTCAAAGTTAGACTATGAAACGCACAAATGTTGGGAGCAATCACTTGGGTCTTCTATAGAATTACCTTCCTATGCAAAATTAACCTCATACTTGGAAAGACGGTTCCTAGCCATGGAAATGGTACAAGTAACACAGAAAAGAGAAAGAAAGGAACCTTCATATTACATACCTGTAATACCACAAAAACCCAAGCAAGTGAAAGCTTTCACCGCTGAAATTAATACGGAATGCTCCTATTGTAATAAGAATCACTACATCTGCCACTGCACTGAATTCACACAATTAGACGTCGATCAGCGAAAAGAATTCGTCAAAAACAACAACCTTTGTTTCAATTGCCTGGTCAAAGGACACTTAATCAAGAACTGTAGATAGACAACATCATGTAGAACTAGCAATCTTATGCATCATACACTCTTGCACAATAATAACATCATTGCTAAACCAATTGTCACAGAAGCGGCACACACAGAAACTGATGAACCTGAAAATATACAAAACACAATTAGACGGATTCTAAAGAGATTCTCGACTTTGCATTTACATCCTGTATAATAAAATATGGAAAATGTTTTGTATTATTCATTTCCTGTTGATTGGTTAATCAACATAACTTATAGAGAAAAATTAAACTGACAAAATAGTCAAATCACTTTCCAAAAATGCGGTCTTGTTTTTTTTGGAATTACGATATTGTGAAGCTGCTTTTTAAAATAATACTATTATTACAGGTGACAGCAGTAAGTAAAAGTCACTGGCAGTGAAGACCTCTGTTATCTACCAATAAAAAATTTTCCTATGGAAAGCACTTTGATGACAAACCTTTCAATTAGAAAACTCGGATCAAAAAGTCAACCATACCTTCAAATCAACTCAAAGAGGCATCACTTCCTGATACGATTTTGCGTGAGTTTACTTGTTACGTGTATTAAGATAAGGGTACGTACAAACATATGTGATTTTATTAAAAATATTATTAGGGTACCGTACCTCAAGAGGAAAAAACGAAACCCTTATAGAATCACTTTGTTGTTCGTCTATCCGTCTGTCGGTCCACCCGTCTGTCTGTCAAGACCCTTTATCTCGGGAACGCGAGAAGGTATAGAGTTGAAATTAAAACCATATACTCAAGTTTACAGTCTCTTGATGCTGTGAAAAAATCAATTTCCAAGGTAACGTAAAAAAAGATATGTCTATTTATGCCGCAAAAAACGTATATTTCGACACTGTCAAGGTAATCAAAATTTATTGGGTATTTCCCGTTGACCTAGAACTATGAAATTTGGCAAATGGTCTCAAACTACAAGTATAATTAATAATAAATTTTATTAAATATTTATAATTTGTACGGAACCCTCGGTGGGCGAGTCCGACTCGCACTTGTCCGGTTTTTTATTGATGTGCCAACCAGATTGAAGTTGCAAAAACTTACTTTTTTAATATTATTATTTAAAGTATGTAGACGTAATTGTTTTTTTCTTTTTCAGAGCCATCTACTTCAGGGCCAAGTCCAAGTCAACATCATTGCTCATATTTTTTATGTAATAAGAATTAAATTAATCGAAAAGGAAGCTTTTTATTTCCTTTTCTTGCATAAAAAGTCAGAAGGCTTCAGTTTTATCTAGAGCTGTTGAAACTAGAAACGTATTATTGCAAAACTGTCACATACAAATTATTGAAAGCCCTGATAAAACTGAAGTCTTCGTAATTGGCCTTTTCATTACACATGAAATTCCTACAGTAAAAAAAACGATATCGATAAAATGTATTGCTTCTGTAGTACACCCTTACACACTTATGTTGGCAGCTTTGTTTGTGACTTGTCATTTCTTATTGTAGTTTGGTATTAGTTGCGGGGCATTCCGTGGCAAATACGCATTAATCAGTTATTGGGAAGTCCCGACTCTTATAACGTAGTATATTATATTCTCTTTGCGCTCAGACGCGCTCTTGGACGCACGGATGTATCGCTTTTATCGCTTTTTTACAAATAAAATAAAAACGAGAAAGCACGCCCCGTGTTGTAGGTATATCGTGGTTGAAAAATTTTGATACTTTTTTGGATCGAAATAATGTTTGATTTTTTTGTTGACAATATATGAAGCTCCTTCAAAACGCTAATTCACTCGATTGACATAGTAGTTTAATAAAATCTGACATTTGTCATTTTTGACATTTGACATGGTTTCTGGGGGCGCAAAGTGAGGTCGTTTGCATGGGAATTTTGTATAGGAAAAAAAAACGAAATTTTACTGTCAAACCGAGCTGGCGGGGTGTATCCATGAAAAAAAGTTTGGACTTTGACATTTTCGCTAAATCCTGTTCCCGTTGAGATGTTTCAACGGGAAAAAATTCCCTTCTGTCTACTGTCTAATGCATCCATGGAAAAATCTTTTGACAGTTTTTGCTATAACACTGACTCAGTAAATGAACTAGATATAAAAAAAAAGTAGTTTCATTTAATATTTTGTTATTTTATAACTTCTTTCCGTTAAGCTAAAAGAACCCATATCAGCGTATAGATAAACAAAAAATAAAAATAAAAGGCAACTTATAATAACGCGTTATCTGGGTGCAAAGTTTGAACCCCTGAAGCAAGCATATAAGGTCCATAATTCAAAGTGAAAAAAAATTAACAGACGATAGAGTATCCTTAATAGAGCACAATCCACCGAAAAAAAATTTTTTTAGTGTACTTTTTTACCTTTCCGTAGAAATTTAGTCAGCTGCCTCAACCACTTTGTACTGGGAAGTGAAAAAATCATTTGAGCAAAATTTTTTTTCTTTTTCTGGTATTTGATCAGTTAACGATACATGATCTACCCTAGAATTATTTTGACTTATTATTGTAGGAGCTTATATAACGAGAATATCCTACGAGCCACCAACGCCTCGGCGTTCTCTCTCTTTATAAAATTAGCAAAAATACTAAATCCGTTCTGGGCTGAGTTCAGTTTGATTATCGCCGACGACGCTCGGCAATCATGACGTCTCTTTTGCACGAGTTGAATTCGTATATGCTATCCTGCTGTTGCAGCTGGTTAATACGAAAACCAAATTTGTTTGTTCAGTATGTCTTATAGCCATTATTTTAAAGTCTATTATTGTATAACCATATGATGCGAACTCAAAATGTGGAATGTTATTTCACCGTGGTTACCACACTTGGTCGACAGACTGTACACAACCCTCTGTGCGCGAGTCCGACTTGCACTAGAGGCTTGCGATAGAAATTGATAAGATCTGAAATGAAGCATCCACGCCCAGAAGTTGGGAGAGAAAGCGAGACTGTTAGCCTGTGTCAGTATTACGTTCAAATACAGCCTAATTTATTGCGCAGAAGTCAAAAATAAGGTGTCGTGGCGGGGGAGCGGGGCGCGGGGCGGGCGTACGTACTCATGCGTAAGCACTGATTGGCTCCCCGACTGTACCCATGCGCAGTTATCCCCTCTGCGTTTCGTTCACCGCTAGACCTCCGTGCCGCACGCTATTATGCACCATACATTCCCAAAAGTACCCGGAAAAAATACCGTGCTAGAGATATTTAAAAATTTCTTTTTGCGTTAGGTTGGTACAACTGACATTAATTGGCGGTAAAAAATAACCTGGCCTCTGTCGAGTATTTTGATTATTCCATGATTATTCGTAGCTTTTTGGCCAAGCATTCAAAGAACATCACCCCGCAGGCACCCTACTCACCAGATATGGCACCATGTGACTATTTTCTCTTTCCTAAACTTAAATTGCCGCTTCGCGGAAAGCGTTTCGAGACCATAGAGGCGGTGAATGAAAATACGACGAAGGCGCTGAAAGCCATCCCGATTTTGGCGTATGAAAAGTGTTTCGAGGCCTGGTTGAAGCGCTGGCGTAGTATTGCCTCTAATGGAAGTTACTTTGAAGGGGACAAAATAAATTTGGGTGATTAAAATTACCCCTTGCGTTTTATTCACAATTTCCGGGTACTTTTGGGACACAGTAGTATACCAATGAAGGCAACTACCTGTATATGTGCACGGGCTTGGTCTGCCCGACGCGGTATATCCTGTCCTGCGCCTGCTCCTCCAGCTGCGGGTTCCAGTGCGGGTCCAGCAGCAGCAGGTGGTTGGCGCCGCACAAGTTCAGACCGACGCCGCCCGCGCACAGGGAGAGAAGCATTACCTGAGGAGGTTGTTTGTGGAACATTAGATATAATTTACAATTAGGGGGCATCGCTTCGCGGTGCTAAACCAATGTACTAACATAGACTATAGGGGGCGTTCATAAAATAACGGGGCAAAGATTCACTGAACGCGGTTGAAGCTGCGGGCGAAGGCTTGTTATGGTATAAGGCATGGGTCTATCTCGCTCTTGAACTAAAACGCAATGAACCTTAGGCGACGAACAAGGACACGCGGGGCGTCAAGCGGCGCGGTGCGCGAAGCAGGCCGCCGGAAACACAAACATACACCGATGTATGGAGCGTTCAAGGAGAAGCGTTTTTACACGCGTTTGTTTGAATTGTAGCATCGCATGCGATGGTGGACGCCGCGTAGGACGCGGCGGATGAAGCGACAGGTGACGCGGCAGGTGAAGTAACGAGTGACGCAACGGGAGACGCGGCGGATGAAGCGACGGACAACGCCACGATAGACGCAGCGGGTGAAGTAACGAGTTCTGATCTAGCGGTGAATAAGATACTTTTTAAGTAATAATTATCTTCAAGCAATAGGTATGTCGATAAAGTCGCCCATGATTACAAACACATACGTTTGCCCGTTATTACTATTCGAACACGACTGGTAGAATGCAAGAAATAAGAAAGCTGCGGGCGCCGCAGTGAACGACCCCGTAAACTGCTACTCCGTACGCCCCGCTCGTTCATAAACGAAACTACTAGTTACCATATGTTTGTTTTTACGCGTCAACTGCGGCGGGCAGCGACACGCGCTGCCTCTCCATAAACGGAGAAAACGCTTGACACCACGCAGCCCGCTTCGCGCACCGTGCCGCCAGACGCGTCGCCTCTCCTTGAACGTACCCTTAGTCTCACTAAGCCTTTATCGCTATTGACCTAAGTCACAACACGCCCACATCTTTTTTGACTTAGGCAAACCGTACCGCGTACACAATACAGTGAGCAAAGGGATCCGAAACATGAGACAGGTGATCCAATAAAACAAAAAGCGACACCACATTGAAAAAATATTGGCGGTGTTAAGCTATGAAATGCCGCGTTGTCATTGGTGATTCGTCGCCTAAGTACCGCTTAGCTGGATTTTATTGAGCTGTAAGAATGATCCCACCAAAAATATAAATGTGCAAAAGGGGCCGAGTTCAGTACAAAGGCAGTGCAGGGTTGTAGTCTTCGCCGAAAACGATTGGGTATGGACTCCATACTATGGAGGCTTCTTCAGTCATTAGTTACTCATAACTGCAATACCTACAACGTTCTTCACTTGTTTTAAAAGAAGGTTAGTTAGGGTCCTTGCTTCTGTATTTGGTACTTGGCAGGTTTTGCATGTTTATTCACAACTTTAAGGGCCCATAATACCTCAATTCGCAGTCCTGCTCTAACGCTTCTGCTTTTTAACTGTCTACCCTGCTGTAATCAGATGCAGCGCACGCAAAACATCAGTTATTCTGAAATCGTGGCTACACTGATGGTTTTTTTCATTTTTATGGAACAGTCTGCAGTTGCTTTATACTAATATCAGTTATATTAAGCAAAGTTTCAGATTTAATTTCAAGTATTCATTGAATGCTATCAGTTTATTGTACGGTTTGGAGGTAACTTTGTAATTTTTTTCTATCGAGAAAATTTAATGGAATCAAGTTTTCACAACAGCACGGACATAGCATTAGTCCTTAACTTTATAATTTCAGAGTGATTGTTGCAGTATGTGTTGGTATAGAACATGATCATGCTAAGAGAGGTGAGGTATTATACATCCTTAATTGCCAACTTTCTTTTAAAACAGATAAAGAAAGAGCGTTGTACATTATTATCAGTGGCGTATTTAGGATGATCATTATACACGACCAGCCTTTGCCCGCAGCTCCGCCCTCGTTTATTCTATCTTTGCCCCGTTCTCGGCCAGCTCACGTTGGGACGTAACAATCGTCGGTGTAACTTGTGCGTAGTCCATTCCCAGGAACACCTGGCACCCTATCGGAGATTATGTGGTGACGATGTATGTACAATTCAGAGAGGCCTTTACCCTGACATTGGAGCTGGGATCGTTGAGCGCAGCGATGAGCGGCGGTCGGCTCGTGATCGGCACTTTACCGCTGAGGGTGACGCTGCGCACGCCAGACTGTAATCATAATAGTAATACGTCTACAGGTCGTCAGATTGTAAGCTCTTTTCGTTCTAGTCAGCTCCTCATTTGCGGCTTGCAACAGTCGACGAATCCTGGTCTAACTTCAACATCTATCGCTTTCAAATGTAGGATTGCATAGAAATGACATCACACATCATTTTTAGCCAATCACGATCCATTTGAATCGTTAGACAATAATGCCCCTGATAGTCGTTCAAAAACTCACACCGGCTTGGGTTCGTACCACGTGTTTCAACACTAAACCGTTCAAAAACAACACGTGTCGCGACACCGACCGTTCAGAAATAGCAGCGTCGCTCCACCGGTGTCGAATTGTTCAACACCAACTCCGAGCAGGGTTCGCGAGGTTCGTATAGATCAATCACACTAATATTATAAATGCGGAAGTTTGTGTGTGTGTGTGTGTGTGTGTGTGTGTGTTTGTTACTCCTTCACGCCGAAACGGCTGGACGGATTTGGATGAAATTTAGAATGGATATAGCTTATACCCTTACATAGCACATAGGGCACCTTTTATCCCGGAAAAAAGCACGTCGTTAAACCGAATAACACGCGGGCGGAGCCGCGGCCAAAAGCTATACGATATGTATTGGAAATATGTGAAATGACGTTTGGAGTGTAGCAACTCGACCAAACCCGTTCATAAACTCAGTGTTGCAACGCGTTCCTACCCACCCTAGGGTTTTTTAATAAACGCACTTCTGGAGAGTTATATTATAACCCATATCAATAGACCTCATGGATAAACACATGGCCGCTGTTCTATCCACCTCTCACTTACACGCTATTTCCGTATACATACCTATATAGGGTGAAATTAAGTCAACGGACCAAATTCATACTGGAGACTCGGTTAGTGATCAAGAACTAGGTTCAGTAATCCTTTTGGCCAAATTCGAAAATTATATATTTTTTGTTCCCTTACTGGTTGGTCTAGTTTAAGACAATTCCTAGACAAGGCAGTAAGGAAGCAAAAAAAAAAATTTTTCGAATTTCACTAAAATAGGGTAAATAGTTAACTGCGCTAATTTGTATTTATTCTGCAAAAAACCTACCTTTTTTAATAAAGGAGTACCCCAATTGTTAATTTATAAAGCTTATTTTGAGCAAACATAACATTTATTGAATTAAATTATTTTGTGAACACGGAAAAAGTCTGGGTCAGCATTGGAGCAGCCGCTGTACGAAACGACTGCTCTAGTCAGCGATATGAATACGACTATCGATAAATACAGACTAAAATCTATTTACTTTACACATTGCTGGTGAACCTGTGGGTACTGTATACAATACCTCGGAATTGTATACATTATCTAGGTAAAGTATGTCCATCCATCCATCCATCAGCCTGTTTCGTCCACTGCTGGACATAGGCTTTTCCAGGATTTCGCCACTCTTGGCGGTCCTACTGGAAGAAATGCCCATACTCACACAAACATATATATTCGATGTAATATTTCGGTGCAGCTAGAGCGGACAACCATTTCTAATCCCAAGGTCTATTGATACGGGTAACACTGAAATGTGAGTCATGGCATCCACCTAAATCATCCCAGTTGTTGTTTGTTTGATGCGAAGCATTATTTTAATTATTTTTGTTTGTCACTGCCACGATATTTTTGTAAAACTCAGGGACATACACCAGTCCATATTAGCCATCTAAATGAAGACCTAAAATTAATTTGATTCAATTTTTTCTCCTTTGCGCGTTATTTTGATACTTAGATATTATGAATAACGATTCAGAGTTGGCTCGTAAGTAATAAAATAACTCGCTAAAGAGAAACAATTCAATCAAATAAATTCTAGGCCTTCATTTAGACGGTCAATATGAAGTAGTGTATTTCTCTAGTTTTTCCAAAAACATCGCGATAAAGGCCAGAAAAATATTTGACATATTGTTTTTCATCAAAGTTGTCGTCGTCGCGGACCGGGCTCTTAATACCAACCAGCCTCAAAATCAACTTGAGGCGGTTGGGATTGCGAGGCAGTTTGCTTCCTACGCGGATACAGAAGACGTTACTGCTCGCATCGTTCACCGGTTTCCTTTCATGGGGCTCTGAACCCCGGTCGAGTATTCTTCTGTCTATTGTTGTATTTGGATTCGAGTTGGCAGGGTCGCCATGTGAAGAGATAAGATTTGGTTAAGATTAACTCATTATGAAGCCAGTAATAGCTTCAACTTTATTGACATAAATCACTTATATACATAATTTTCGTGACGTACGCGAAGTGACCTATGTACAAGTAAGTGTGTGTGTAGTATGTTACAATACCACCCAAAACTCTTTTAATTACTTAGTAAGTTGGCTCATCCGGTAAGACGTCGCCAACTAAATCTTGAGAGCCAGATTCGAATGTTGCCTTTTCAGCATACACCAGTGAGTTTTACACAATTTGTGTGCTCAGTATTTGTATACCACTTACTGAACGGTGAAGGAAATCACTGCGAGGTAAACTTGCACGCCGTAAAAAGCGTGTAATTGTGCCCGAAGTAAGGCGACAAAGCTCACCACCTATTACGTGACGTTAAAATCCGTGAAAGGAGAGTGTTAGTGATAATCTAATTTTAAACTTCACCCCACTTCACCTACGTTTTTATTTATTTATTAGGTTCACTAACAGATATTAAGTACACTTTGTTACATCCAAACATAATTATCATATAGGATACATAATAATAATAGAGTGCCAATCCAATGACGGGAAAACAGTCCTTGCAATTACAAGCACCTGCGAGAGGGTTATCGTTTATCTCTAATTATAGAAGTACTATATTATACTTCTAATTGTATAGTATACAGGATGTCCCAAAAGTCAACGTTATCCCTTGGAGGGCTGATAGGCCAGCTCATGACTGAAGAAAAAATTATAAATTACCTCTTAAATTACTTGCCAGTAATTATAATATATATAATATATTATATTGTACTTTGATAATTTATAGATGAAAACGTAGGTGGGGTGGCGTGCTGACTTAGAGATTAGATTAGACGGACTCTACGGGTATTGCCTTATCTCATGACACTCGGAACCATCCTCGGGGAGATTTGTTACGACATATAATTATTACTAAGTAGCAGACCAAACATAAATATTAAATAGCGTGGCAAGTTTCCATACAAAACATAAACTACAATTGAGGCTTCATGGTACGAAATCGTATAAAATTGGGTTGTTTTGGCTAGCTTATGCTTGAAACATATTTGTTAATTCCTAAACTAATCTCTAGTTACATTTTGTTTGGAAACAAGCAATATTTATATTTAAAAGAGCCCGAAGTTCACTGATCTAAAATTGCCACGCGTCGACTATATGCGTTTATTATTAATGTTAGGTCTGCTACTATATTATACGTCTGTGGTTACGACATGTTTTTAAATCATGCAGGTAATTTATTACCTTGTTAAGTTCCACCTCCACTAAATGCAGCACCATCGTCCACTGTGACACGACTACCGCCTTGTCGCCTGCGCAGAAACAGAAACATTAGGTAACACACAAAATGGTTACATATAGGGGTCTATTTAGAACTTGTACGTCACTTGCAGGAAAAATTCACGAAAAAAGTTCCGCAATAAAAGTACTTTGACAGGGGAGTTCTTTCGCGAAAAGAACTTAAGGTTAAGCTTACTGAATTGATGTACGCATCTCTTGACATTGATTCCGCTGCCATTACTTGGCCATTACTGACATAATATTTTGATATCTATGGCAGCCATAAGCTAGTAGCTTCATCTTTAAGTAAAGGGGCGACTTGAGAAGTATTTTAAGTAATTAACCGTTATATCTTGACACGATCCGCTGCGACTACCGCAGCTGATGGAAAGCGTTACAATGAAACCTTAGATGAAAAGAGCTCATCCAGAAACTAGGAGAGCGAGAGCAGGCGAGCCGTAATTCAAGGACTTACGAAAAACCTTCTGAGGTCGGTAATGAATGAATGTGCAGGAGCTAATCGTTTAGGTTCCGTACATTTGAAAGAAGCTGTAGTTGAGTTATTTACTTGTGGAGCACGAAGAGAAAGAATAGAAGAAACCTCAATTAAGGCCAACTTAGAGGTATACAACTTTTTATTGCCGCCATTTTGTTTTGGCGCCGTATTTGATAGTTATTTGATAACAATTATTTTGTGTAGATACGGCAAATTCGATAAGGAGCGTTTTTCGTGTAACAACGTGTTTTATTTAATTATCAAAATATTCTACTCAAACCAATCTTCTATTGCGGAAACGCGGAGAAAATTGCGAACAATTATCGGTAGAAATCACCTTCCATCGCGGCTAGCAATAACTCGTTTGGTGAATAAATTTGAGCAGCATGGCATTGTAACAAATAAACCAGTTCTTCATCGTGCCAGAAGAGTTCGTTCGGAGCAGAATATTGAAAGAGTCCGTGAAAGTGTAGCCGAAGATCCGACATTGTCTACCAGACGACGTTCTCAACAGCTGGAAATTAAAAGGACCTCCCTACAGACTATTCTCAATAAAGACCTGGGTTTGTTACCATATAATATTCAGATAACTCAAGAACTTCAGCCTAGAGACCATGATTGCCGTCGTAACTTCAGTAATTTTGTGCTAATGAGAAGAATGTTTTCAGGTCAATTAATTTCAATAAATGGTGACATTGATTGGCCCCCAAGATCACAGGATTTGACAGCTCCTGACTTTATTTCTATTGGCCTATCTAAAGGGACGTGTCTGTGCTAACAAGCCGAGAAATATTCAACATTTAAAACATAATATCCGAGACGCAGTCATTTGGATAGCGCCGGGAATGTGCGAAAATGTGATGAGAAACGCGATAAAAGAGCTCACATTTGTCGCGCTGCTAGAGGTGGACATTTGGCAGATGTTATTTTCCATACGTAATTGCCAAGCCTAAACATAATATTTTTGAAACAATACCTAGTAATTTCCATTTTATGTAAAAGAAAATTTATTAAATAAGTTGTATACCTCTTAACTGGCCACCCTGTATATTGACGTAAGTACTGAGTTCAGTTTGGCGTTTCTTTCTCAATGTGTGTCGGGTATCGACAGTTAGAATCGTACTTAGTTAAAAGCAGTAAAAATATATAAATTGTCGCTAAGTAAATAAACTAGGTTGCAACGCGAGCAAAACAATGTGCGGTTGCGAAACCGTACAATGACTGATATTACCCAACTGCCTGTAACCACTATCACGGTACCGTTATGTCGGAAGACGACAAGTCATTTCGTATGCCACCAATTTGGTTTCGTTATGAGAGTGGTGACAAACGGCCAAAGTCTACCGCCAGTTGACAGGAAATCCACAAAAACAGCTACAAATTAGCTAAAATATCTTTGCTTGCAAGTCTCGTACCTTTATTCTTAAAGACATTCTGCCGCAGACAGTCCATGACGGCCTCTATCTTGGAGCTCTGTCGCTTCAGGTCGAACACGGGGTTGTTGGGCGAGAGCACTGAGCGGATCGCCTCCGCCACTGTGGTGCCTTCCTGTCTAGCTTCTTCTTCTTCCTCCTCGGCAATGTTACTCTGGAACGAAATTTAAATAGAAATTCATTCTTCTTCTTGTCATGTAGATGGCAGTGGCAGTTCTAGATTTGCGCAGCCCAATGGGCGGCCACGTCGATTCCTCTTTGGTTAGCGTTGAGGAGGTCGTCCAGGGTGCAGGTGTCGGGACATCCGGGACAAGACAGCAGGTGCGCCATGGCTTCACATGCACAAAGGTTAGATGTCGCGTTTCGATAGCCCCATTTGCACATGTTCTCTCCACAGCGGCCTACATTCGTTCTGAGTCTGTTCAGGGACTTCCAGATTGCCCAGGATAGATTGTGTCCAGGAGGCAGGAACTCATTGAGTTTGTCTTCGGGTACATTTTCTGCCATAACGCTTTTCTTTTCTCCGAAAGGGAAAAGTGTGACATCCTATGCATCCAGAAATTCATTTATTTAAGGTGACTTCTAATTATGCAGCCAAATTCATACTCATGACTCGGTAATTGCTCAGTGACAAGGTACGTGACCTTTTTTGTGAAATTTGTGAATTATTCTTTTCGTGTTCCTTACAAACGCAAGCCCAGCAACGAGTCAATTACTATGGGACCTCAAGATTTTATTTTGCGAAATTAGCAAAAATTGTTATCGATCCGTGTTACTGCTCACTTACCAAGCCTCCAGTATGAGTTTGGCTGTATAAATAAAAGTCACGTTATATTTTAAACACTTGGCAGCGTTTTATCCATCGCAAGGACAACAAATTAACACTATATCATTGTGGTATATAAAACCTGAAGAAAAGTAAATCTGGATATGAGGAGCACTGAACCAGCGGGCCTATTATGTAACTCAGCGTCGGTTGCTATCTATGGTTGCTATTCACCAAAAACAGAAAAAAATGGACTTCCAAAATAACCTTCAATGGGTATTGAACTATTTACAAATTGTGACGTCATTTCAAGTGCGAACGTATCCTTAGATAAGCAATTAAGTATGTTTTCGACTCGGCACTCGGTTTGGCAACTGAATCAGGGTGCTAGACTCGACTCCGGAACCTCTCGGTAACCGGGCGATTGCTCTACCAACTGCGCTATCCAGTTATTAACACCATCGTTTGAATTGACCCATGTAACAGTAGTTTGGAACGTTCAATTTTAGTGCTCGAAAGCCTGTAAAGTGTACATCATCCCTACATGGATTTCATTGATGTAGATGTAATAAGCAGGTAAAAAGCGAATGATTTTTAAAATATTCAAAGATCATTTAAGCGAGATTTTTTCGTATTTTTCCTAGGGTCCCTGTGTATTTATCATCCTAGACGCTTCTCGACTCATCGAGTTCCGCCGTTTTTTATTTATGTAGAGAACAGACAACAAACAAGCTTCGCAAATTACAAACAGATTTCAGAGTAAGCACAAAAAAACACTTTTTATGTATTTTTCTCATTATTGTAAGAAATCGCCGAGGTTGATTATCTATCTTAACTATAGGTAGAAAGCGCCAACTTTGTAGTCAAGTAAATATAAAAAAAAACGGTTTGATATTCGATATTCTTGTTGGTTAATTTTATTTTTTTATTATTATTTACTTGGAACACGCTTCCTATGTTTTTAGATAATTTATAGATTTAAGATATATAAAAATAAAACTCGAATAACAATGTAAATTAAAGAAGGGGAAAAAAATGAAAAATTATTCTTATCTTTGGTCATGGGTACCTAGCATTGAAGACCATAACAAGCTCTGACAGCTCGATATACCACTGTCTGTCCCTCTTTAGGTAGATCAACAGAGTGAGACAGAGCACTGTATCAAGCGTTATCGAGCTCGATATGGCCCTCATGTTAGAGGTGCAGGTACTACTTAAGGGAAATAATGGAGAATGTCTACATAATTATCAACTGATGACGGCTCACAAAATGTGAAATTATTTTGATATTAAATAATTCTTTATGCATTATATTTATATAATTACAGTAAATAAAATTTAAATAAACTCATATATAAATTCACAGTACCTTTCGTTTGTCGTCCTCTAGTGACAGTTTGTGGAGTTCCTGCAATAAATCCACGCTGCCCGGATCTTCGGTTACCTGACAAATTATCATTTATTATTGTACAAATTATTTATTATTTACCTTACGGAAACATAAACATAAAACATAAAATATATTTATTGACCATAATACATTTACATAAAACAATGAGTATCCAACTCCTATAAAAGTATAAACTGTAAGCTAGGAGTCAGTACATTCCCATAATTTCAGTTTTTAAATATATTATCTAGCCAAAAGGTACAAAAGTTTTTTTTTTTTTAACTAAGGGTTAGTATTATAGCTATACATGATGTAAGACCAGTAGTACATAATTATTAATTGTAATAATAACTGTGAAATTATCTTTTGTTATTTTAAATTAAAAAGATAAATAAAAGAGCAAAGCTAAAATTTACAACATTTAAAGTAGATAAGGTTTGTTTACGTTTAGTTACATTCATTGGTAGTAGTGTTTGTAAATGTTAGAATATAACTTATACTATTTTTAGTCTAAACAAAGTTAAAAGAGGTTGTACTTATACTGTATGTGAGAGGTGTGGGTGGGTATTGAGTGTGTTGCGAGTGATATTATGAGATCGGTTGAGTGTATGTGAGAGTGAAAGATCGTGCGTGTGTGTGAAGGCTATTTATGTCTGAATAGTTGGTTTAACAAGCCAATTAATAATCTACAACAGTTTTTCAGTCTGCTCATAAGTTAAGTCGCTTAGCCATTGGAAAACCCTATGACGCACCTGATAATTACTTAGTTTTTTTAATCTTACTGTACAATTTATAGCATTGTACAAATTTGGAGCCTGAAAATCGTAGTGAGCACGTGCAAACACGCTTTTGACCGCAGGTAAAGGACAGCGATCTGTGCGTTGCCTTGCTTCAGTAAGGTGTGGAACTGTATATCGATGATACCTTCTAAGGCATTGATATATATAAGACTTACGCACACTGAGAACTTCAGATTGTTCATATACTGATATTGTAGGATGTCTCCATGGTAGGTACAACATGACCTTAAGTACAGCGCGTTGGGCACGTTCCATCTCAATCAGATGGGATTATGAAGCTCCACCCCATGCAGTTATACAATAATTAATCACGCAGTGACCCAGAGCATTATACACATGCACAAGGTTCTTCTTTTCGGTTACAGTACGTAGGTTTTTAAAAACAAAAATTAACTTTCTTAGCCGTTTGGCAGTACTTGAGATGTGAGAGTGCCAGTTAAGCCTATTGTCGATAATTACTCCAAGATATTTTAAAGTGCTAACTTTATCCAGATGTGGACAGTTACATGTTTGTAGATCGGTAGGATTAGTATTGCAAGGATAAGTATGAATCCTTATTTTGAAATCTTCTTTAGGGAGGCACACAATAGTTTTACTGAAGCACATGTATTTTGTCTTGGTCGTGTTTAGTGACAGAAGGTTTTTCTCTAACCAGTTAGTTACTTTAGAAAGGCCTCGTTCAGTAATACTCTGTACCTCGTCCCAACTAGCTCCATGGTAGAGTATGACCGTATCGTCGGCAAACATGATAAGATTTGAACCAGCACCAGATAGTTGACATAGGTTGTTGATGTATAAAAGGAACAGTGTTGGTCCCAGAGTGCTTCCTTGGGGGACACCATAAGTGCAAGTAGCACTATCACTGAGCTGATTGCAAACTCTAACACGTTGCTCCCTGTTTGTAAGGTAATCTCTAAACCACTGTAAGGAGGTTCCTCTGACACCTACATTCTCCAATCTAGACAACAGGATAGGGATCGAAACCGTGTCAAAAGCTTTTTGCAGATCGAGAAAGACTCCCAAACACTTATTGCCTTTATCTAGGTATTTCGTTATTAATGATGTTAATTTAAGAACAGCATCTTCTGTTGACCTTCCGGTTCTGAATCCATATTGGTTTTCAGATAAGTAGTTATTAGTTTCCAAATATTTGGTAAGTCTTTTATTTACTAATTTTTCAATAATTTTTGAAATAGTTGACAAGAGAGAAATAGGTCGGTAGTTAGAAGCTAAGTTCTTATCACCACTTTTGTAGATGGGAGCTACAATGGCCTGTTTGAATATTGATGGAAAGCAGCCTGTTTTAAAGCTTAAGTTACAGAGGTGTGCAATAGGTTCAGATAGTTTGCGGCAATACGTTTTGAGAAAAGATGTAGATATTTTATCCCAGCCTGGTGCGGTTCTTAGTTTAAGGCCAGTTATGATCGCTTCTACCTCAATATGATTAGCAGGAAACATCATCATTGAGTTGCTCGGACCTTGATCAAGTGCATTTCCTGCCAGTACAGCATCCGTAGTATTTAACTTGTTCAATGTATTATTGGCTAGATCAGCTCCTATGGAGGTAAAAAAGTTATTGACATTGTTTAGCGAATCTTTTGGTGTTTCTTTGGTTGTAAGTAACTCTGGTGTCGACTTTTTTACATTTTGTAGGTTGCAAAGTTCTTTGATTATTTTCCAAGTCTGTTTCATGTTTCCCGAAGATTTTTGGAGTTGATTAGTATAATATTGTTTTTTAAGTGTTTTGATAAGGTTGTTTAATCTATTCCTATATGTATTATACTGTAGTTTCAACTGTTCATTGTTAAAATTATGCCCTTTAATCAATTTTTTATACATTTTATTTCTTTTATTAATAGATTTGACCACTCCAGTAGTGATCCAAGGCTTTAAAGGTGTATGTCGTCTAGGTAACTTAATAATCGTTGTGTTGTTTTCAATAACTTTTTGTAAGCTAGAGACGAGCATATTTGCGGCAGTATTGGCATTTGTGATTGCATAATACTCATTCCAATTTATTTCATCAAGAGATTGTTCAATACCATTGTGATCTATCGAGACTTTTTCATAGGCAATTGTTTTTTTATCAACGTTAGTTTTGTCGAGGTATAATAGAATTGGACTATGATCAGTAAATTTGTCAAACACAATAGTTTTTATTTTACAATTGGATCGAACCATAAAGTGATCTAGACACGTTTTATGTCTCGTGGGACGGTCTATACACTGACGAAGGCCGTGTGATGCTATTAGATTTAGGTATCTAGAAGCATCGCTGGTGGGATTATTTGGCAAAGTATCAAAGTTAATATCACCAGTAAAGATAAGATTTTTACAGCAACAGCCCCTTAGTACTAAGTCAATTGAGTCAATGTAATTTTCCGTATTCAAATTCGACGCTGGTGGTCTGTAGGAACAGACGACTGCAAAATCATTGGCGAGTTCAAGCACCAAAAAGTTACCGTCCGTTGTATCTTGTGGTTCAGAAACAGATGTGACCGTAAGGCCCTCTCTGGTGTAGGCAATAACGCCATCATTTTGGTTTAAAGAGCGTTTTGTGTAATACTTGTTGTAATTAACTATGGTAGGAATATTAGAATCTTCGTCCGTCCTAGTTTCAGTCAAGACAATTATGTCCACTGTTATGTTTAGACTAGTAACAAAAACCAGAAACGCATCCAAGTTGCAGTTCACACTTCTAATATTAACTGTAAGCACACACAATGAAAATTTTGAGTTCCTACCATAGTCAAGAACCTTGGGGCACAGGTGTGGCTCATCTAAATTAATACACTCGGTATCTATATCTCTGTCCAAGTCATCTGTAATTTCTATGTTAATTTCTTCGAGAATGATTGTTTGAAGTTTCATGGTTTAACTCACTGTATTTGATACTAACGTTAGTATCATTTATTTGATGTAGTTCTTGGCTCTTAGAAAATTTTGGTTTTGTATGTCGTTTCATTATTGGTAGAGTATTGGTAACAATTTGAATAAGTAATTTTTCAGGCGTTAGTGTGTATGCGAGGGAGTTATATAAAGACTGCCGGGTATTGATAAATAATGTTTGCGAGGTTGTGTGTTCAAATGTGTGTGTGAGTACAGTATACGAGCAATATGGTTTATTAAAAGGTATGGAATAGGGTAAAACATAAAAACTAAATTCTAAATAAAATATCAACAATATGATTAAATCACTGTTTTTTCTGAAGCTTTCCGATATCACCTTCAGTATCAATTCTAATTTGTGGTGATCCTTCAGTTTTTCTAATGTAAATTCTTCCACGCGATGTCCAACAGTATTTGTAATCATTTGACTTAACAAAGTCCCTGGCCAGAACTAGAAACTACTCAATGGATCCCAATTAAACATGCGAGGTAAGTGGTGACACGACCCAATGCAGTTTTTTTCTTGGAAAATTCCCAAAGAACAAAACAAAACAACATAAGCCATAGGCATAATCATAAACCTAATTTAATAAGTTTTATTTTAATTTGTGTGGACTGCAACAGCAGCAATCAGCAACATTGTACTTTCAGAGAAAATAACAGATTCATGGGCGTTTAGGGGATCCGGATTTTTGTGATTTTCCAGGTTTCTGCGTGATCGTGACACTGGTGTCAAATCTGAAATATACATCATCTAATATAGGTTCAACTTCTTCACTAATTATTTACACAAATTTATTAAAAAAAATACAAAAAGCATGATTGTTTTTCTTATTTTATTGAATAAAAAGTACTAAATAAATGTGATTTTAGCATTTCACGATCATAGTTTAATGTCAATTAGGCTTTTCTATCAAAATTGTGTAATTTTATGCATTACGTTGTAAATTAATGAACAAAACATAAAACACGCTTTTAAGTTGGTATGGATATTTACTCAAATTATAATCCATGGAATGACGCAATTCTGCTAAAAACCCCTGATAATTATTAAGCAATAGTCGCAAAATAAGATGAAACTATTTTATTTAAAAATAAGATAAGCAATAAGTTGTGCATTTTGCACCGAGATTGAAACGGGAACGGGCTAAATCGTCCCAACGCGAGAGCAAGTTTGGCGAAACCCCCACTTCACTACGTTTCTGATAATGATTTGACCTCTTGATACATATACTATACTCACGCCTGTCTCCCAGGGGACTAGGCAGAGACTATAGATTTCCATCTGTCACGATCCTGACACACCTCTTTTGCTTCTTCCACATCCATCAACCTAGTCATACAGGCTCTTCTATTCCGGGTACTTTTCAATTTGCCCTTCTTCAGCATGTCGCCTATTTGTTCGGCATACGTCCTTCTAGGGCGGCCCGGTCAAGCTTTACCTTCCACTTGTGCAGCATAAATTTCTTTCGTCACTCTACTTTAACTCTTGATACGAAATAAAACTTTCTCCATAGAGATAGAAGGAAGACTCACGTCCCCGACGTCCTCGCTGTCGTCCAGTATGGCGGCGATGAGCCCGCAGTGACAGCACACCTGCCGCAGACGCAGCAGCAGCACCAGGATCTCGTGAGACTTGACCGGTTTCGCTCCTGTTCACCGTTGTTAACAATGTTTATATATGTGTTTTATTTGTACCAGTCAGTGGCTTTCAATTGTATGTTTTAAGATAAACAAATAAATACGATACATTTAGAAGAATCTTTAATTTTTTATTTTATTTTACAAGAAACAAACAGTCTTTTACATAATGGAGTTGATGCTCGTGATTGTTGGCACTTGGTGGAACTTTTTATACATTTTTGATTGAAAAACACTTGTACTTGTCCACTGATTTATATTATTTCCCTTACCGGTTATTCTTTTACATAACATTACACATAAAAAATTTAGCACACAAAGACCTATAGTTTCCTATATTATTTATAGATACATTACATAAAGTTGCTCGAGTGCAACCCGCACTGAATGCACTGGGATGTGACCCCACACACTAGCGCAAAGTGCACAACGAGCAATAGAGCCATACAAATGAGAGTCATACAATCATACAAGAAAAAATACACAAGTATGTATAGTTATACAATATCATTCTATTGTTACTCTATGTATCGATAACTCTTACTTTTTCAATTTTAGTTTCAAGTTGCGCCAATGAGCTCGAAAATAAGTCGACGGCAAGGAACTTTTTGTTATACGTTCTACAAGCTCGCCGAATTAAAACATTGTTTACATAACATCTCGCACTGGTAGGCACTGAGAACAATTTCCCTACACGGCAACTGCTCTCGCGCCTGCGTGGTACTCTAAATAATACATTACCTAATAATGGCATTGAAATAATAAAGTTATTTTAAATAACAAGATAGTATCAATATAGTCACGACGATCACTTAAGAGCTCAATCCGATGTCGGGCAGCCGATTGTCCATAATCCCGATAATAATGACCCATCCTGTAATCCAGAGCTTTAACGAACTTTTTAGTAGTCTTTCGATTCTATCGACATGGACCTTGTAGAATGGACACCAAACACTACTCGCAAACTCCAAATTGCTGCGAACATAACTGAAGTATAAAAGCTTGTAGGTATAAGATAACTTAAATGATTTACCAACTCGTAGTATAAAACCTAACTTTTTATATGCTTTATTTATAATTTTGTCCACATGAGGAACAAATGTAAGTTTGGCGTCCATAGTTACACCTAGATCTCGAATTTGAGATACCCTATGTGAAGGAATCTTCGTAAGTGGACTGTAGGCTTGTTTGTAGATCATAATAAAAGACGATTTTATATAAATAAACTTGAGGAGCTTTAATGCGCATAGTGCACGGTTACAACGATGATAGCGAACAGGAACAGACAGTCTCTGTCTGTCAGAGAGAAAAAATATAAATCAGAAACACCAACTTAACAATAAAATAAAAGGTATTTGTGTTGCCAGCAACACTGTGGAGTCGTCATCGGTTCAATACTAGAACGGACAGGCTGTTGCTCACGTAGTACCCGGTCACATTATCTCGAGACCAGGAGTCGATGACGTCACGTCGCGTCGGCACTCAGATATGGTGCGCAAAACAAGCATCCTCTAGTAGGATATTATTATAAACAATAAGATTTCCAACAAAACAAATATTGTGTTAATTAATTTAATGTATGTAATATTATTATAATGATATGATTGCAACGTTGCAACAAAAACAATATTTTAACGTAACAGCAATAACAAAATAACATTAAAAGTCCAAACGTAAAAATGGAATGTTTAAAAATATACCACGAAAATAAGTCGACGCTAATCGGCAACGAAAGTGCTAACCGTACTGACGCGCCGTGGCGAGCGCGGGGAGGTGAAAGGAGAACGGGGCGGGTGGTTCGCATTCCAGCGAGGTCTCGAGATAATGTGACCGGGTTGTAGTAGCAGTAGGCAACTCAATCTGTTCGCTTGTACCTTGCAATGCGACCATCTTCTTGTGCATCTTGGCGTAGGCGTCGTCGTCTTTCCCCGGAGCCTTGGGCAGGATCGCGCCGCCCTCCAGCATGTCTTGTTTCACGGCGCGCTGGTGCAGGAACTGGGCGAAGAGTGTCTTCGAGAACACTAACACCTGGGGGAAATTACCGTCTCTTTGAATACTTAATCGAATCAACACCATCACACTAATATTATAAATGCGAAAGTTTGTGTGTGTGTGTGTGTTTGTTACTCCTTCACGCCGAAACGGCTGGACGAATTTGGATGAAATTTAGAATGGATATAGCTTATACCCTAACTTAATACATAGGCTACTTTTCATCCTGGAACAAAGCATGTCGTTAAACCGAATAACACGCGGGTGGAGCCGCGGGCAAATGCTAGTTATTTATATAATAATATGTAAACAGTCGTTTGTACATTGAATATTTTTATGAGAATTTAAATGGAATAGGTTTTTAAATGCACGGACATCTAGCAATGCAAACATTATTTTTTATAAATATGTATTTACTTTAATTTAAAGCCCTTGATGATGCTTATATAGCGAAACCGGTTGGATAGTGTAATCACACTAATATTATACATGCGAAAGTTAGGGTGTGTGTGTGTGTGTGTGTGTGTGTGTGTGTTTGTTACTCTTTCACGCCAAAACGGCTGGACTAATTTGGATAAAGTTTAGAATGGATATAGCTTATACCCTAACTTAACACATAGGCTACTTTTTATCCCGAAAAAAAGCATGTCGTTAAACCGAATAACACGCGGGCGGAGCCGCGGGCAAAACCTAGTTTTAAATATAATTTGTGGAAAAGTATTGGTGTTTTTTTTTAATTATACCTTCTGATAGACATTCATCTCCTCCTTAGTCAAGGTGACCGTGAGCTGGTGCAGCGACCGCTCCGGGAGACAGTTCAGCTGCCCCCGCTCCTGCAGCTGCTGTTTGGTTCGCCGCAGAAGGAGACACCGCATGATGGTGGACAGCCGCTCCTGCCCGCCGTGCGATTTGTTGTCGATCCATTTCTTCCACATCTGACGGAATCACATAATTAAGGCTTGGCACATGGTGCACGATAATCCTACTGAGTGATTTTTTTCAGAAAGTCTACATTAGAACGCTCGCTTCCCGCACTGCCAGCACGCATAATCAGTGAGTTTTCAAGGTTTTTCTGGATGTTACGAAAAAGTATTTGGTGCAGGTATTTTCTAGCTTTACATTCGAAAATAAATCTTGCTATAGCAGTAATTTCAGACATAAAACTCAAACCGTTAGATAAAAAACGTATTTATCACATAAAAAAGCATAATTTTCAAAAATTGAACCTATCGAGTGAAATGTATCCAATTATTAGGTAACTGTTTTTAGAAAAGAAAGATAAAAGCCTGAAAAAGATTGTGTGAGTTTGACATTGATCGGGTAAGTAGTTTACTCAGCTATTTAAACAAAAGACGGCTATTCCGGCAAGGGCAAAAATATTTGCTACGGCAGATTTCGGGAGATTTTACAAGGGATTTTCTACGGAAAGATTGATTTTGCTACTTTCGCAATTTTTGCGCACGCGTCTTTATCGCTCGCCAGTATAGTTGTTACCTTGAGTACAATTTATAACTCAGATGTTATACACGACAACAAAAAAAAACTAGATTTCACAAGTAGCACAAAGCGGGTAGATTTAAAAATGATTACGAGCTGTGGATGTAGCACTTTATCTACTCACAGCTAGATCATCGAACGGCGTACACCTTAGGAACTTGAGCAGCGCGAAC
Source organism: Ypsolopha scabrella (assembly GCA_910592155.1). Classification (NCBI taxonomy): domain Eukaryota; kingdom Metazoa; phylum Arthropoda; class Insecta; order Lepidoptera; family Ypsolophidae; genus Ypsolopha; species Ypsolopha scabrella. The sequence continues at coordinate 4,629,651 of OU342985.1, read as the reverse complement.
ACATCCAGGTCCTTGTTCTGCACCGGGGTCCCGGTGAGACACCAGCGACGCTCTCCCTTCAGCGCTGAGACCGCTATGGAGGTCGCCGCCTTGTGGTTGCGAATGATGTGCGCTTCGTCCAAGATGATGCGGGTCCAACGGATGCGGGTTAAAACGCCATTCTTTACAAACCAGATAAAACAATATATCAATGACACGAAATGAATTATGTTAATATTTTTTTCAACACACTTGCTTATAAAGTGGCTCTTATTGCAGCGTTCTTAGGGTCATAATGCAGCATATTAAACATTATCGCACTAGTGTTTTTTACATTACAGTTCTTTTTTTAATCTTAGCAGATTTTTGATGTCTTGAGAAATAGTAAAGTTTTTTTTTGCGAATAAATAAACTGACTCAGTTAAAATATAATAAATAATCATTTAATTCTATCAAATTATTTATTTTTTTCAAAACATTGACTCTAATTTTTGTTGTAAATACAAAAATATTCAGTTAGTTAATATGTAATATTTGGCGGTTTGGCGGATGCGTCAGTGCCTCTATTTCCATCCGCGCAAAACAAAATCTCCGCCGCCATTTTTCAAAGAAAACTGTCAATTCATAGCTGTGGTTTAGACTATGTGGAAAAAGAAGACAATGAAATTTTATTATTTTTCCTCGCAAGTGTGTTGAAAAACGTCGTATGAAACGCGTAAGCATTAGACATTACAGTCGAGGCGGGATTGCAGCCCGAGCCGAAGGCAGCTCACTTGTATCATAACATAATGTACTATTGATTAATTTTACACAAGGAAGTAAAGCTGGTGCCGGCCTCGTCTGTGGAGGTACCACCATCTTACTCACAAACCCCGCGAAGGTATTCGGGGGAGATTAAAAAGATAGCTCTCAAACAGGCCCAACCAGGTAGCCCATGCCTGGGACCGATGGATATATCCATCCGATGATGATATATCCATCCCCAATTGCCGGATCTTATATAAAACAGACTGGTGACGGGCAGCGGCGTCACTGGTGCAAGGGTTTCGGCACCGCGCTCACCAACCACCCGCCTGCCCAGCGTGTGTGAGTATGGGCATTTCTTCCAGGAGGACCGCCAAGAGTGGCGAAATCCTGAAAAGGCCTATGTCCAGCAGTGAACGAAACTGGCTGATGGATGGATATAGGTGAAAAGGTAAAGTACGTCTCACATACGCGGTGGACTGCTGGATTTTGCCGCCATAATTATTAGTTTAATATTTACTGTGATTAAAAGGTTTATTCTGGGCAAAAATCGATGGCCCCCGCGTATAAACGTGCAAGAACTGGGTGATTTGTATAGTTCTTGCACGTTAATTCGCGGGGCCATCGAAATGTCTGACAGCAGTGGTACTGAGCAACGATACCGACAAACAATCTTTTACCAGCAAAATGAAAAAAAAAGCTGACGTCAAAATGTTACCAAGTCTTATAGGTAAAAACATTTTAAGGCTATTGTTACTTTTTTTTGTACCTTTAATGTGATATTATAGAATAGTGTTCGTTTTCCTTAAGAGCCCGGTCCGCGAAGACGACAACTTTGATCAAAAACAATATGTTAAATATTTTTCCGGCATTTATCGCGATGTTTTTGGAAAAACTAGGGACATACACCACTTCATATTCACCGTCTAAATAAAGGCCTAGGATTCATTTGATTGAATTGTTTCTCTTTTGCAAGTTATTTACTTACTTACGAGCCCGCTCCGAATCGTTATTCATAATATCTAAGTATCAAAATACCGCGCAAAGGAGAAACAATTGAATCAAATAAATTCTAGGTCTTCATTAAGATGGCCAACATGGACTGGTGTATGTCACTGATTTTTACAAAAACATCGCGGCAATGACAAGAAAAATAATTAAAATAATGCTTCGCATCAAACAGACGAAAAATACGGAGCAGCCTCTTAAATAATTAAATAAAGTAGTGTATCGATCTACACATAACTATATATTAAAACACTCGCGCGATACTATTTTTAATAACCTCTGTTATGCACCAGTTTCATAAGTTCGCGCCACCACTGAAGTCCGATGGATTACGGCATTTTGGATTATATTTCAAAATAAATAAAGACTTCGTCACACGACTTCAGTGGTGGCGCGTTAAGTTTCATAAACTACGATTATTACTGGTATTTTTTACGTTATAGCAGTCTATTCTCACCTTCTCGCTGTCCCTCTGAAGTAAGTTATAGGTGGTGACAACGAGTTCATAGGTCGCCAGGCGACGCGGCTGAGTGGCTCTCGTAGCTCCGTGGTGCAGACATACGGACAGAGCATGCGAGTGACAGTGCTTCGTGACTTCGTTGCTCCACTGCTGGATGAGCGAAGCTGGGCAAACCACTAGTGTGCCGCCTCGGACCACTGGGGAATAGACAATAAACATTTCAATAATGATGGTATAGCATTATTTTTCAATGCAAGTTGACAGTCTTTCCTTTTGTACCATAGCCATAGATAGACTTGACGGAAATGAACTGAGTTCAGTTTTATGCATTCGTAGGCTGCGTTCAGTTTGATCGTCGGGCGAACCGCCTACCACTGACAGCAGGGCAGTATGAAGGCGGTGATAAGATCATCCAGACGGTCTTAAGGAGGCCCATGTCGTCTGCTGTGACTAGAGATGGGATTCCACCCGGAATCTTTCCCGATTTCGGAAAGATTCCCATTGAAACCATCCGACGGGTATTTATTCGGATATTAACGTTTTTCACAACTTTTACGTGGTACATTAGGAGTTACCTCACGGTTTTTATATGAAGCTAGGGAACATCTTAATGTATTACATTAATTTATTAATGTTCATTAGTACATGCTGAACAATAAATTGGAAAATAAAGTTATTTATGTGATTTGTGGTAAAAATTTACTACGATCAGTTTGTTTCAATCTGTTATTTTTTGATTGGTCAAAAAGTACGTCGGTATTTATTTTTGATATTTACATTTCACGGTCACCTGTCCCTAAAATAACCGAGACGAGCGTTGCTTAACTTGAAGCACCAAAGAACATAAACATTAAAATGAACGCCAATGTTCATGCGCATGTCTTCAAAGCTGGATTTGAAGTATTTTAAAATCATTGTATCTTCTTACTTAGTAATAGTGAGTGTAAGTAAAGAGATTAAATAAAAGCTACAAAACTAAATATTTAGAGTCATTTTCAAGAACTCATTTTATATTTGTTAATTCATTTAAATACACTAATTATGATTTCACCTGCATAAATACCCATTTCGGGTTGCAACCCGGGTTGCTACCCATTTTAGGTTGCAACCCGGAAAGATTCCCGGAATTTTTCCGCCGCCCATCTCTAGCTGTGACACAAACATTCACTCACACTGAGAGTTCTCTTTGCCGGTCCAGATGTCGTCGTCGTCGTCGTCATCCTCGTCCAGGTTATTCTCCTTGCTGCTCAGCACCAGCGCGATCATCGTGACGGTCTTACGCAGGCCCATGTCGTCCGCTGTGACACAAACATTCACTCACACTGAGAGTTCTCCTTGCCGGTCCAGACATCGTCATCGTCGTCGTCGTCCTCCTCGTCCAGGTTATTCTCCTTGCTGCTCAGTATCAGCGCGATCATCGTGACGGTCTTACCCAGGCCCATGTCGTCCGCTGTCCAACAAAGACATAAGACATGACATTTGTTCTATTATACGCCAGGACACAACAAAATAAATAAAAATAAATAACAAAAAGTACAATTATCCTAATATATAAAATAAAAATGTCAAAAAGCTAAAACATGTCCAACTACTATTAAAGTCATAAAGTAAAAGTTGTTCTTTCAGCAGCTTCTCTACACTGTAGAACGTCCGGTCGAGAAGCCAATGTTTCAGCCTGGATTTGTACGACTCAAAGTAGTTGCGTTTGTCACTTCAGCCGGGAGTTTGTTGTACACTTCTTATTCATCTATAAGAATGCTGCTGAAATCGAATTTTCGTGGCATTAGTGATGAAAAGAAACAACTTTACTTTTCAGATTGATTTCGTCCCATATTGACATAATCCTATAGTGACATTATTGCAATATGCCACAATCCTATTCCAACATAATTTTAAAATGATACAGTACAGTCAGGGAATAACGAATATGCATGTAATTTTTTTAATACACTAATCGTTAATATATGATCAATTTGGGCTATGAATAAGAATTTACAACTAAATTATCCATATTTCATAGTTATAAAATCAAAATAAGTTTCATAAATTCAAACGGCTGCCATTTTAGCGCGCATCAAGTGACGTCACATGATACTGACGTCTTACACATTAAAACAAAATACAAACGTATTCTACTAATTACGGTGATGATTTATTTCTTAAATCTTTAAAGTCTTACCATATGGATTGAGGATTCTAATAGTCTGTATGTTTAGCTATCATCATACCCAAGGAGTGGCCTCGCAAATGCTCGCAAACGTGCCAATTTACTGACCAACTTAATAGTGTAGCTGAGTCCATACATTTTGTCCGGTAACATAAGTTTGTGGCAAACTTTTTAAAGATTTGTAGAAAATCTACTGTGTACTCTATTACACACACACCCTAAAATCCTCAATCCATATGTTAAGACTTTTTGAAACTTTTGAATAAACTGATCAAACGTATTTTTCTCCATACAAAGAAATTAACAAAGTAGTTTATTGGCTAAAATATAAGTATTAGACTGAAAATTAATAAGAAACAAATCATTACCGTAATTAGTAGAATACGCTTGTATCAAAAAACAATCTGAGAAACAAAGTTATTTTTTATTCATCACTAATTTCATGGTTTCAGCTCACTGTGCACCGAATCCACACCATAAATAAACCATAGTGTAAATGCCGTCCTCGTCTCACTACAAAAAGATCCTAACACAACATGATTGCTATCGGGTGCGTCTGTGATAGAAATTCATCTGATTCTATTGTCATCTTAGTGTACTAAATAAAGCAAGGTGTACTACAACCAGTATTAATATGAAGTTCTTTTTTCATTTGGCGTTATAGACGTTAGATCAGCCATACTCAACCTGTTTTTTATAGTGCTCCACAAAGTTGTCTTTGTTATGGTTTCGCGAGCCGCAACATTAATTTATTTAGATGTTAATAAACAATCATGATTAAAATGTAATAGTTTATTTATTTTGATAAAAAAAGGCGCTCATTTAACCTAGCTGGATAATTTTAAAGTTTATCACGCAGTCACAAGTGATCTTGAAAAAGCGTTGACAGTCCAAAACCTAAGTTTTAATAAGATTTCTGAAATGATGAACACTTAGATGTCGAAATCTGGCTTGTTGCTACATGTTAACCTAATCTGCATGCATGCTGGCATCATCCAGATGAGAGTCCGTAAGTTTGTTACTATACAGATTCTTTTAGTGCTCAAAATGGTTGACAATTTATGAAACAATGCCAGGTGGGCCACTTACCGAAGCTCGAAGAGCCGGATGGTACCGCATCCGTTCACTTATCAAAGCTTCGTCTAAGTATGGTGTAAAGTCTATGCCCTTACCCAGTATCCCGCCACAAGGATGCTGCGTCTCCCTCCACCTCAACCAGGAGAGAGCGTGCAGTTGATGCCCCATCAGTTCACTTTTCATGGCCTTGGGGGGCGCGGCGTGCTCCTCCTCCGGGGGGCGTGAGTCGAGGGACTCGTGCAGGTTCCGCAGACGTTCGACGATCAGGTTGCGTTCGACCATGTGGGTTGACATGACTGGTGGAAATGAAATTAAGTGCTTAGCGTGAATTATACAGTTAAATACTACACGAAGACCAGCTTATCTCCATTCCAAGAAGCGCTTGGTACTGCTCGGGGCTATCCTGTGACCCTTGATTAAGGCGTCATTGTTGCTTACACAGGTAGGCAGAGTGCGGATGAGGAGGGCGCGATGTCGGGTGACCTGTGCCTGTTGCGGTAAAACGTGACGATCGCAGGTACTGTTGTTAGTTGATAATGGTCGATAACATCAGCGGTGCGATACGCTGTCCTCAAGTGGGAAAGAGATTATTTGAATTCATACTTGAATTTAAGTTCGATTTTAGGTTACAGTTAGTTTTTTTCATTTCTACGTATAACTTCGTGTTGGTATTGGCGGACCACTACTCGTATAACCTAATCAGTACTCCCAAACTTATAATGCGCATACGAATCTTCGCCAATGCTCGGCAAAGTTCGTATTTCCCTACACTTTCTATACAAGCAGCAAGGTCACGTGGTACGTCCGGTCGCTCGGCTACAGATTTCTATGCGCATTATAACTTTGGGAGCACTGTAGTAACGTAGCGAGTGCCTCTATCCCCACTTCTTTGTGTGTGCGTGTACATACATTTCTAGGGCTATCAGAAACTTCAAGAATGCAAACATAACCGATCGAGAGGGACAATGTTATAGCAACATAAGTGCTTCCCTTTCTAACTTAGCGATTATCATTCTGGCGCATTAAGTTTGTGCGATTTAAGAGGCTTCATAATGCTAAACTTCAGTTTTGCGTCGGATTCAGTTCCGTCTACGTAGATGATAAAAAAATGTGGTGTATTTATTGACTCGAGAATATTATTAGTTACACTTCATAAAAAATAGTCTTGACTTTAGACAAAAATTAGAAAGTTATCGGAAGTTTCCTGTGATTTACGCAATAAGTTTTCTATTCCTTTCGAATGCTTGAAGCGATTTTAACGATTCTTTCACCGTACTAAAGACAATTTATAGATCTACAAACTATTGTTCGACATATTTTTTCCTATTTTGCGCTTTCCGGAGACGTAGCGATTGTCGTAACAGCCACTTTGCAATAGGCGCTGACATGAAAGTTATTTCAATGTCGCTTCCGCCGATTTTTGTACTGACATATATCGAGTTGCTAATTTGCGCCTCAAAGTACAGTATTGTTCGAATTAATGTGAACACAAATAATAATTTGAAAAAATCAACATTTTTTAGTTATAGAACAAAAAAACAGAGAAATGAATACAATTTAAGTTGTTTTAATAGAAAATGTGTCCTCCCTTGGCTTTTATAACTTCTTCAACACGTTTTGGCATAGAATCGACAAGTTTTTTACAGTTTTCTGATATTTGCTGGTCTCGAAACCATGTATGAAGAAGGGGGAAGAAAAACAATCAGACCTAAAAAAAACAGTTATTGACTGCTGCCATGATGAAAAAATATGATTGGGCAAAGAAATATGTGAGCTGGACTGTTGAAGATTGGAGAAAAGTGTTGTTCTCAGATGAGAGCCATTTTTTGTACAAGGACAGCGATCTCGTTTAGTTAGAAAAAGTGACAACGAAAAGATTACGGCAGCTCATATTGATCAAACAGTTAAACATCCATTAAAGAAGATGTTTTGGGGCTGTTTTTTTTATAAAGGTACCGGATGCCTTGTGCCGATCGAAGGGATGATGAACTCGCTAAAATTCAGAGACTTGCTAGAACGGAGATTGGAAGTTGAACTAAGAAAAGTTGATGCTAACGGTCAAGAAGTTTTTCATCAAGATTCGGCTCCATACGTGTCCAAGATCATGAAGAAATATTTCAAGGACAACAAGATAACATGCCTTGAATGGCCAGGGATCTCACCGGATTTTAATCCCATTGAAAATCTGTGGGCTATTGTGAAAGCTAGACTTCGCAAAACGGATTGCACAACCAAAACAAAAATGATTGAGGCTGTATTCCATACATGGTTTCGAGACCAGCAAATATCAGAAAACTGTAAAAAACTTGTCGATTCTATGCCAAAACGTGTTGAAGAAGTTATAAAAGCCAAGGGAGGACACATTTTCTATTAAAACAACTTGAATTTTATTCATTTCTCTGTTTTGTTGTTCTATAACTAATAAATGTTGATTTTTTCAAATTATCATTTGTGTTCACATTAATTCGAACAATACTGTAGTTTATATTCTTTGTCGCAACTCTGATGACTTTCATTCACAGTATAAAACGGACTGTATTTTTCCTTAAAATTCCACACCAAAGACGACATACCTTTTTTACTTATCTCGTCCCAGGTCAGGCCCGTCTTGAAGCCATCATTCGCCACGTCCTTAGCGGTCGGTTGCGCTGGAAATTGTTTATAATATTGATCACCAATTTATATTACATACAAATAGTAGATTATGAAACTGGTACATAAAAAGGTTATTAAAAACACGAGTGTTTTAATACCTAGTTATGTATAGTTTCATACACTACTTTATCTAAACTCATGCCTAACAACCTGTTTTCATAAATCTTGATAAAATTTGTCGTTAGCCATTTTTATTTTTCTTGTAAAAGCTCGTTCTAAAAGTGTTCGTAATTTCCGTCGTTATTTCCAGAATGTCAGGTGGAGTCAAATTATCATCACCATCACTGCTGTTAGTAACTTTAGGGCAAAATAATACTTTTGATTTGACCCATAAAACCAAAGTAAATAGTAATTTCCACGTAAGCTACAGCGCCAAAATCCAACAGTCCACCACGCATGTGTACGCGTTGCGTGCGCCGGCAGCCATAGACAATGCAGGCCGAAAATAAAATGAAATTGTGACCTCCTTTGTCACGCCGCTATATTATTTAGTACGTGTTAGAGAATATTGTATAATAACCGCGTTGGTATTTGATATTAAACCTCAGACATGGCTGTTTGGGCTAAGTTCCCTTTGCCTTCCTAGTTAGTATCACATGTACTGCAATCTCAGAAAAAGTTTTTTTATAGCATTATGTTGTACGGAGACCTGTACTATAATTTAACTTTTTTTGTGTTTTAGAGACGTTCGTGAAAAATATTTTTCATCAAAATCAAAATCAAAATATTTATTTTTGCAAAATAGATACATTAAGTATACTTTCTACAAGTCAAAGTTAATTTACACAATATAATATGTCTTTAGAATATAAAAAAATATATAATAATACGGGAAATAAAATATACAACTGCATTAATAAATGATAGTCGTAAGTTTTTAAATAAATAAAAAATAAATAAAATAGGGGAATCTAGGAATAAAAATATTATATATACATAATACAATGAAGAAATAATAAAAACGGGAAATACACACAAAAAATATTAAGGGTGGGCTACTAAAATGTAATAAAGTTATACACTTGCATAAAATATAGAAATATAGGAATAAAAATATTGTATATACATAATGCCTAACCATCCGCACCATTCGATTATTATTGCTAAGAAGAAGGGCAAGAAACTTAGCAAACATTCCTTTTTTCAAAATAAAACATATGATACAAAATCATATACATACCTACTCAAGTAAAGGCATGAAAAAATATAAGACTGCGGGAATTAGTCACGAGAAAAAAAATATATATCTTAGTCAACCCGTCTCATATTGTCTATTACCTTTAACAAAGTAAGTTTACATATTAATTAATTTTAAGCCTTTAGAGGAATCGTACAGTATTAAAATATGCTAATTATTAATTACAATATTGAATAAGATTATTATTATTTATTACACCATGCTTCATTATCATCCAAATAATCATTGATTTTATAATAAGCTTTCTTAAGTAGTCCCTGCTTAATATATAGTTTAAACTTATTTTCAGGCAAACTAAGGACCTCCTCTGGAAGCTTATTGTAAAATCTTATACCATGTCCTACAAAAGAGGTACCTACTTTGGCAAGTCTTAATTTTGGAAAAGCTAGTTTATGTTTGTTTCTGGTTTCAACAGAGTGGTGCACACCAAGCCTCGAGAAATTATCAATTTTTTTTTTGACATATCTAATAACTTGATAAATAAATTCACATGGGACCGTAAATATATTAATTTCTTTGAACTTTTCTCTTAATGAATCTCGGTACTTCATGTTATAAATAGACCGAATTGCTCTCTTTTGCAAGACAAAGACTGCTTCTATATCCGCGGCTCTACCCCACAACATTATGCCATATGACATAATGCTGTGAAAATAACTGAAATATACTAATCTAGCAGTATCTTCATCAGTAATCTGCCTTATGCGTCTAACAGCGTATGCGGCTGAACTAAGTCTACCACAGAGAGCTTCTATGTGGGGACCCCACTGAAGACGAGAGTCTATAGTAATACCTAAAAACTTAGTTTCGTTAACTAACTCCAGCTTGGACCCCTGCAAAAATAAACTGACATCTACTTGAATTACATTTGGTAAAGTAAACTTTATACATTTCGTCTTTTTTGCATTTAGAACTAAATTATTTGCAGTGAACCAATCAAGAATCAGAGAGAGGGTTGAATTCGCGTCATCAAGTATATCGTTATGTCGATTCACTTTAAAAATAAGTGACGTGTCATCTGCGAATAGAACTATCTCAGATAAGTCTCTAACTAAGTAAGGAAGGTCATTTATGTATATTAAAAACAATAGGGGCCCCAATATGGAGCCCTGCGGAACACCCATTTTGACTAATGCTCCAGATGACTTTACTCCATTAATGTCTACCTTTTGAAATCGGTCACTAAGGTATGACTTAAATAACGCCAAAGATTTACCCTTAACTCCATAGTGATCTAATTTACATAAAAGTGTTTCATGATTAACGCAATCAAAAGCTTTTGAGAGGTCACAAAATACACCGAACGCATCCTGCTTTGCTTCCCAAGCGTCAAATATGTGCTTGACTAAAGCAACTCCTGCATCAGTGGTTGACCTCCCTTTAGTGAATCCATATTGTTCACTGTGAAACAACTTATTTAAGTTAAAATGAGATAACAATTGATTAAAAACAATTTTTTCGAAAATCTTACTAAATACTGGTAAAACTGAGACCGGTCTATAGTTGGAAGGGTCTTCATTGTCGCCTGATTTAAAAAGAGGGATCAATTTACTCAACTTCATTAAATCAGGAAAGACACCATCATCTACACATTTATTAAAGATTAAAGCTAAATATGGAGCTATTAAAGCAATGATACAGCTTACAACTTTAACAGATAGGCCCCATAAGTCCTCGGTTTTTTTAAAGTTAAGAGATTTAAATGCTTTAATGACAGTTTGTGAATTAATATGCTTTAACGCAAATACAGAATGGCACTAGTTACATAGCCACTAGTTTTGAGTTCGTAATGAGGATCTTACGATATGAGGTTAGATAAAATATTATTATAAAATGAGTTCGTTCTTTGTGTACGTTTATTTTTAACATGCCAACAAGACGCACAAGCGTTGTAGTACTTTTTAAAGTTGTGCTACGGTTATGACGAGAGAAAATCTCTATGCATGCTACAATACTTATATATGTCACCGGAAAATAACAAGAGCCGTAAATTGATAATTTTCGAGGTAGTTTATCAATTATCATAAAATAAAAAACGGCAGGTGAAATTTATTATTTAAGAAAATTAATTTTAGCTAATTGATGAACTTGCTGTGCCTCGCGGTAAGATATATAAACTAACGATTTTGCCACACGTCAAATCATACACGAATTGACCAATCGCTGCTTGACACCCGTAACATAGCACACTGTTCTCTGATTGGTCGATGGCATTGGTGCAAGCCAACCTAGACCTGACATTTTTATATTGATGTCTGTTGATCTGCCCAAGCATATCATATTTGTGTTAAAACTAGGAGGGTCGCCTCTCTGTCTCCGCTCCACTTCGCTCGGCTCCAATTTATGATCACAAGCAAACTAACAAGCTCCTCCTCGCTCCACTCGTCGTCGCACCTATTTTGTATAGTACATTTGTAATTAAATCACAAAAAATATAGTATTTAACGTAACACTCGCTGGGCGAGTCCAACTAGCACTTGTCCGGTTTTTCATATTTGATTTCTAACAAAGGCGATTTTGACTATAAAATGTATCCAAGTAATTAATTTCCCGCACCGTTTCCAAGGTCTTCATGTAATTCAAGCTACACATCAACCAGTCCACACTTGGGCGGTACTCACTTGGTTCGACTACCATGTTGGCGACCTTGTCTCCCTGCCGCTTCACCTCGGTCTCGAGCCCAGAGAGCCGCTGCAACAGCTTCACCCCACCGTCCGGCAACGTGTCCACATCCATGTTCTCTATCAGGTACTGAAATAGATAGATAAAACATTTATTCTCAAAAACACAACACAAACGTACATACACTAAAAAAGTAACGATACAGAATTTATTTAACTAACTTCTAAGTTCTATTATAAAGTTAATTCATTCTGGTGGTATGTGTGTCGCGGCAACATGAAGAGGCTTCGACTCAGCATATGCCGCAAACCGAAATCCGCGACGCTATTATTCTGCCGTCGCCTGCACGAGTTCCACCGAGAGTGTGTTATAATTATAAATATACAAAGAGAAAATGTGTAGGTGTGCACATCGATGTGTGCCTATTATGTGTATATATTAAAGTTTTATCTGTACATAAATAAAAACGAAATTAAAATATCCTGCCTGAGTAACTGATCTATCGACGCCCGGATCTGATGGCTGAACCTAGGAACATGAGTATTGCACAGTGGGTTTCTTGTATTCTCGTGTAATTACGAACTCTCTCATGCATACGTCATATACAAATTTATGGGGAAAGTTCTGTAAGTCCACTCTTCGCTTTTGGTATAATCGTAGTGGAGCCGAAATTTTCCCGACAGGGGTAGGGTCTAGCAAGAGCCGTCGATACAGTATCTTTCCATCATACTTGCTCTCTCGTACATTGATAAACGTGGTATTTGAGAGAACAAGTAGAATAGATAGACGCTGTATATCACTGAAACGTTAATGTATGTATAGTAGAATCTACTTGAAAACAGACTTCATTTGAAATGCAACATATGGCTAGACCAGCTTGTGGGCACCCAATAGTCACATCGTATTACCGTGAAATAAGAATGTAATTGGATAAACATTGGTTGCGGGCAGGTTGGTCAGTCAGTCAGCTAATAAGCTACCTACCTTTATGAACAAACCATGTTGGTTTAAGTGGATGTGAAATTACCTACTTTAATTTAATGTATAATTTGATAATGAGATAAATAAAAACACATATTTTGTTTAAATGTAGCGTTTTATCTTTCAAATTCGTTGCTATAATACAGAAAATTCGTTTCGCTCATCGTCGAACCTATTTTTTACTTTTTGTTAAAAATAGTCGTAAATTTCATTAATTATGTAAAACCTTCTAATTTAAATTACGAATATGGACTTGAACACTCAATATTAATTTCAGTTATGCACTGAAGCTTGGCAGAACGAGACATTACATTATCGATTGATGAATTGAATATTTTGTTTTATTTAGTTCCTAATATTTTTATTTGTGTGAATATTATAATAAAATAAATAAATAACTTAGTTTGTTCATAATACTTAAAGAAAGATCACTGTCCCCTAACCTACGTATTCGTGTATCGTAGGGTCACAGACTTATCCTTGCCAGTTACTAAAGCAGAGACTATTCTATCACATGAATTACAATTAATTAATTATAATAAAACTTAACATAAAACGCAACAACGAAAACATAATTTATACATTAAAATTAAGCCTCCGGACCACTAGTACCATTGAACAGTACCATCAATGGTACAAATGGCACTGATTTGTCCCACTAGTACCATCAATGGTACTAATGGTACTAAATTTTTTTTAACTGATTTTTAGAAGCGTTGTTAACTTATTAGCTTAGTACACTACAACTAAAGTGGAGCACATATTTATGTAATGAAACTACTGCGAATATCAAAATTAGCATTAGTACCGATGAAAGATGGTTAACATTATACAGATTGTGACAGATGTGTTTTTTTTGACAGATGTCAAAGTGACAGATGTTTTCTTTTTTGGTTTTTTTACAGATGTCAAAGTGACGGATGTTTTTTTTTGTTTTTTTGACAGAAGTCAAAGTGAAAGATTTTTTTTTTAGATTTTTTGGCAGAGATCAAAGTGACACATGATTTTTTGACAGATGTCAGTGACAGATGTTTTTTTTTTAGATTTTTTGACAGATGTCAAAGTGACTGATGATTTTTTGTGTTTTTGACAGAAGTCAAAGTGAAAGATTATTGTTTTTTAGATTTTTTGACAGATGTCAAAGCGGCAGATGATTTTTTGACAGACGTCAAAGTGAAAGATGATTTTTTTTGTTTTTCAACAAAAGCCAGTGACAGATGATTTTTTTCAGATTTTTGGATAGATGTCAAAGTGACAGATGATTTTTTTTTTGTTTTTTGACAGAAGTCAAAGTGACAGATGATTTTTTTTCAGATTTTTTTAAAGGTGTCAAAGTGACAGATGTTTTCTTTTTAGATTTTTGGACAGATGTCAAAGTGACAGATGATTTTTTTTTGTTTTTTGACAGAAGTCAAAGTAACAGATTGTTATTTTGTAGATTTTTTGACAGAGGTCAAAGTGACAGATGATTTTTGACAGATGTCAAAGTGACAGATGATTTTTTTCAGATTTTTTGACAGATGTCAATGTGACAGATGTTTTCTTTTTAAAGTTTTGGACAGATGTCAAAGTGACAGATGTTTTCTTCTTAGATTTTTGGATAGATGTCAAAGTGACAGATGTTTTCTTTTTGTTTTTTGACAGAAATCAAAGCAACAGATATTTTTTTTCAAGATTTTTGGACAGATGTCGAAGTGACAGATGTTTTCTTTTTTGGTTTTCTGACAGATGTCAAAGTGACAGATGATTTTTTTCAGATTTTTTGACAGATGTCAAAGTGACAGATGTTTTCTTTTTAAAGTTTTGGACAGATGTCAAAGTGACAGATGTTTTCTTTTTAAATTTTTGGACAGATGTCAAAGTGACAGATGATTTTTTTTCAGATTTTTTGACAGATGTCAAAGTGACAGATGATTACAATTGTATGCAGATTTTAAGACAGATGTCAAAGTGACAGATGTTTTTTAACAGATTTTTAAGTGACAGATGATTTTATTTTTTGACAGATGTTAACGTGACAGATTTTTTTTTTTTTTTTCTGATAGATGTCAAAGTGGCAGATGTTTAAGCCCTTATTCCAAAACAAACAATTTCATCACCTCTTTACTCTCACCTCTTTAATACTACTTTTACTCGCCTGATCTCTTACTAACACTATTTAAGTTATATTGTATTACTAACACTTTATGGATCCTGCCCGAAATAAATTATTTTATTATTATTATTATTTACAGACGGTACCCGTAAAGAAATCTCCAAACACGAGAAAAAGTAACATCAAGACATCGAAATCCCCCAAAATTGAACCCTCCACATCCCGGCCCGCAACGATGAAGCAGTACCTGCTACCTGAAAGTTATCCCAATCAAGGCATGGTGTTTGTGAAGCAACATGTGAGGGAGAACGAGTTGAACAAGTTGAATCAGCTGCAGGGGGACTTACATAATATCAGGGTGAGTTTTTGGCAAACAGTTTTGACCTAGTGTACCTACAATCTTACGTTACCCGCTCATAAATACCCGATGCGTTTTAATGCCCGAAGATTCGTGAATACCAGGCGCGTCGCGCTAACAATGGTTATTTGTTCCTTTACATTTTCTGTGCCATGATCTTCACGGTAAGAATACCTGTAATAAGGACAAACACACAGTTAACAATAAAAATCGCATACATCACTATTACACCTTCCACTAATAAGTTTACACACATTTCATCCACCACACCCCTTGGGTATCCTAAATACTCCAAGACCACACCGCTCATGAATACTCTCCACACAACCACACGCACACACACATCCTCACTCTCTTACACATTAGGCCTCCGGACCACTAGAACCATTGAACAGTACCATCAATGGTACTAGTGGGACTGATTTGTCCCACTAGTACCATCAATGGTACAAATGGTACTGATTTGTCCCACTAGTACCATCAATGGTACAAATGGTACTAAATTTTTTTCAATTGATTTTTAGAAGGGTTATTAACTCATTAGCTTAGTACACTACAACTAAAGTGGAGCACACATTTATGTAATAAAACTACTCTGAATATCAAAATTAGCATTAGTACCGATGAAAGATGGTTAATATTATACAGATTGTGACAGATGTTTTTTTTTTCAAGATTTTTGGACAGATGTCAAAGTGACAGATGTTTTCTTTTTTGGTTTTTTGACAGATGTCAAAGTGACGGATGTTTTTTTTTAGATTTTTTGACAGGTCAAAGTGACAGATGATTTTTAAACAGATGTCTAAGTGACAGATGTTTTCTTTTTTGGTTTTTTGACAGAAGTCAAATTGAAAGATTATTATTTTTTAGATTTTTTGACAGAGATCAAAGTGGCAGATGATTTTTTGACAGATGTCCAAAGTGACAGATGATTTTTTTGTTTTTCAGCAGAAGCCAAATAGAATAGAATAGAATAGAATATTTATTTACTAAAGCAACAAAGGCTCAGTTTGTTAGTAAGACACACAAAAAAAAATGTTAGTAACAAAATTATATATACAATCAAATATAATAAAATTATAATGTGAGAAGGTGGTGTGATAGTCATTTTCGCACCACCCCACCCGATGTTTCGCAGCAATGACCTATATAAGAGCAGTCCAGTCTGCTTGCGATCATATTTAGGATGCTGTTGGTGCTACCCCGCACCCTGCGCACCAGGGAAGCGCATCTTTTGCGCATTGTTGCATAGAAACAATCAACTCGCGCCTCTGCGAACATCCCTGAAGCGCTGCAGAAGCGAGGCAACCTCAACAGCACCCTAAAGGCATTATTATATTGCACTCGGAGGACGTTATAAGACTTTTGAGTATAGTTAGCCCACAGGCTGCACGTGTAAAATGATGTGCAAAAAGCTCTGAACAGTGTTATTTTAACATTACGTGAGCAACGTGCAAACCTGCGAGCCAACATGTTCGCTCTCACCGATAACGCCCTCCGTCCTCTTTCAATATCCGCATCATCTTTGAGGTCGGGAGTCAGTATATGGCCTAGATACATAAATTTGTACACCCTTTGTAATACACAGTTACTGAGGATAACTGGAGGACACTTGCTAATATGGTGTTTGCTCCCAGCCTCAAAGACCATGACTTGGCTCTTTTTTACATTGTATACCAGTCCATGAGTCTCAGCATACGCCTCACAAATGGCCATAAGCTTCCTCAGGCCGCAGACAGACGCACTCAATAGGACCATATCATCCGCATAGCTAATATTGTTGATGCTGACGCCGTCTATGTGACAGCCGACTCTGGTCCTACTAAGCTCATCTATCAGGTCATTCACATACGTGACAGATGTGAATATAATACAAAGTGACAGATGATTTTTTTTCAGATTTTATGACAGATGTTTTCTTTTTAGATTTTTGGATAGATGTCAAAGTGACAGATTTTTTTTTGTTTTTTGACAGAAGTCAAAGTGACAGATGACTTTTTTCAGATTTTTTGAAAGGTGTCAAAGTGAAAAATGTTTTCTTTTTAGATTTTTGGACAGATGTCAAAGTGACAGATGATTTTTTTTGTTTTTTGACAGAAGTCAAAGTAAAAGATGATTTTTTTCAGATTTTTTGACAGATGTCAAAGCGACAAATGATTTTTTTTCAGATTTTTTGACAGAAGTCAAAGTGAAAGATTATTATTTTTTAGATTTTTTGACAGAGGTCAAAGTGACAGATGATTTTTTGACAGATGTCAAAGTGGCAGATGTTTTCTTTTTAGAGTTTTTGACAGATGTCAGTGACAGATGATTTTTTTTGTTTTTTGACAGAAGTCAAAGTAACAGATGATTTTTTTTCAGATTTTTTGACAGATTACAAAGTGACAGATGTATTCTTTTTAGATTTTTGAATAGATGTCAAAGTGACAGATGATTTTTTTTGCTTTTTGACAGAAGTCAAAGTGACAGATGATTTTTTTCAGATTTTTTGAAAGCTCTCAGTGTCAGATGTTTTCTTTTTAGATTTTTTGACAGATGTCAAAGTGACAGATGATTTTTTTTTGTTTTTTGACAGAAGTCAAAGTAACAGATGATTTTTTTCAGATTTTTTGACAGAGGTCAAAGAAACAGATGATTTTTTTCAGATTTTTTGACAGATGATTTATTCCAGGTTTTTTGACAGAAGTCAAAGTGGTCAAAGTGACAGATAATTTTTTGACAGATGTCAAAGTGAGAGATGATTTTTTTCAGATTTTTTGACAGATGTCAAAGTGACCGATGATTATTTTTTGTTTTATGACAGAAGTCAAAAAAACAGAAATCAAAGTGACAGATGATTTTTTTCAGATTTTTTGCCAGATAGAGTTTTTCCTTCTTTAATGTCCATGTTTCGCATTCGTAGAGCAGAGTAGACCAAACGTAGCATCTCATGATACGATGTCTGAGATCAAATTTGATTTTGGGGTCGCAAAGCACTTTGGACGTCTTGGTGAATACAGTTTTGGCTTGCCCAATTCTGCATTTTATCTCTGTAAGGTGGTCAAGGTTTGAGATATTTAAACGGCCAAGATATTTAAATTTTGCGACGCCCTCAACATCTCGTCCAGAAAGCTTTATATTGGGTAGCTGTTTAGATGATTTAGATATGACCGTCACTTTTGTCTTTTTCACGTTGATAGTTAGTCCCATTTTGTAACAGCTACTGAAGTCCTAGCTCCGTGTCACGAGCGGGCACGAGGTTGGCCTACGCTACGTTTTGCCGTGCGTGCAGCGCCGGATTTGGGGGAGGGCAACCGGGGCTGAAGCCCTGGGGCCTCCACAGAAGAGGGGCCTCCACAAGTTTTTAATGTTGTATACTAATTGTTATTTCGAATATATTACTCGTCGTATACACATTTTTAACAAACCATACATAAAAATACAGTAAGTACAAATTGCATAAAGATGTTAGGACTCACGATGTTTTTTTTCTATTTGTATTGAATTTGTCAATGAGAACTTTATTTTTCGTTTTATCTTACTTTTTTAAGAAATGTGACTATACTAATTCAACGGGTAATGCTAAAACACAAAATTGTTTTCAAACACTAAGCCCAACTAACTTCGTTCTTGCCCAGGGGCCTCCACACCTTAAAATACGGCCCTGCGTGCGTGGTCTCCATTCTAAGACCTTGCGGCCCCAGCGGCCATCATGTCGGCGACAAATATCCCAACGAACACAAAAGCAACTTATACGGCTTTTTGTGCAGGTTTAAGAAGTATAGTGGCGTTTAAAGTGCTGGCGTATCTTCTTAGAGCTTTAAAAAAGCTTTTCGTACAACTTACGGTAAGTGTTGATGTAAAAAAGCCGTATATTTTTAACAGGTACCTCCTTCTGAAATAAGCCTCTATAAAAGCTGATTGTACCACCATCCTACCACCACTTAAGATCTTAAAGCCGTAGAAATGAACTATGGTAGCCTTTGGCCACTTTGCTGGTCTTTAAGATGATGTTGTAACACTTAATGGGGTATGAGAGACGTACAATAATGCTTTTGTTCTATTGTTGAGTTAATGAACACCACTAAATAGCAAATTATAACCGGTGTTATAAATAGTCACTCTACAGCCATAAGCTTTATTGTGGTGTAATTTAGATCCGCTCAAATACAATCTGGTGTACAAAGGTGCTTATTTCGATAGTTTTTCAACCTTTAAGAATAATTTTTTAACTTAAAGCACTCCTTGTTGTATTATTTTGAAGGTTATAAATTCTGATTATAATTGATTATAAAAACAGATTATTTTGTACGGTAGTGTTTAAAAAGGGGTAGTATACGGCCGAAGTTCTTGTATTGAAGACGCCATTGATCAAATAATAGGTTATATTTTTTTAAATCTTTTTTCAATATTTTCTCACATAACAACTCAACGAAGCACTCAAATATCCTACTTTCAAAAGAAAATATTAGAGTGAATACTGTCTACAGTAATATTTACGTATATATTTTTTGAAATACGTATGAATTACGAAGGCGCGTGAAAAATGAGATGAAACTTTAACAGTAAACACTGCGTTGCATTACAATAGAGCTTTCTAGGCATGTTATTCGTGATAGTAAAAAAAATATGTCTTAACTTAATTGACATATCACACATTATACAAGCAAACGACATGACACTTTGAATAAAATTGAAATAAAACACAACTACACCACCAGAAACGATCCACAGTTTTGGTACAAACAGGAAAAATACGGTAAAAGCGCTTGTACTTTTCCACGTAGACCCTTAATAGCGCCTATGTATTACTATAACTCAATACTAACATCGTTCAAGCGCTTTTGTAGCGCTTTTATACGACAGTTGTAGTATTGTAGAGTAATTATGCTCATATATAGCATATATATTCATCTGTCACTTTGACATCTGTCAAAAAATTATCTGTCACTTTGACCACTTTGACTTCTGTCAAAAAACCTGGAATAAATCATCTGTCAAAAAATCTGAAAAATATCATCTGTTTCTTTGACCTCTGTCAAAAAATCTGAAAAAAATCATCTGTTACTTTGACTTCTGTCAAAAAACAAAAAAAAATCATCTGTCACTTTGACATCTGTCAAAAAATCTAAAAAGAAAACATCTGACACTGAGAGCTTTCAAAAAATCTGAAAAAAATCATCTGTCACTTTGACTTCTGTCAAAAAGCAAAAAAAATCATCTGTCACTTTGACATCTATTCAAAAATCTAAAAAGAATACATCAGTCTTATAACGTCCTCCGAGTGCAATATAATAATGCCTTTAGGGTGCTGTTGAGGTTGCCTCGCTTCTGCAGCGCTTCAGGGATGTTCGCAGAGGCGCGAGTTGATTGTTTCTATGCAACAATGCGCAAAAGATGCGCTTCCCTGGTGCGCAGGGTGCGGGGTAGCACCAACAGCATCCTAAATATGATCGCAAGCAGACTGGACTGCTCTTATATAGGTCATTGCTGCGAAACATCGGGTGGGGTGGTGCGAAAATGACTATCACACCACCTTCTCACATTATAATTTTATTATATTTGATTGTATATATTATTTTGTTACTAACATTTTTTTTTGTGTGTCTTACTAACAAACTGAGCCTTTGTTGCTTTAGTAAATAAATATTCTATTCTATTCTATTTGGCTTCTGCTGAAAAACAAAAAAATCATCTGTCACTTTGGACATCTGTCAAAAAATCATCTGCCACTTTGATCTCTGTCAAAAAATCTAAAAAATAATAATCTTTCAATTTGACTTCTGTCAAAAAACCAAAAAAGAAAACATCTGTCACTTAGACATCTGTTAAAAAATCATCTGTCACTTTGACCTGTCAAAAAATCTAAAAAAAAACATCCGTCACTTTGACATCTGTCAAAAAACCAAAAAAGAAAACATCTGTCACTTTGACATCTGTCCAAAAATCTTGAAAAAAAAAACATCTGTCACTTTGACATCTGTCAAAAAAAACACATCTGTCACAATCTGTATAATATTAACCATCTTTCATCGGTACTAATGCTAATTTTGATATTCAGAGTAGTTTCATTACATAAATGTGTGCTCCACTTTAGTTGTAGTGTACTAAGCTAATAAGTTAATAACCCTTCTAAAAATCAATTGAAAAAAATTTAGTACCATTTGTACCATTGATGGTACTAGTGGGACAAATCAGTGCCATTTGTACCATTGATGGTACTAGTGGGACAAATCAGTCCCACTAGTACCATTGATGGTACTGTTCAATGGTTCTAGTGGTCCGGAGGCCTAATGTGTAAGAGAGTGAGGATGTGTGTGTGCGTGTGGTTGTGTGGAGAGTATTCATGAGCGGTGTGGTCTTGGAGTATTTAGGATACCCAAGGGGTGTGGTGGATGAAATGTGTGTATACTTATTAGTGGAAGGTGTAATAGTGATGTATGCGATTTTTATTGTTAACTGTGTGTTTGTCCTTATTACAGGTATTCTTACCGTGAAGATCATGGCACAGAAAATGTAAAGGAACAAATAACCATTGTTAGCGCGACGCGCCTGGTATTCACGAATCTTCGGGCATTAAAACGCATCGGGTATTTATGAACGGGTAACGTAAGATTGTAGGTACACTAGGTCAAAACTGTTTGCCAAAAACTCACCCTGATATTATGTAAGTCCCCCTGCAGCTGATTCAACTTGTTCAACTCGTTCTCCCTCACATGTTGCTTCACAAACACCATGCCTTGATTGGGATAACTTTCAGGTAGCAGGTACTGCTTCATCGTTGCGGGCCGGGATGTGGAGGGTTCAATTTTGGGGGATTTCGATGTCTTGATGTTACTTTTTCTCGTGTTTGGAGATTTCTTTACGGGTACCGTCTGTAAATAATAATAATAATAAAATAATTTATTTCGGGCAGGATCCATAAAGTGTTAGTAATACAATATAACTTAAATAGTGTTAGTAAGAGATCAGGCGAGTAAAAGTAGTATTAAAGAGGTGAGAGTAAAGAGGTGATGAAATTGTTTGTTTTGGAATAAGGGCTTAATAAATTATGTAGAACGTAAGTATTTTGGACTTGGGGTTAATCAACTTTTTTACCAGCACAACTTGTTGGATCATTGCCAGTAATCATCCACAAAATTCACAATTTCGCTCTTTTCTTTCCGAAAATGGTTTTGTTTGCTTACTAGATAATTTAAAAACATTTCGAAATAAAAATAATATAGGAAGTTGATAGTTGAGATTGTCGGCACTTGGTGGAATTTATCAAACATTGTTGTGATAAAAAACACTTGTACTTTTCCACAGATAATATTTAATTCTACACTACCCAACCGGTTTCACTATATAAGCATCATCAGGCAACAAAAAATAATATAATAAATCTTTGTATTTCTTGAAAATTGTAACTCAGTAGACGATTTTGTCCCGGAATTACTAATGTGGAAAAACGGTGTTGCCTACTGAGTTATTTAATTACCACCTAGTTTTGACAAAGATTACAATAATTATACAAAATGATTCGATTCGAAAGACACTCACACTCAATGATCTCTTTATCTAATATTCTTGTTTTTAACAAAAAAGCCACGCTATAGTTGCTTATTTAAAACAACTAGCAGTGTGGGAAAAAAAGTTAATTAGCCCATTCACGAAGATAGGGACACCAATATTTAATGTCCTGCAAGCATATAGTACACACTATACATGTTTTATATATGTTAATAAAAACCTAGAATCTAAGATGAAAATAATAACCTCAAATAACAAAGAAATAACTTACTGCGCTCATTTTCTTCGACTTTACATTTTTAGACATGGTTGCAAACTATAACTCGACACTAAATAAAAATAAATAAATATAATCCACTAAAATAAATTAACAATACAAAAAACAGTTTAAATACCACACACCGAGGTAAGAGCAGCTTGCGAAATAATACGTTGAGAATACGAAAATCTGTCGAAAACTTTGAATTATTTTTGATCTACCCTCAAAACTGATGCGAACATTTAATGAAAAAATGTAAAATGAGGCGATAGCTATGTCGTGAAACATGAAGAACAAAAGTATGACAACACCTTTGATACCTAGGGTGATATATTTTATGACGATATACTTAATATATTGTGAAGTAATAAATATACATAATGGTGTCGATTCGGTAAAACACCACACCTTAACTTAACCTAACCAAAATACGACTAGGCGACTATCCCTGTAAAAATGTGAAATTCCACATTTTTGAATGTCGAAGACGTTGCATCCTGTCGCTTTGGGAAATTGAAGCTCTGCACAAACATACCTTAATCCTTATTCTAAGACCCCCTGCCTTTAGTTTGTAAATAATTTATCATTATATGCTATAATAAGCTTTACGCGTAACTGTAAACACATGAAAATGAAAAACTATTTATCATCCGTTTCTCATCAAAGACGAGCTAAAATGCTAAAAGCAATCACTTAATTAGCTGTGGTATAAACAAGTTAAGATACATGAGCGAGTATTTTTTATTAAATTTGTTTTACAAGGAAACACCTTGAAAATATTTAAAAGCGCCTGCAAGAAAAAAATACGGGAACAAGATCTGACAATTTTGATTTTTGCTATTAGAATTAATCGGGCGCTTTGAGTCTGACGATTCGCGGTCACAGTTGTTTGTAGAAATAATACTTTGGCAAATATCAGTAGCCTTAGCATGAAAAAATTACGGTTACGTTTAGTTTGAACGTAACGCGGTTTTGTATGGAATCTGATAACCGCCCCTTGCGGACAGTAGCGGAACTAATATTCGGCAGCAGGAAAACGGCGTTCGAGTTTGAACTAAACGGAACCGAACTGATACCGTGATTTTCATACATTATGCTACTGCATCGGCAGCAGGAAAACATTTTTTTGGCAGATGTCACGGTATCAGTTCGGTTTGAACGCCATTTAGCTCTCACGGTGTGAAACTCAAGTGAATAGATCACGTTAAGAACAAAAATATTTGGTTTTGTGGAAATTTGAAGAAGAAACCGAGAGGACGCAGTACCCCAAGTTATTTCCTAGCTTGGCGGATTTTTTAAAGAAGAACTCAATGAAGTGGGAGCCATAAACCGGTAAGCGAACCTAGTTTTAGTGTTTTCGTATATATTCTACATTCGGGGGTTTATGGCTAGGGATCTAAGAACTAGGAGTCTACTTAGGCAAACAATTGACCCAATTACTATTAATGAGGTGGAATTCATCAAGCAATACTGCCCTAGCAATGTTGCGGAAGTTAACCTTTGCGCAGAAAGTCTTTTTGCCTTTAGTGCTCCCTTATCTAACCTCCAATCCGTAGTTTTTACTTATCAGTCAATGTTTCTTTGCGAGAAACTTGCAGGGCTCATGCTGAGTTTGAAACAGCACCTACCACTTTATTAGGTACCTAATGGTTTGTGTAGAAGTACAGTCTGTCAAAAAATTGTTGAAATGAATATTGAAGTCATTTTCATTTCAACACTTTTTTGACATCATTATTGAATAATGCTTCTCTTTTGCAGGTTGAGTGTGTTCTATATTTTTGCAACTGGGTCATATCAACGGTTTGTAGTGTGAGGCAAACACTCCAGACAAACAACTGTTAGCCTATATGTTGCTGAAGTAACAAATTATCACTGTAATAACAAATAGCTTCATCAAGTTTCCAAAAAGACAAAGAAGAAGAGGGCAGTCAGAGAGGTATTTAAATTCATATTCCTATTTGCAGTGTCACTTATTATGTACCTTTCTTAAGATTTTTAATGCACAATTTACACAATAGTTCATAGGTAGTGCATGAATGATATTTATAGTTTATATTAAAATGATAACTGTTGTAGAAATCAATGTATGTTTAAAGTTTTTATAATTTGAGGTTCACAGTCTGTCGAATTGGCCTTCTCGATTGTAAAAACCCATTTTATCTGTCAAACTCCATAAATTTTTAGCCCGAGTTTAAGAAATCTCACTTCGATTGCCCCCGAGGATGCATTGATAGCTCCCAGTTTCACATAGTTACCCCACTTAAAGATATAGAACAACACTTGTATTGTCATAAACACCTTGAATGAAATATAACTGGTACACAACACTTAATAATGTATTGTATTTACAGGTAAATAACTTCAGCCTTGGCTTGATAAATATAGACCAGAGACCAATTACCTCCACATCTGTCCATGGAAGAACAAGGGTTGTTGTTAAGAATGCTTTTTGAAGGCTCAAAATCGATGGCGTTCTGTTGGGAAGGTTCATACTTTTCATTTCTAACCAGAGAAGTGTGCTTAAATTATTATAGCATGTAATGTGCTGCATAATTTAGCCATTGAGATGCTGTAATTTCGACCTAAAATAAGTGTGTTAGTACATAAATAACCAGTGCAAAAACTTTTTTTTATTTATGAAAAACCATGTACATATCCTATCCATCCACAAATAAGTTTGCCAGTGAAAAGGGGCTTTGCTGTTGACATGCCTTTTATTTGTTAAATAATTTTACAAATACCACATATAAGAACCTTTGACATACCTAAAACTTGAAAATTTTTAGAAATTTGTTGGGATAAAAATGGTAAGAAAAACAAGAGATCATAACCAAAACAGAAGTTATTTATTATTCAGACTTAAAATAATGCAATATATACACATCTGTAGTCCTTAAATATTAAATTGAGCAAAGCAGACCCAATTGCTAATAAAATTGACCAAATAATATGACTTGCAGAATTCTTTGTCTTTTTTGCTGGTAGCTTCATTACTGGGGTAGTGTGTAGTTGCATTGACTGAATGCAATGGTGGTACCGGTGCGGTGTAGACTTAACCCCTGCTTCAGTGCTATGTTCGTATCCTGAAAAAGTTATGATGTAGTTAATACAATGGTATAGACAGTAGAGCTGCTGCCGGGCTTGACTGTAGAGGTCTGATCGTGTTACTCATGAACCCCCTGAAGTTATTTGAGAAAGGGTAAGAGGACAGCTCTTAAACAGGCACAACCAGGTGGCCCACCACGCCTTGGACAGATTGATTGCTGTATACGCATCCTGAATTGCAATTGATGATAAGTATATATACAAATCAATGGTGTTACTGGTGCAAGGGTTTCAGGGCCACCTCACCAACCTGCGAGCCCAGCATGGTGAAATCTTGAAAATGCCTATGTCCAGCAGTAGACAAACCAGGCTGCCGGATGGATAATGATTCCAAACACAAATGCAGTTAAGTACATAAAACATCCATTGCAGTTAGTTCTCACTAAAATATTACCTACACAAAGCATGTAATAAGCATTGTAGATACTAACTTTCTAACATAATATCATCAACAGTGAACAATGATAATCAGCAGGTTAGTAGTTCTACTGATGGCCCTGCTTGTCTTCTGCTACCCTTGACAGGTGTAAGTCCAGCATCGGTAGCAACCAGCTCCTGTAACGATATTTTCTTATTATAATCTTGAATCTTCTCACAAAAGAAACGAATTAGTTTATTTTTAACATCGCATAGTGATTTAGCTTTTAACCAAAAGTATCTACTTACGTTTCCATAAATTGAAGTAGTATTGCCGTTTGACCATCACAAAAGTATTTATCTTCTCGATTTATACATAGGTAACACTAAAAGTTTCCGGAACTGGCCACTTACATAAACAATATTTAAAAATTGATTGCAACATTTGAAAATAGAACTCTTTGGCTGTAGAATGCAGTTTGTTTCACCTGACTGTCTTTTGTTTTTACCTTGTGGCGCCATTTAAAAAATTGTGTGTCTGCATCAACATGGATTTAACTCGGGAAAATTTTCGTAGTATGATTTTCTACGATTTTAAGTGTAATTTGACAGCTCAACAGAGCATCGCTCGGCTTGAAACAGCTTTTGGCAATGAAGCACCATACAAGACGACTGTTTATAGCTGGTTTGCAAAATTCAAGCGTGGTTGTATCAATCTCAGTGACGAATCTCGCGATGGTCGGCCGTCCACCGCTGTGACCAACAAAAACATCGATGCTGTGCGCCGTATGATTGAAACAGACAGGCATGTGACCTACCATGAAATTCGCGCATCCTTAGAAATAGGCATGAGTCAAATACAATCAATCCTACACAAACATTTGGGTGTGAGAAAGCTGTGCTCGCGGTGGATCCCACACAACTTGACCGAGGCTCAAAAAACGGACCGCGTCACTTGGTGCAGTGCCATGCTTACCAGATTCAACGAAGGTGCGTCAAATTTGGTGTGGGATATAGTAACAGGTGACGAAACATGGATTTATTGCTACGATCCCAAAACAAAGCAGCAATCGAGCGTATGGGTCTTTCAAGATGAGCCGAAACCAACCAAAGTGGCGCGCGTGAAAAGTGCATCTAAGCGGATGATTGCTTCTTTTTTTAATAAAACTGGACACGTGGCTACTGTTGCTTTAGAGAATCGTCGTACCGTGAATAGTGACTGGTACACGACCATTTGTTTGCCGGAAGTTATTGACGAACTCCGTAAAAATAACCGTAAACGCCGTATCATCCTGCACCACGACAATGCCAGTTCTCACACGGCCAGACAGACAAACGACTTTTTGAAGACGAAAAATGTAGAACTCATGAGTCATCCTGCATACAGTCCCGACCTGGAACCTTGTGACTTTTTTCTGTTCCCAAAAATTAAGAACCAATTACGCGGTCAACGATTTTCATCACCAGAAGAGGCTGTCGAGGAGTATGAAAAACACGTTTCAGAGGTCACCACAGGGGAGTGGCACAAAAGTTTTCAAAACTGGTTTGATCGAATGAAAAAGTGCATAGACGCCAAGGGAGATTATTTTGAAAAACAATAAATTAATTTTGTACCTTTAATAGTATTTTTTCATATTCATTCCGGAAACTTATAGTGCGTCCCACGTAGAAGCAAACGAACTGCTTATTGTATTACAGACAGATATTAATTAAATAAATCGCTCTGAGTATGAATTATTTTCATTTCGGTCAGCTGTTGTGGTTGTGTTTGTTATTAGTGTTGCCAGGAGAGAATACATAATTATCGACAATACTTCACATTTTAATTAAAAAATGGTCATCATTCATATTCTTGTAACACATTTATATTATTGTAAAAGCAAGAAAAAATTAGAAAATAAATATTTAAAGAAAAAAATAGTTGGAAATGACATTTCAAAAAAGACATTGGCCATTTAATTTTTTCAAAGTACATTATTTTTAACTGCTTGATAAAGAAAACAGATTTTAGTAATTATTTTTAATTTTAGTTTGCTTTATTCATAAACTATATAGATTTTAATAAATTATATTTGTGCTTAAAATTCACAAAATTCCTGAAATTTAGGTACAATGTTCCTAAAACGGCAACATTAAAACACCCGATTGACGAAAAAGAGCATTCAAAACATTTATTTATTTCTATCATTGTTGTAATTAAGCAACAATAAAATGATTTATAATAATGAAATAATTGCAGATTTATATGTAAAAACAAGTTTATTTATATTTATTTACACGTTTCAGTATGTGATGGGCTTCTAACTAATAATTTCAAAAAGATTTCTACTTAGTCTGCTTAAACATATAGTTTCAGAATGCACTGACGTGGTTGGTTCCCGAACGCTATCTCCGACTGAACGTAACTCAACGCAACGCGAACGCGGTCCGCATTGCTGCCATTGGAGTTCCGTTATAGTTTCAACTTTACGTAACCGAACTGATACCGTGATACTTTCATGCTTGGGCTACAGGTGTTTTAGTGGTAGTTTATTGCATTTGATAGTTCTTATATCGTGTTAATATTGTGAACTAGTAGTATTTTGTGTATAATAGTGTAAATATTCCCTTTTGTTTTATTTTTGTGCAATAAGTGTAAGATATTTATAAGTTAGGTTAGTTTGTTGACAGTGGTTGAATTAACTTTTTAAACAATGGGTAATAAAAGACTTGGTCAGAGTGTCGATAAGGGGGCACGATACCGGACTTGAAAATTATTCGCTTTTCGGCGCCGCCAGTGTTTCCCTTAGGGTGTAGATAAGGGGGCGGACGAAAAAAAAAAAAGACTTAGAATTTTTTTTCTCTTTTTTACGTTTTTTTTTATACTATCGTATAGCATTTTTCCTAGTCATCAATTAATGTCTTATGCATTTTCTTCATCCGACTTACCTTTTTTGAGATATAAGCTCTGAAAAATATTATTCCGTTATATCTCTATAAAAGGTAGTATTACGGAAAAAAGTCACATGACATGAAATTACGATAAAAAGCAACTTAACGTAATGCGCAAATAAAAGATAACTTTTTTTTTTCTCAAGAATTCTTCTGTCTCATTTGCCCCCTTACCTACACAAGCACCGTAAACTGGAACATAGAAATATTTTGATGAATTTTTGAATTTCAATTTTTTTTATTTTTTATTTAAGCATCGTGTAGTGATTGTTTTTGCCAACATTTTAAGTCGTATAAGATTTGACCGTACGTCTTACCGTTCTCGAGATATAAGTCAAACAAAGGTACTTTTTTCTTCTTTTTATTATATCTCGGTACGTATTGGCCGTGCAAGAGAAGGTCACATGACATAAATTTACAACAGATTACACATCTTAGCGATACGCGATTCAAAGTAGCAAAATAATAAAAAAAACAATCAGCTGGAACATAGCCAAATTTTTCATTTTTTTTTTAATTTCAAGTATTTGATATTTTTCATTAATTATCGCATAGATTTTGATTCCCTTATAAATTTAGTTCATATAAACTTTTTGCTTCAGACTTACCATTTTCGAGTTATGAGCCCTTAATTATTTTTTTTCGATATATCTCGGTAAAAACTAGTCGTAGAGAAAAATAACATATGACATGAAATTACGATAAAAAGCAACTTAACGTAATGCGCAAATAAAAGATAACTTTTTTTTTTCTCAAGAATTCTTCTGTCTCCTTTGCCCCCTTACCTACACAAGCACCGTAAACTGGAACATAGAAATATTTTGATGAATTTTTGAATTTCAATTTTTTTTATTTTTTATTTAAGCCTCGTGTAGTGATTGTTCTTGCCAACATTTTAAGTCGTATAAGATTTTACCGTACGTCTTACCGTTCTCGAGATATAAGTCAAACAAAGGTACTTTTTTCTTCTTTTTATTATATCTCGGTACGTATTGGCCGTGCAAGAGAAGGTCACATGACATAAATTTACAACAGATTACACATCTTAGCGATACGCGATTCAAAGTAGCAAAATAATAAAAAAAACAATCAGCTGGAACATAGCCAAATTTTTCATTTTTTTTTAATTTCAAGTATTTGATATTTTTCATTAATTATCGCATAGATTTTGATTCCCTTATAAATTTAGTTCATATAAACTTTTTGCTTCAGACTTACCATTTTCGAGTTATGAGCCCTTAATTGTTTTTTTTCGATATATCTCGGTAAAAACTAGTAGAGAAAAATAACATATGACATGAAATTACGATAAAAAGCAACTTAACGTAATGCGCAAATAAATACAAGCCGGCCCGACTCTTTGAGATATAAGTCCTGAAATAATAAATAGGTAAGTGTGCTTGTGATTTTTTTCTTTTTCTCAATAGAATTTTTGTTGATTTTATATTCACACGTTTATGCATTAACACAGATTACAAATATATCGATCATATCAATCGATGTATTCCACCTTTTCCTTCATACTTAACCCGGCTTAGGACGGTCAAAATTACGTTAAACATGTTAGTTTGAATAATGCGCCAGCTGCATTTTTAATACATTTTTGATGAAAACTATTAACTAATTGAAAGCTGGATGTATGCTTTTTATTGTACTAATTCTAAATATTGTTATCATTTTAAATATTACTTTAAGCACGTTGTCGTAACTTTGGCGTATTTAAAAAGGTGAAATCATCAATATATACAATGATTCATTGCTAACAATTCGCTAACACTTTTGCAGTCCGTGTACAACATAACAATATAAATAGTATTGTTATGTAGTACAGGGACTGTAAAAACATACAATCTGAAAGAAAAATATTTACAACAATACCAACAGTCAAATAAAATTTACAATCATCAACAAAAAATTTGTAAATTAAATTATATACAACGATAACAATAATCAAATTGAAATTTAAAAAATCAACAAATTATACGTAATTTATAACAATTGTAATAATCAAATAAATAAAGCAAAAACTACAACAACAGGCACTTGAAATTTTTTAATTAGAAGGTAAAAAAGATCGACCAATTTTTTTTGTTTGACTAAAGTTATCTATAAAACGGATAACAAAATAACACCCATTCGCAAGGTACGAAACCAAAACTACGAATTACTCAAGCTCAAGGTGTATCGTAGCGCGGGGCGTGGGGCTGGGTGGGGTGGCAGCAGGCGTGCCAAAAAAAACGGTTTACCGAGTCAGTGATGAATTATTTGTTCACTCGTCTGATCTGTCGAGTTATGCATAATAATACTAACGTATAGTATAAATTTAAATTAATTGATTTAAATCAGTGATTTAAATCGCGATTAAAATTAAGGGGTTTAAAAAAAACAATGATTCAAGTCAATATTTTTTTACTGTGACCAGATCATCCAAAAATGATCAAGGGACTTCCCCCGACATAAATGTTTTTGTAATTTTATTAATTATTAAAATAAATCAATAATATGATCTGCTTTGTTAAATGATAAACTTGCTTCCAAATCTAAAAATGTCAGTCTTTAAAAGAAAAAAAACCGATTTATATTAAAGTAATTTTATTTTGTAATCGTTAGATTTGTATGTTAAGAAGATTGAAACCTTAGGTGTCGTCTTAAAAAGACGACACCTAAGGTTTTTCAAAGATAAAGTCTGTTTTTTTTTTTAAAAACCTCGAAATGTATAGTAGAACTTTCTGTCATTTAGCTACAATACTGCAAATCTACTTATTTACCATGGTGGATAACTTTTATTTCAAAATATATTAAAACAAAATGTCAAAATGAAAACACCCGAATATTTACCCAAACGGGTGTTTCCACGGAAACTTTCCGGGAATTTACCCGCAATCGGAAATTTTCCCGGGTGGAAACACATCTCTTTGTACAACACTTTTATGATACACAACACAGCTGTGGATGAAACAACGGCACAAGGTAGACAAAGGCATGCTTTTTTGAATAGTTTTATAGTGAACTAAAACTACCTAGTCGGTGCTTAAATTCTGTCACAAACAAAATTGGCTATAAAATGAAAACTAGTCATGATATTCAAAAAAAGTTTTTTTTTAAAAAAAGGTAATTTAATTAGCTTACATTAAACACAAAATTTATTCAAAATGATTGCCACCATTATTCACACAAGCCTTCAATCTTCGCAGCCAATCATCAATAGCAGCACGGACCATATTCATGTCGATATCGGCCACTGCTTTATTCAATGATGACTTTAGGCTACTCAAATTTTTGTGAGGTTTAGAACAGACCTTCTCCTCCAATTCCTGTCAAATTTTGTAATCCAGTGGATTGAGGTCAGGGCTAGATGAGGGCCAATCTTGATGCCTTATTAGCTCGATATTCTGGCGCTCGAAGCACTCCTGAGTTGTTTTGGCCTTATGAGCAGGTGCGGAGTCCTGTTGAAACACAAATGGCCGTCCTCCAAAGAGTGTCTGGGGCAGATCTTTTACCATGCGATCTAAAACCGTGTCTTGGTACACTTTTGCACTGGTTTTGACACCTTTTTCACAAAAATGCACTTCAGTAGGGCCATAGTAGGAGACTCCCAACTAAATCATGACTGATGATGGATGATGGCCGTGCTGCACTCTAGGAATGGCATTTCCAGCGGCCGCAGAGCTGGTAGCGTACACCCTGTCATTTTGTTTGTTGTACTTCTCTTCGATATTAAAAAATTTCTCGTCTGTAAACAGGATATCGCGGTGTCTGTTTCTTGCGTAACGCTTTAGCAAAACTTTGCATTTTTTGGCTCTCATATCAGACGCGCGTTCAGAAGATGTCCACTTTTTTTTCGGTAAGCTCGTAGTCCCAGGTCTTCAGTGAGTACTTTTTTTACGGTACTTCTGGTTAATCCCATGTCCAAAGCCATCAGTTTCTGCTTGCGGACGGGATTTCTTGCAATACGCGCCTTGATTGCTTTGATGACCCCTGGAGTCCTAACGGAACGAGGTCTGCCAGTTCTTTTCTCGTCATCGACACTAGAGGTTTCCTTGTACCTCTTGATGGTACGGTACACGAACCTCTTCGTGATTTTTAATTTTTGAAGCAAGTTGAATATCGTCTTCGGTGGATGGCCGCAACGATGCAATGCAATTACTGCTACTCGGTCCTCTTTGCGAGTCCACTCCATCGTAAAAAATTAATGAATGTAATTGTGATTTGGCAGATTATTAATCAAAAAATATTTTAAAATCGAACACTATTTCATTTTTTTTTCTAGGTGTTCTATTTTTAAAATAAATGGCCAGTGACAGTATTTAAGAACCGACTAGGTAAATATCAATGTTATTGCTAATGTAACGTACCGAGATACACGAAAAGAATTTTTTTAAAGAGTTGGTCCGAAGAAAAAAAAGTGTAACCAAAAATAATGAGGGAAACAAAATCTATGCGACAAGCAACGAAAAATATCAAGTTCGTAAAACTTGCGTCCCATTGAAAATTCAGGTTTCTTAATAAAATAACAGGACAACCTACTTTCAACACCATTTTAAGAGGAGGAAGTCCAGACGGTTCAAAGAATGAAAAAATTCTATAGGACAATGCGCTATTAATTAGGCAGGCGCCGACCTTTATTTCTCGTAAAAAGTAAAGGATAAAATATGGTTATTGTGGTTTATCCCTAAGACATATACCATCGCAGATTTTTTGTAGACCTTTTTAAGGTTGTACTGTGGTAAATTATTTTGATCTATCTCGTAGGGTTGGTTTGCAATGTAAGCTCAAAACAATGTGTTTATTTACAACATCACATTAGAAACCTCTAAAATTATCAGTGTTTCTCTACTATATTTTGCATGTATTATACATATAAACAATTCTCTTGAATTACTTTATCTATTAAAAAAACCGAATAAAAATCCGTTGCGTAGTTATAAAGATACATAGGGACAGACAGACAGCAGGAACGGACTTTGTTTTATACCATGTAGTGATACAGCTAAGATACATTATTTTTGCTTTTTAAATGCCTGTAAAAGCTTGCTCTAAAAAGGTACCTTTTGCGAATGATGTATTTTGCGAAAGGTGCATTTTGATAAAGGTGTGTATTTTGTTAAAAGTGCAGTTTGATAAAGGTGCATTCTGAGAAAGAGACGTTTACAGAAAGGTACATTTTGCGAAAGGTACATTCTGCGCCGGAACCCTACTTTTTACCGAGATATATCGAAAAAAAATAATTAAGGGCTCATAACTCAAAAATGTTAAGTCTGAAGCAAAAAGTTTATATGAACTAAATTTATAAGGCAATCAAAATCTATGCGATAATTAATGAAAAATATCAAACACTTGAAATAAAAAAAAAAAGAAAAATTTGGCTATGTTCCAGCTGATTGTTTTTTTTTATTATTTTGCTACTTTGAATCGCGTATCGCTAAGATGTGTAATCTGTTGTAAATTTATGTCATGTGACCTTCTCTTGCACGGCCAATACGTACCGAGATATAATAAAAAGAAGAAAAAAGTACCTTTGTTTGACTTATATCTCGAGAACGGTAAGACTTACGGTCAAATCTTATACGACTTAAAATGTTGGCAAGAACAATCACTACACGATGCTTAAATAAAAAATAAAAAAAATTGAAATTCAAAAATTCATCAAAATATTTCTATGTTCCAGTTTACGGTGCTTGTGTAGTGAATGTGTAGAAATAGAAATCTATAGACATGGAATTCTGTAAAAGAAATCTGTAGAACTGGGAACAATTCGGTAAGGGGGCAAAGGAGACAGAAGAATTCTTGAAAAAAAAAAAAGTTATCTTTTATTTGCGCATTACGTTAAGTTACTTTTTATCGTAATTTCATGTCATGTGACTTTTTTCCGTAATACTACCTTTTCTAGAGATATAACGGAATAATATTTTTCAGAGCTTATATCTCAAAAAAGGTAAGTCGGATGAAGAAAATGCATAAGACATTAATTGATGACTAGGCAAAATGCTATACGATAGTATAAAAAAAATTAAAAAAAGAGAAAAAAATATATTTTTCCAAAAATTGTCTAAGTCTTTTTTTCCTCAGCGCCCCCTTATCGACACTACGACCAGGCGCCGCCCAAGCGAAAATTTTCTAAGTCTTTTTTCCCATAGTGCCCCCTTATCTACACCCCAACCAAAGACTTTTAAAGTATTATCGTTCTGGTAAAGCAAAACGATCTTACCTAAACAAAGGTCGATGTCTTCTGGGTCTCAAGTAAGTACCTACCTAAGCATACCCACCTTACCTATTGTATCTTGTACAGTGAGTGGCAAGACTAAACAGATTTGAACCGAATGAATAAGATAATTAGACAAATTGTCCATGTCTAAGCTAAATGACCTCAATTATTAGGTATAAAAAAGTTTTCCTAGTCCAAAAGGAGAATGCAGCTGTATTTTTAAAGACCGAGATGATTTGCTTTCTATAATCGACCTCATTCCATGGTAATAAGACTTCAAAGAAGCGCAACACAAATTGTTTTTATGACGAGTCATACGTGCTATTTGTTTATGTGTGCATAACATGCTATAATATAATTATATAGGTATAGTTTATATATTTTATACCCCAGTTGAATTTATATTACCTACCTATTAGGCTACTACATACCATAAGTCTTTACGTAAATTCATTTCATTACACAGAACCAAGGCACGTAGCTATATATAACTTACATGTAGGTACCTACTTACCTGGTTGCCTAAGTATCTGGCCATAATATGATATGTGCCTTTTTCAGACCATACGGAACGAAGAAACATAAAGAATCTCCTGGCATTGAAGACATAGGTCATTCCTCAAAAATCACACCGGAGACTTTAGTAAACATATCGTCACAGAGTACTGAACATGCAGATACTTCTACTGAGTAAGTATGCTTAGTAATTTTTTTCGTCAAAATACATAATACCCAAATAGTAGAATCTCGAGGGTTCCGTACCCAAAGTGTGTACCAAGATACCCAGCTAACCTAAGTATTTAGTGATCCGATAATATGTGAATTTTTTAGACAACTCGGAACAGGTGTTGGTCACTTACGCGCTGCGGTCAGTTTCCAGACCCTTTTAATTACTTTTATGACTCTGCCGACCAGGTCGGCAATAGGACACTTGCGCGCAAATTAGGAATTAAGATTTTTAAGCCGATCAATGTGTGTGACCCTACCCTTACGTTGTTTCTTCTTTTTTTCCCGCCAAAAATATGACCATCTTGTTCAAGCAGCAAGGAATGTACTAACAGAATCTTAGAGTAATGTAATAAGTCGCCGCTTGGTTACATCAGCCGCCTGATTTAAATCAGGAAGAGGAAAATTTTCGGAAGTCCTGCAGCGCAGAAGAGAGGTGGTAGCTTAGATCAGAAGGTTAGGTATGGCAAACGTACCTACGTAACCTTCATGGTTATTTTTGTATGACGACCCAGAAGTAAAATTTAAACCAAAAGGCTAGCCATTGTGCGCAACTGTCCTAATCACAGAGGGCAATGCGCAACTGACCGGTAGTATTTTCAGCTATGAACGATGTATAAGTTTGCTGAACAATGCATGAGTTTTTTGACCGTGGCGCGCAAGTGACCCATGCCCGAAACACGGATAGTGTTGTCCACAAGTTTTCCCTAACCACTCTATTGTAAGATAAAGAGGTAGTACAGCAGGCTCATGACTACAAGATCACTTCTTAGGATCTATATTGACACTCATTCCCAGTCACTTTCCCAGCTTTTATACCATTCATTTCCTGTACTATTTATTTCATAGTTATCACGCTTTCATCATCATTGTCTGTTTCACGAGTGTCTTGAGAAGTCATCTCTGATTCATCGCACTCAAACTTATTTTCAAAATTTTTGTTGTTAGATTCATTTCGTTGTACATTCAAATTAAATCCATGGTTTTCTCTAATACCACGCATTCTAGATGTCACTGTTTTTTTTTGCGGGCTTGTCTAACCAACTATTTAACGTTGGCATATTACAGTTTTATTAGATTACTTCTTCTTTTTTCCAATATTTCGTTTTTATAGTATTTATTATTATATCTCATAATTTATGGCTACTCATACCCGGCTGGTTTATTAGGAATTATTTTTCCGTGTTTGGGTCTTCTTACACTCATCGTATATTTTTTGTTGCAGGGATGATCTTCCACCATTAATAATTGAATCAGAGAGTCAACATCCGGAAGGTAATGAAGGCAATCGTTTAATAAATGTGAAATACTTTTTCACGCAATTACAAGAACTTAACCATCATGACAAAGTTATGAATTGCAATATCAGCACAATGGAGATTTTAGGTGACAAAAAAGTTGGCTTGTCTTCAAAGTTCACTATAAAGTGTAAAATTTGCAATAAAAAATTCTTTGTAAATTGTTTAATAGAAGATGCTGATGGTATGAACATTAATCAGTCGGCAGTTGCTGCAACAATGGCTATCGGATGCGGTTTATCGCAATTACAAGAGTTTTCAGCTGGGCTTGATTTACCAGTTATGAGTAAGAGTCTTTACCAGAAAACTCATGAAGAAGTATCCAATGCTTGGTATGAATCTGCTATGCAAGTCATGGAAGAAGCTGCAGCTGAAGAACGAGAAGCTGCTCTTAAAGAAGGTTCTGTGAATGCAGAGGGCATACCGATTATATCTGTCGTCGCTGATGGTTGTTGGAGCAAAAGGTCCTACAAGAAAAACTATTCAGCCTTGTCAGGAGCCGCAGCAATAGTTGGTAAAAGGTTTGGAAAAGTGCTGTTTTTGGGTGTCAAAAATAAATACTGTACTATTTGCGCTCGGGCTGAAAAATTGGGAATAGAGACGAAAACACACGCTTGCTACAAAAATTTTGATGGCCCTTCTACAGCAATGGAATCAAACATAATAGTGGAAGGATTAAAAGCCTCCTTTGAGATGTACGGACTTATATACGGTACAATGATATCAGATGGTGACTCAAATACCTACAACAAAATTTTGGAAACGAGACCGTACCCTAATCATACAGTCCAAAAAATTTTTTGTAGAAACCACATATTGCGAAATTTTTGCAATAAATTGCATAACATGACCACAGATAGGAAATACGACATAGTTTTCAGAAAAATATTGACAAAAAGCAGAATTTTATCGGCTAGAAAATATATATGTAATGCAATTGCACTCAACAAGGTAAAAGAAGAAGACAATTTTAAAAAGATTGAGTATCTATACAGGGATATTATTCAGGCTGCAAAACATGCCTTTGGTATGCATGTAGATTGCCATCAAACATTGTGTTCGAAAAAAGGCCAGAAAGATATGTCGATACCAGATGAATTTTATGTATCAAATCTCTGGGAAGACATAAAAAACATCGTTGGGATGGTGGCTTCGCATGCACGAAGTTTAATATGGGACGTAGATAGCAACGTTGTAGAACGTTTTAATAGCATAATTGCTAAATTCGTTGGTGGGAAGCGAATTAACTTCAGCCTGCGTGGTTCATACCAAAGCCGATGCTTTGCCTCGGTTGTGTCTTTCAATACACAAAAACCGCTTAGCACACTACACAAAAATATTAGCGGATCTTCACCAAAAACTCAAATAAAAGTATTGGAGAGCAGGAGAAATCGAATTAAAGAAAGTCAAAAAAAATACAAAAG
Organism: Ypsolopha scabrella; assembly: GCA_910592155.1. Classification (NCBI taxonomy): domain Eukaryota; kingdom Metazoa; phylum Arthropoda; class Insecta; order Lepidoptera; family Ypsolophidae; genus Ypsolopha; species Ypsolopha scabrella. The sequence continues at coordinate 4,590,511 of OU342985.1, read as the reverse complement.
AACAAAAAGAAGACCAATTCATAATAAAAAAGAAGATGGCCATTATGGAGAGGCATGTCAACAGCCAGACATTAATACTGATACGATGGAACTGGCGAAAAATATATTTTTAGAAAACTTAAAAAAGAGTGAGACTGAGTGAAAACGTATCTGCAGGGAAACAATTCTGCAAAGCCAAAGCAGCGAATGGCTCGAACTCCGCCGAAAAATGTTAACTGCTTCGGTTTTTGGTAAAGTTATCAAAAAACGTCTAGACACGAGCTGTGCAAAATTTGTTAAAAACTTGCTGTACAGTGCTAATATAGACCATGTGGCCGCTATAAAACACGGAAGATCAAACGAAAAAGTTGCTCTGGACCAATTGTCAGTCCAAATTAATAGAGAACTATTACCATGTGGTCTCTTTATTGATAAAGAAGTGCAATTTTTAGGTGCCACGCCTGATGCGTTGTGTGGAGAGGACATTTTAGAGATTAAGTGTCCTATATCTGCGTTTAAACTAGGACTAGGAGAAGCAATAAAAAAAAAATATAAATTACATTCTGGAATACAGAAAATGGGCAAATGTCTATTAATAAGAAATCCGATTGGTTTTATCAAGCCCAAGGGCAACTACATATCACAGAAAAAAACATATGTATTTTTGCAGTTTGGTCTGGTAAAGACACAGCACTAAAAATTGAATACATTGAGCGAGATGACAACTTCTGGAAAACCAAAATGGAAAAAAAGTTGACTTCATTTTACTTGGATTGCATTCTCCCAGAGCTAGTCGATCCGCATCATCCAAGAAATATGATCATAAGAAATCCAACATATATTGAAGAAGCAATAATAAAGAAAGAAGAAGTGAAGCGAAAGAGAAAATTGAACGCTGCATCCTCCGAGAATTCACCGAAAAGTAAAAAACTTAAAGTTACCAGAACGCTAAATACCAGTGATTCACTTGAAAAAACACCACGAAGAAAAAGGAGACAAGCCACAAAAAGGCGTCTTGACTTATAGTTTACTATTCAAAAATAAATATTTGTTTGTAACATAGATAGGTACATAAAGTGTATGTTTTCACTTCGATGAAAGAATTGACAAAATGTATTTTAAAATAACAATGTAAAAAAATTCATACTGGAGACTCGGTTAGCTATTAGAAACAAGGTACAATGATCCTTTTGGCCAAAATCGAAAAGTTATTTTTTGCTCTCGTACTGCCCGGACAAGTTCAAATACAATTCCTAGCCCAATCAGTATGGAAGCAAACAAATATATTCTCTAATTTCACCAAAAGGGTCGTTAAACCTTGTCTCCAGTATGAATTTAGTAATATGATTGAATTTTACCTTGTATGCAATAGGTACGGGAAAATATTTTAAAGATAAACTTATTTAAAGTTAATTAAATTATGTACCTACTTACATAAGTAAACAAATAAAAAAATAATTATAAATATAGTATGCTAGAAATAAGTTGAGATAAATAAATTAAAATTTAAATAAATATAATGCCTAACTCCGCCCATTCCATTAGTCTTGCTAAGAAGAACAGGCAAGAAACTAAGCAAGATCATATATTTTTCATATTTTTTTATTTTATATTTTTTTTTACTCAGTCTTATAGTATACAAAGTACTTAACATTAAGTTAAGGGATAAAAAATAGAAGACATTACAATGACATGACAAGGAATTAATGTCATGATAAAAATGTATCTCAGTCCACCTGTCCACTATAATCCATCACCTTTTACAAGTTATGTAATAATAAATTAACGTTAATTCTTTGTGGGAAACGTAAGTTAGAAAATTATACTAACTACTATTATAACATAGATTAATTTTACTGTGACACGATGGTTTATTATCATCCAAATATTAATCTATTTTATAATATGCCTTTTTCAACAGAAAGCTTAATTTAAGCTTAAACTTATTCTCTGTCAAACCTAGTTGGAGTCCTTTGGAAGTTTATTTTAAAATCTTGTACCTAGTCGTACATGTCCTCGCGCCTTTTCAGACTAAAATAATTGAGATAATTGTTTACTGGTATCTTACTTCTGAAAATAAAGTTTATTATTTGTTTTTATGTTAGTATTTCATTTATTTCATAAAACGAAACATGAATCTTTTTAAATAAACAAATTTGCTTTTGTTTCATCTCGATAATTTATTACTCGTATTCTGTACATAAAATAAATAACTAAGATTGTTTTAGAAATTCGGGACAGTATAAAACTAAACACAATGATACTGGTGTACTCCTAATAATATAAATAGATAACTGCCTACTACTGCATTGAGCAGTGGTTTTCACTACATTTATTTAGTACTCTGTAGCTGCCCGTCGCCGCCGTCTGTGTCCGAGCTAGCCCGAGTCACCTTCCCGACTTGGTTCGATCGCCGATTTTCCCGCCAATTTGACTGTCCTAGGCGCCTTCTAAATTGAATTCACAGATTACAATAGCGGTAAAGACCACAGATAAGAATGGTTGCATTTCATTCGTTCGATATTGGAAGTCTTAATATTTCTACTCTTTGGTAGAATTATGATTAGATTTTAAAATATTTTATTTTTATTTCTTTACTTTCGCTCCGTGATTTTAACAACTCGAACATTGTTCTTGCCTACCTTTCCAAAAAAAAGTTTTTTGTCTACTTTTGGTTTATTAAACAAGAAATTACAATAAACAAAACTACTAAATTGGTAATTGGCTTCCTGTACTTACTTAGACATAACGGTGGCTACTTATGGGAAAGATATAATTTAGTTTCCACTCGAAGAAATCATAACGAATAATTTCAAGAGCATCATCCCCGTCATCGTCTATTATATATCAAAATCTCAAAATCGTTAACAATCCACGTGAACACTAGAAAATTCCCCTCAACTTTGCACCAATTAGGGATGTCGATTCTTTCTAAAACAGATCGATTCTGAGATCGATTTCAAATCGTGGTGAAAAGATCGATAAAAAAATACGGTAATGATAAGATCGATTCATAATCGGAACAGAAATTCACACAATTAGCGTTAATTAATTTTTATTTTTGTTGGTAATCTAGGTATTAATTCATAAGCGATAATTTTTCCAGAGTTTATTGTAAGTAAAGTTAGTTGTTTTCACATAAATATAACATTAATTAAAGGTTAAAGTTTTATTGCCAAAGTAACATAATACAAATTAAAAGTTTGACCTCTATAAAGTATACTTTATGTATCTATTTTACAAAATAAATATTTTGATTTTGATTACAATTTTTATTCGAATAATATTATATTACAATATTTGTTAGTCTCGATTACCCACTCTAACTTCTAATCTTGAAATGTAAGGCTCTTCATATACTTGCTGGGAACGTTATTAAATGTCGGTAATTTTTTAATTGTATGTGATTTGTTAGCAAAATTTTCCGTGAAACCGAAAAAAATCGTGTCCACGATTCTGCGGTTGTATGGATTGATTCAAAGATTGAATTGCTCCGAAAATAATCGATTTTCTTGCTACCATTAATCGATATTCGATTAAATCGATTTAAAATCGACATCCCTAGCATCAATAAACATACGCGGAAGAAGAAATGTGATTCCATGGATGCGTTATGAATAATTTTTTTTTTAGTAAATTTGGGGAATTTTATGATGGTATCACTTAAATTGACAATTCTGTCTGACCGATTTTAAATTTTTGTTGAAGATCGAAAAAATCGCTATTTTGTTTATAAAAACCATTGCGGGATGCTGCTGCTCTGACTAAGAAGACCAAGAAACAATCACGATTAACCCGTAAGATGGATCCAAGGCTTCATCGGGACTAATCCACCTATTATACTACGAAAGAGTGCGAAAACGCTTTTGCAACCTCTGACAGCAACACCTGCTGCATACAAGGACTCGTATGTCTCGATGTTCTATCGCTCCAGTCAGCAACTACCGCCGTCACCCTAATCGGAAAAGATTCTTAGCTTGAAACTGAAAAAAAACATCTACCACCGTCCAACCCTCGCCTCGAATACAATCAGTGATTGTGATTGCTTCAGTCTTGTAGAAAACAAGAAACGTCGCTCTCACCAGTGCCAAAGGAATGCTTTATTTTTTTACACAGATATTACGACACAGTCCCTGCAACTTTATGTGACCTGAAGCCTACCAGATCTATTTCTCCAGAGTGCACAAAAGTATGACGTTTGAAGATGTAACGCTTCATGTCAGACGATTCCAAATTAGGGTAACATGCTGGCGGGAACAACCATCATAGAATGTTACACAAGTACATTGTGAAAGCGCACAATGTCCACACACAGTGGAATATGAACAATTGAAAAATGCACAATGTTTCTCAACAAGCTCTTTTGCACTAGATTACCTGTAAGCTAACTCGCTGTGCATCATTTAGGAGAAATGATACATTTGTAGTGCTTCTTTGTGAGTGATGTGAGTGATTGGGACGTCAGATATTTGTATGGAGTATGAAGGTGTCTATGTTCGTGCCAACATGTTAAGAAATGTTTTTTTTATAAGGGTCTGTAGTAATGTTTACCTAGTTTTAAGGAACCTTTTAATAATATGGGCCCTTAGTGGCCTAAAATAAAAAAATATAAGTACAATTTAGTTTTACTATTCATTTAGCAATCAGACAACAGATTCATTCAATCTAATCTCATCATCATCATAGCCTTTATTTACTGACCTTATAAATATGTTACATGTCATGTAATTTTATAACAATAAAATATTGATTTAAATAATATAATGTACTGCTTGCTGGCAAGCATCCCGCTGACAAATATATTGTAATTTTTTCAGGTCAGTGTGTCATTGACTCATGGACCTCCCCCAGTGTTTTCCATTGGTTTTCTTTACATGGCTTCTACAAAGAAAGGGGCGATCATCTGCGTCGCACTGGTCTGCCTTTTGGTCCATGTTTTTGTCCATTTAATGGACTTTTCCCATATCATAATATTTGTAGGAAATGCCCCAATTCTGGAATCTATAATATAATTTATATTACGTCAAGCAAAGATGAATGCATTTATTACACACTTCTTCTGAGATGGGGTATTTTTTACTACCTCTTTCAAGGACCAAAATCTATATTAATTGACAATTTATTTCTAAACTAACCTTGCCCGCGGCTTTGCTTGCATGGAAGTGTTTTGTAATCTTTGTGTGGTTTCAAGAGTTATTGGCTTGGCGGTTATTTTACTAACACCTTATAGCCTATATTTTGACCACTCATTAGGATGATAATAATGAAAATCACATCCAAATCGGTTGAGTGGTTCTTGAGTTGAAATGGAACATACATACATACAGACAGACAAAAATTGTTAAATTGTATTTTGGCCTCCATACCATACTAATAACCCATTTCATATAAAATTTTACAAATATATTTAATGTACAGACACAACTTTTAGACTAGGTACTTTATTATTAGTATATAGATGAGCAATCCTATTTCCTTTGACATCTAATGATTTTACCTTGGTTTGCTGGTCTCTCTGGTTGTGTCTTGCTAAACCAAATTCATCTGTCCAGTGATCAAGGGAAATGTAGTACTGGGTACACACAGCAGAATGAAAAAATTGTAGCCGTAGTTTAAGGACTAGGTAGGTAGGTGGTACAGTTTTTTTAAAAAGTTTGCTCCTTCACAATCACAAGAATCTATTTTCCGTTGCTAGAAAACAAAGCTTGAAGATTCGGCTCTATGAATGAGGCTTGTTTTAAGCTGTGACGTCACTGCATAAGGTTCATAGCCAGGGAACCAGTGAATCCAAATCTTAGGAGCCACTGATTTCTTGGCGTAATGTGCAACATCGCAGTTTATTTTTAAAGGGTCTGAACATCACATTCACCTTGTTTCATACAATTCTGGTTCCGGGGTCATCAGCTAAGGCAGCAGCGGGGTACAACTTGTCTCCTGGAAGAAGCATTGTAAAAATCAGTTTGCAAACACAGTTGTAAACTTTGGGTGTATATGCTGGTTTTAACTGTTTAGTTTATCTTTCTTCTGCATCTGCTACACCCAATAGCCAATATTCCTCCATTCTCCCCTCACAAAGCAAGACAAATTAGATAATTATCCTACAATATTAAGTAAATAATTGTGTATCGTAATCTAATGAAATTAAGAAAAGAAAAGAACTTCTCAATTCAAAGTGTTCAATCAGCCGACAAAATTTCTATGGAAAAGTGGAAGAAAGTCGCGCGAATAAATTAGTTTTGGTGGAAAGTGAACTAATACGAGCATGTTACATTTTGTTTACTTTAAATGTATAGTTTACAGACTCTTCCCTATATTTGTAGTTTAAGACGGTATTACTTGCCAAATTTCATAGTTCTAGGTCAACAGGAATACCCTATAAATTTTGATTCCCTTGAGAGTGTCGAAATATACGTTTTTTTGCGGCATTAACGGCCGTACCTTTTTTCACGTTAACTTAGAATGTTGATATTTTCACAGCTTCAAGGGACTGTAGACTTAAGTATATGTTTATAATTTCAACTCGATACCTCCATGTGTTCCCGAGATAAAGGGTCTTGAGTTGACAGACAGACAGACGGACGGAAAAACGGACAACAAAGTAGTAAAGTAGAAAAAACGGATCACTCTGTTATGCGTCTGTCAAATACGTAGGTACCTTTATTGCTAAAAAAATTTCATCCGGAGCTTCATTTAAGAATTTCTGTACTTCTTCTGCAGTAAATACCTTCGATTTCTTGCTTTTAAAGCCATCAGACTGCCTTTTCAAGAAAGCAATAAGTTTAGAAAAATCTTTCAAATTCACGTCATGTTTTGTCATCATTGTAGATTTTAGCATGGAATAAAAGCACCATAAACTGGAAGGTTGTAGCCTCTTAGATAATTCATCAAAATATAAAAACACTTTCAGAAAGAGATTTCACTTTTTTTTCTGACCGCCATTTCATAAATTCGTCGTATGCCTTTACATATCTTTCTTTCGAGTTCGGCGGTAATATATTTTCGACAACTGTTTTTGCCCTTTCTTTAATAAAATCGGGCGTTAGATCTATGTCTTCGTCACTAGACATGTTTAAAACTTTTGAAAAAGAACTCAAACAAGAAAATGAATTACTTTCGCGATGCTTTCGCGCCTACTACTTAGTAGACTGCCTTTTTTTTTTTCACGCACTCAAGCGCGTCAAATCTTGCTGGCCAGTTTGATTTTTAAATCGATTCCATCTAACATACGATGTGGAAACAAATAGTTCCATATTTAAAATAAAATCTTTATAAAATAAATTGTCTAGATTCCGATTCGAGTAATTAATCGATACCGAGAAAAAAAATATTAACTTTTTAAAAATATTCATCGTGCAGTATGAGTATGACAGTTCTTTTTTCAAAATCCAAAACCTATGTTGTAATGATAGTCATACACCCCGGCATTCAGGGGTGTAAGGGTGTACTTACAGAGCAAGAGATATGTAAAAGTAATTTAAACAGTGCAAACCAAATTTGAAAAGCCCGCAAAATATTCGTGCCAACGCAGATATTGGTGGCGGCGGCGCAGCGGTATGTCTAATGGAAGGCTTGCATTTGTTGTGTGCTTGATATACATAAGTGATTATAAGTGGTAATTTCCATGGGCGTACATAAGGGGGTGGCTTAGGGGATCTAGACTCCCTTCTTAGCATACGCTGAAAAATAAATATTCACGTAATATTTACATTTTGTATCCGTTACGGATTTTTCCGTGCCATAAAATAAAAGGTATGGCAAAGGTATTAATTTATGCAGCCAAATTAATATTGAAGGCCTGGAGTCAGTATCAAAATTTGATGAACCTTGGTGTGAATTTCATAAATTATTTTTTGGTGTTCTCTACAGGCCTCGAATCAATTATTATGGAAGGTCAACATTGTATTATGCTATTTTTGATCCTTGGACCCCCCCATTAAAAGGTATAGCTACACTAACTAGAAATTTCTTCCAGCCATCAAGTTATTGATAAAACAATGTCATGTTCTGCACAGCCTTACTTTTCTCAATGAAACTATTTACAAATATTGAGACCCCGAATTTATGAATGCAGCCTGTGGAATCAGTGGAATTAGCCGCCATTTTGTCGTGTTTTTCGTTGATTACTAAAATATAATTATCAATATCATTGATATTAAATTAATATAACAATTAATTTATTAATTTTTATTATATTAGTATAGATGATAAAAATAATTATATATAATTATATAATACATATAAATTAAAATATTACAAATATATTCATAAATCTTATAATTTTGTATTGATATTTAATTTATAATTACCAACATACAATATAGACAATAAAAATTATTATTTATAATTAAAATAAAATCAATTAATAATATTGTATATATCAATATTATTAATATCAGTATTATATAAATTTTAATTTATAATATATAATTACAATTTAATTTGATATTAATATTTAAATAATTATATAATCATATAATCATTAAATAATTTATAATATTATTAGTTTATAAAATCATATTCTATGATATTATTAATATTATTATAAATTATTAATAATATAAATTATAAATGTATTCTGATAATATGCATCATTTAGTGAATGGATATAGCTTATACCTCAACTTAACACATAGGTTACTTTTTATCCCGGAAAAAAGCATGTCGTTAAACCGAATAACACGCGGGCAGAGCCGCGGGCAAAAGCTACTAATATTTAAATTGTATATTAAAACCTTCAAAATCGGCTTTATTTTCTACTTAAATGTACAATCTATTAATTTATTAGCTATTCGAGTAATTCACTGTTATGGAATTAGTTTGTTAGCTAGCATCTACAGATAACAAATTTGCACGTGGACGTTTTGCACGTTTTAATATTATTTTGTTATTTGGGCCTTTATTTTGTCTTTTCAGTTTTATATACAAAGTTTGTTGTTTGTATGTAGTATGTATGTATACTGCAGGAAAGGAACTGGACGAAATGATGCGCGGCCTTAGCGATTCTTCGAGACGAGTGGGCCTGCGGATGAATTTGGAGAAGACTAAGGTCATGTCCAACTGTCACATCATCCAAAGGCTCAATTTACCCAGTTGTCAATTAAATATCGAGAAATAGAAAGCCCTATTTTTACTCCCCACAGATGTACGACTGGCCGCCTTCGAGTGCCTAGTAGACTTCGTCCGAGTAGACGGCAAGCCCGAAGACCTCAGCTCTTTACTGTCGACAGTGGAAACGGACCCCGACCCGCCCGTGTGTCCGACACGGGCTGGCGCGGCTGTTGATAAAGATGCCGCCCTTCGAGAAGGCGCAACGACATAGATTGGACACCGAATCTGTCGTTCATAGATACGAATCGTTATACCTTTACTACCTACAGTGAAAACAGACTCCAAGCCGTGTGTACGACATAGGCTAGCACGGCTGTCAACCGATGAAACTTTCAGCATAGCGGCTAACACCGAATTACGCCCAATTATAGCGTTCTGTCGCCCAATTGGCGTGCTGTCGCCCACTTGGCGTGCTGTCGCCCAATCTGGCAACGATGCAATATAATATATCTTTAGAATATAAAAAAAATATATAATAATACGGGAAATAAAATATACACCCGCATAAAATAGAGGAATTTAGGAATAAAATATTATATATACATAATGCAATGAAGAAATAAGTTCATAAATAAAAACGGGAAATACATACAAAAAATATTGAGGTTGGGCTACTAAAATGTAATAAAGTTATACACCTGCATAAAATAGAGAAATATAGGAATAAAAATATTATATATATATAATGCCTAACCATCCGCACCATTCGATTGGTATTGCTTAGAAGAAGGGCAAGAAACTTAGCAAACATAGCAATTCGTAAACTTGGCAATCGCGCTACCTGTACCGTTAACTACTCGTAATGCTGTAAAAAAATCACAAAGCGAACAAAGAAACACAAATATATTCGTGAGTCGAAGTAAATAAAAGGCCAATTCCGAAATTAAACAATAAAATGTGTTTGTTTTAATATAGTTGAAAATTTTAAAAATGAATCTACCAACAAACCTGATTAAAATTCACGTTTGTTGTAACAAATGATCACATATTATTTAATGTCATAATAGAAATAAACGAGAACCAGACTGCTAAGCTGACCGTATAAAATGGCGTCAACAAGACTTGGTGTGCCGAAGTTCCAGACAGCAATTGATTTGGGTTATATTATGGGTAAATTTTGATAGCAATTACCGGGCAAGTACCGTTTTGTAATTATACAGATTGGCACGGATCGAAAACAAAAAAGGTCTATCGTAGGCAAAATAAACAGTTTTTTATATTCATGGAAAAATGGACAGTACGGCTGATTACAAAACAGATTCTTAAAACAAAACTAAACTACCATTCAAGTAGAAAGTTGGTATAGTTTTGATTAAAAACTTTACCTTTGATTGAAGCAAAAAAACTTGATACCGACTTATTTCCTTCCTTTACCGCATAATCTTCAAAAGGCTTAGTTTTTGTGTATTTGCTGTGACTTTAATAAATTTTAATAAAGTAATAAAAATCTTGTACGTTTTCCACAATATATGTTATTATTCGCGACTAGTTATATTTAATATGATATCGTCGGTTGATATGAAATATGATTAATATATAAAATAGATTTTATTGTCTTTAGAGTAAAATGAAGCTTTCACAACTATAATAAATTGATTATAATTAAGTAATCTATCATACATAATAAACATGTACAAACACGAAAAGTAGTATATTATCATAACTCTTACATTATATCTTCGCTTATAACTTTTACCTAAAAAAAACCTTTACGTTCCTTTCCCCACGACCGCGTGATGGACACTGCTGTGCAGCTGCTGGTTGACTTTAGCAGTTCTGATTATCACCACTCTCTCCCACGTAAGTCCCTGAGCTTCATGGATTGTGTGGAGACGCGATCCTTGTTGCTTCCCGTAACCCATGCTTTTGAGGAGTTCCTTTTCAGCCTGGGTGTGAACAAGGTAGAGCGTGTTGGGCTCGTTTTTAGGGAGTCGCGTCTCTTCGTATGTTTCCAGTGTCAGGGACCGTGTTTGAGCCTTGGACGAGTATAGGTATATGCCACTGTAGATCTCCCTTAGGGCATATGCAACGTCCATGGGGTTTCAATGTGTGCACAGCAGTTGTTTTGTTATTCCACCAAACGAGCTGGGACTTTGGAAATAAGAAAGCGGCAATGAATCAAAATTTGTGTTTTTGTTACATGCTTTAATAAATTTAATTAAATATATTTGTACGCAATAAGAATAATTCATTTAAAAAAAATGTTTTATGTTAAGATGATTTTTTTATAGACTTTTTTTCTCCAAAAAAGGGAGAGAAGGGTTGTACTTTTCAGGGGAGCTGTAGCGTATGTTATAAATAACCACATTGCATAATAAATGAGGTCGCACGTTCAAGAGTTCGTCGACTTACTTAATTTAGACACTTGAGCGTATGATTCTATAAAAACAACTAATTATCAATAAACGGTGTTCATTACCAAATAAATTAAGAACACTTATTCCTGCAACAACAGGAGTTTTACAGAGATTTTTATTATAAATAGTCTGCGCCTCATGGTGTTATTGCCACATTCGATGACAGTTGAAAAAGTTATATCTTTTTTTTGTCTATTTGGCCATTGGCTTGCTTTCTGCCAATATCAGGTAGTCAGCAAGTTATATCTCATTACAATCAAATGAAACTGACATATCGGATGTCTACGTCTGAGGAAATAATCAATGCCAGAATGTTCAAAGCATTGAATGGAATTGGAACGGCACATTACGGCCCACGACCGGCAGTCGCCGAATTTTTACAGAAAAAAATTCAGTCAAATTGAGAGCCTCCTCCTTTTTTGAAGTCGTTTAAAAGGGAACGTCGTTACCGGGAACCAGACTTACTTTGTATCTGTTTATGCAAATCGAGACATTATAATTTTTTTTATAAAGGAAGCGAATTTGCGAATACGGCGCGATTGTTCTATAAAGTGCATTATATAAAATACAAGTTATTTCATTCCATTGTCAATGGAAGGCAAAACTCGCGACTGGGGAGGCAGTTGCCCACCCATTTATACCTTAAAAAATGATTGGGGTGTCTTTTATCTGCGTACTTCGGATACAAACAAATGCACGATTTTTAGGGTATGCTAAACACAATTACTATGCACATAAATTCCGAAAAAACCATTGGTGCATGCCGGACCAGGACCTCAAATCCGGGCTCGATGGAAATATCACGACCATTGAGATAAATCTCTGTTTCAAATCTCCGCACCAATGTCCGGTTCAAATCTCGACACTACTAAAAAACTCTATTCTCGTAGACAATGGAGAAAGATTACAACGGAGAAAATTATCTCTGCTAAGAGACGTTCCGTTTTTATCGATTCACTTTGAATATAATCGATATGTGATATATGGATATATGCTGATCAAATTGGTGAATATTGGTGAAGCGTTAGATCAAAAAACTGTAATAAAAGATTTTGTATGACTCGATGGTCAACGTGGAACAAGTCAAAGGAGTGCATATTCTGTATCATGTTCGTGATCGTAGCTGATGAGGATGTGTAGTCTTTTTAAACAGTATTATTACTTTTTTTATTTTTTTCTTTACTATACAGTGTATTTGTCTTGTTCATTGGTTTTCATAAAAAAACCATTGCCAATGAAATATTACGAAATATTCAATTTACGGAGGTAAGTAGTCAGTGGGTCCGTGGTCATCAACGGAGATTAGTACACATATGTCGATGATGGAGATCATAGGTTCACTCCTCAGATGAATAAAACACTCACTTGGGAAAATGCAACATTATCAAATCCACGCGCATGCTTGTAGTTTACAGGTGACTTTTAACCTAACCCCGATAATTGAGTATTTTGTAGAAGAATACAAACTGGTTTTATTAAAACCATTGAAAATCATATTCATAATAATTTTTTTAAGTTGGGTCCCTTTGATGTTCTTCGTAAAAGTTTTTTTTATTATTGATCCCATTATTTAAAACCATAAATTTTATTTCCAAGTACCTAATATTTTTTTAATATTACTACTTTTAATTTTAATTATTTTTACATTTAAAATGTGTTCTACTAACGTTTCTTAGTAACCTCCAAAATTATCGGGGTTTGTTTGAAAGTCACCTGTATATATGTGGCTGTGGCAGTCAAAGACTTCTATCTTCCATGTAAGTCTGGTAGCAGTACCTATCAAAAGCACAGCTACAGGTAACAAGAGTCCGTAAAACGTGACCGAGTCAAATGATAAATAACATGCAATAGGAAGATAGGTATGTAAGTAAGTACCTAATAAAAATAACCACACACAATCCACTAAAGACTTCAAAATAATAAACATTACTTTTGATTTTTTGTCAATTTTGGCAGTTGTTGCAAGGGAGATACCGCATCTCCATATCAAATGACCAGTCGTAATATCTCGCTGATTTGCGGTCGAGAAATCTCTGTATGGAGATCGTGAGAATAGCATTTTTTGGTTTTCGGCAGAGATAAGCAGTATCTCGCCTAATATTTCGACCATGGAGATCATCTCCATACCACCGGAATTGGCCTCCAGGGATCGAACCTGGGTCTCGAGATTGAGAGACCAGCGTTCTACCGCCGCCTTACGTTTTTTAATCGTTATTTACTAGTAATAATAAAAAAATATATGACTTCGTAAGTGAGTGCGCTGACGTTAATATGTGCAATAATACTTTTTGTTTTACTTTTCTTTGAGCAAATCTAGCTTCTTAGAGTATTTTGAAAACTACTTCAGCGAAACCTATGTAGATTACGACTTAAGTAATAAACTTAAAAAACACAACATCAATCAGCTCATTGTTATTTTTTTAAGACTCATATTTACCTGTTACACCTATTGAGAGAAATAACATTTTCGTAACTCTTTGATATAATAAATAAATAAATAAAATAAATATATTGTAGATTAATTTCTTGTTGATTAAAAATAGGTATACTACATAACGTTTACTACTATACTACGCCTTACCGTTTAAAAAAGTAAATTAAATGTATATACTTTACATAACATATTTTATATAAATCTTACATAAATTACCTTACATAAATCTTTTACAATTTACTTCACTTTTCCTTATGTCAGCGGTCAAAACATATATGGGAAGTACATAATTAAGTTTACAGCCTGTATAGGTAGTTCTATGGAGAAGAAGAGCACAAAGTACACGGTTTTGGAAACGCAAACTGGTGATAACATTTGATTATAGGAACAACTTTTACTATGGGAACAACAATAAAATCACGAAAAAAATTAGGTGTTTCATGCAAAAGATAAATTATCTACTTACCCGCCCGCGTCAACCCAAATAGCCCAATTAACTTTGTTAAAAATTTAGATCGGTAAGCTAACAAATCTAATCTGGATAGAAAATTAAGGAATTTGATAAGTAATCTTGGGAAAACCGGTCATTTGGTACACTGTACCAATCTGAATCTGTTTGTTCTTTTATTCTAATTAATGAAGCATAATAATCGAAAGACAAAGCCAAATACATACTATATGTATAATTATTGGTTTCAAAAATATTAACAGATTTGATATAACTATACCGGGTGTAAATAGACTGCTACCATTTAATGAAACCATGGTACATATTCTACCGACCCTACTGAACCACTTTTCCCATGAATCATACCTGCGGACACCCTTAGTTTGGGAAATTGTTCCAAACAAAAATGCGTGAACCCTAAAGCCGCGGGCAAAGGCTAGTTTGTTAATGAATGTCAAATGGGAGAGAAATAAGGACAGCGTTGGCAAAATAAAGTGTAGGAAACAGGAGACTGTACCAAATATGTAAATGGGAGAGTAACTCCGTAGTCAAAACAAAAGAAAATCTTCCATGATGCTTATGCGTATAAAGGAAATAACAGCTTTTTATGTTCCCATGTTCTCCTCAAATTTATCCTCATATCGTATACTGTTTGTAACAATATTGTGTCTTCAGGTGGTACAGCTGAATCTGGGTATCGATCGGTAGGTGCATTTCATTTAGGTTCCGTCAAAAATTAAAAAACCTGGAGAGCCTTGCTTGAATGAAGAATTCCAGATAAACTTACTCGCTGCATGTATTCTAGTAGCTTTTAGACCTTTAAGTTACGTATTTATAAAAATCATTGTTAAAATACCTATTGTTTTTGTGCCAGCTAACATTTCGAAAACAAAGCAAATTGTTGGCAATAATTGCATACGTTGAATCGGCCAACAAACAACAAGCAGTCACTTCGACTAAAACCTGTCTATATACTTTGCTTACTCTGTTGGTTATTTAATGAGATTGTATACGTATATCCAGATAATATTTCCTTGCGTTCAAACAGACAGGCGGTCGCCGCCGGTACAAATAAACTATTTTAATTTGAATTTGAATTTGAATTTGAAGCTTGGTCGCAGGATCATAATGTTAGGGCCTTAGAATGGCCTGCGCAATCACCAGACCTAAATCCCATTCAAATAAAAGCTCTGAAGCTCTGAGGGAAGCCCCGAAAATCTGGCTACAGAAGACCAACTTTTTTCGCACCTCAGAAGGACCTGGGACAATATTCCGCAGCAAGATATTGACAACCTTATTCTGAGCATGCCAAATCGTTGCCGATGTGTTATGAACGTCATGGGCGCTTTCACAGACTACCGACTCCAAGTTCATAAACACCAATTAAATGGTTTTTTCTTTTTTTCCGTTTTTTGTGACAAAATAAAAGTTAATTTTAATAGGGTTTTAGTCTTTGTTTCATTTTTTTTCCATAAAATCCTGAAATTGTAATCTAAGTAAACGTTTATGTAAAAAATGGTTGAGTATTAAATAACGTTTCTTTTAATATGTAGATGTCATGTTGATGTGTGTATTTGGAGATCATCTGCGTAAAGGTAGTAGGAAGAAGAAATATGTTCGGATATGTTGTTATTGGTTAGATTTTTTAGGTAAAGGAATAACTCCTTGTGCATCTTTCCATATAGTTGGAAATATACCAGAGAAAATGGATTTATTGAGTATTTTTGTAATTATGGGAGAAATATTTAACATATTATTATTGTTTTTCATCAAAGTTGTCGTCGTCGCAGACCGGGCTCTTAATATCACGTTTAGGGGTCGTTATATTCGTACAAATTACATATTAGCCTTATGTATTTCGAATAAACTTACGGATCGTAACAAAAAAATGTACATTTATTAAAACCTTTGAATTATGAGATTGAAACAACACGCAAAAAACATTTCCTTCCCATAGAGAGAGACCTGAGGTCCAAGGTAGTTACCGAATCTCGCGCTGATGTATCATTGTATAAGCAATCAGACTGACCAGATGGTTGGGGTGTAGATAATACAGTTCACACTTGTGATCACCTCTGACGCCCCCTAGGGGATTCAAGTCGTGATGATATGTAATTCTGAAAGCCGGAAGTGAGCATTTGCTGGACTAGTACGAAAACAGAGATTTCTATGATACAAGCCTGGCGAATTGTCGAAGAACACATTAGTGCTTTTGTCGTGGAATATGAGGAAATTACAATGAATGGAAATTGAAAAAAATGAGTGTTATTGAAATTGTGAAAATTAATGTTTTAAGTTTTGCTGCAACATACAAAATAGCTAGTGCTTGGCAAAATTATGACTTGTTCCTTATCTTACCGAGACACTACTCAATTCTAGTGCATTTTGGCCGTCCGTAACCTGGGTAAATTGCTTGGTGCAAATGGGCCTTAGTAGTTTGTCGATGAAAAATATTCATCCGTGATACTTAGCACTTAGCACATACTCGTACTATCTATCCGTTCAAAATACTATTAGGATAGGACGTGTTGTCGTTGGGTGTGTACTCAATGTACAAATGCATTGAGAACGCACACACTCACGCAATTTCTTCCGTTGCTAACACACACAGTCATCATTCACCGCTCCATTCTAAAAGGTCCCATCCTAATAGCATTTCGAATTGATGATATATAATGTCACCGGCAATCTGTATAATTCAGATATTGTATACAATACCTAGGTAATGTATACAAAGCCTGGGGCGTCCGGACAATGTATTAAATATTATGAATATTATTGTCCGTTACATACTTTACCTAGACAATGTATACAATTCCTAGGGATTGTATAGAGTACCTGCTGGTTCATCGGAAAAGTGTAAAGTTGTTACTAATCAATGGGATAATATTAAGTTAGCAGTCAAAATTAGTTTTTTGGAAGTCCTGCAGCACAGAAGAGAGTCAGTAAGTTGTTTCAGATATTTTCGTATTGCCACGTTTCATCGTGGTTTAATGCAATGGCAACATATAAGGTGTCATTCATATATGCAGCCAAATTCATACCAAAGACTCGGTAAGCAGTCGGGAAAAAGAATCGGTAGCTATTTAAAAAAAAATCGAAAATTATTCTCCTGCTCCCTACAAACGCAAGCCCAGCCCGAGTGTATTCTAGTATACTTCGAAAAGACAAGATTTTCTTTTTAAAATCACACGAAAAGAATATTGTTCCGTGATTCCGTGATACTGAACTTACCAAGCCTTCAGTGTTAATTTGGGTGTATAAATAAATATCACATAGTATAATAAGGTGACTTTCGTTTATATATCCAAATTCATACTGGAGTCTTGGTAAGTGATCAAAACCAAGGTTCAATAACATTTTCTGTGAAATACGCAAAATTAAATTTAGACTTCCTGTATACTAATTAAAGTTGTACTTGAACAAGTACAGAGGCACTTTTTTGTTTTACAAACATGTTCATTGAACCTTGGTCCTGACCATTTACCGAGTCTCCAGTATGAATGTGGCTATCTAAGTCACCTTATATAGGTACCTACGTGAACTATGAATAAAATAGTTCCTAAATAGGCAATTCTTATTACGGGTCGCGTTAAAACTATATTCGCACAAAAAGGTTAACTTTATGTTTGGCTGGTTGTACAATCGACAGAAAAAGTGCTTAGTCATTTAGTAAGGATTAATGCATACCCTCATGTGACGCAGCTTTAAAAAGGCCGGTCATAATAAAGTGGTTGTAAGGATCGCAGTACTTTTCCTAACAACTTGTACGACGTAGTGGATCGACAAAGCGAGAAGACTGGTGTCACAAAATAAATACATGCAGAAGGCCAGCTCCATACAACATAGACGCGTACGTACGACGATCTCGGCCGAAGTCGGTCGAATGCCAGTGCTGTCGTCGCAGCATTTGCTACACCGTAGCAGGTGTCAGTGAGAGTTTAGTACTTATACCTTCACGTACATCTACAATTTTATCTACTCATTGTAATAGGCACAAATAGACCTATGTGTGCGTGTAGAAGATGTACATACATATATATATCTGCTCGTATATGAGCTAAAGGGTCCATGCGACGTGGAAAGTCCGGAAATGAAAAATAAACACGTCCGTCGTCGCCTGACTAGCTGGCACCGGCCGGGTGCCGCTGGCGAAAATGAAGGGCCTACATTTTGGGAGCTACGAAGAATAGGTACGTTTATTAAACCGACACATTGAGTCGAGTTCATAGTTCATATACGTCGTATACAAAATAATAGTTAAAATTGGAAACTTTGCAAAAGGTTTTAAGCTCAAAAAATCCTGGAAAGGCCTATGTCCAGCAGTGGACGAAACAGGCTGATGGATGGATGGATGGATGGATGGAAAATAACTAACCGTAATTATTACAATGATTTATGATCATACTATTTGTCTAATAAAGAAATAAAATGAAGTGTTTGTTATTTATTTTGAGAAAAACGACATATTTTATAGATAAGATTAATAGCAAACCGATCATCACCTATTACACCCACTTACATTACTAACTTAAATTAATCATGAAAGAAAAACAGCGCTGTCACAAGGAGATAGGCAGTAGCTATGCCTGTGGATACAAATGTGAAAAAAGCGAGAATAAGGAAGGTTTCTCTATGCGTAATCTATATCTTCCCGATTCATTACACTCTTACTACTTTGGTGTTGAAGTTCCCCATGACAACGGTAAAATGCGACTTGGTGGTGTTATGTCTGGCCTTAATTATGTCCTCAACCACATAATCGGAGTGTCTTGACGTGGGGGCTACACACACTTGAATGACTTTCAGAAAAATATACCTCGTTAAGTCTGATAACAAGAAAGTGGAGAGAGACACTGCCGATTTCTAACACGTTGTTAGTCAGGACTTCGTTGACTAGCATGCCAACTCCACCTACAGACAATTGATTAGAATATCGATAGTAAAGTAGATGTCCCGAATCTAAGCTTATCGTAGATAAAACCTTAAATTATTAAATTTAATCATTTCTGTAAACTGTTTTAGGGTTCGTGCCTTGGAATAAAAAAGGAACTCGTTCGTTCGTCGTTTGTTGGGTAGTCAGATTAGTCAGGTCAAGTCGTGTCTGTCTGTTAGTGTTGTTTAATCAGTAAATAAATAATTTTTAAAAGCCAGTGTTTGGTTTGTAAGAAAAGATATTTATTAACTATTATTTACATTTGTGTAAGTGACAATTTAGCAACACAACAAAAATACAGGTAAGTAAGACTCCGTTGTCCGTCCGTATGTCAACATCACAGCCTCATAAAAGTTAAAAGTAAAGACTTGAAATTTGCCACAAAAATAGCATTTACTTGCATACATAATAAGATGTAAAAAAAATTAAATATTTGAAATTGTTTAAAATATTTCCAATACAAAAGAAAGAAAAATAAAAAATACGATATGGGTATCAGATTGTAGATATAGAAAAGTTGATTATAAAAATATATATTTAGTGTCACCAATTTCAAGAAATCTTTAAATTACAGGAAAAATATAGCGGTTGAGAAATTCACGATAGTAAAATGTCAAAATTAAATTTTTAATCCACGAGTTTTATTTCGAGTACGATATAAAAATATTTTCTATCCATAATAAGTATATCTCTTTTGTTGCTATTCGTGAAAAGGAATATGTATTAGATAACATTACGTTCTTCCTGCCTGTTCCCAAAACTGTCGAATTACGGATCCCTAGGTATGCGAGTCTGACTCGCACTTGACCGTTTTTTTTAAACCCTTGCTTTAACTATTTGGATGAATAATTAAAAAAACTCAAGTTCTATATTACTAAATTCGTAATTATTAAAAAAATATATAATAACTTGAGGGTATTTTGGTAAATGCATAATATTTTAATACCAAATTGATTTTCTTTACATACGAGGGATGCTCCCTGTGCTCCACCCCTAACCCTCTTACAAATGGGACAAACTGAAAATCAACGCTGTGAGTTGCTGGCAACAAGCAGCATTTATTGAGTTGGCCCTTTTTGCCACTTAGTTTAAGTTTCTTGATTTATGTTTCTGTGTATTTCTTTTTTGTGGCAAATAAATGTTCTTTCACTTTCACTTTCACAAACAAACTACATTCAAGATTTATTTTTTATTTTTCGACATACTCTCCCTCAACACTGATACACTTATTCCATCGGTGCTCCAACAGCTCAATAGCCTCCTCCACAGTACTCTCGAACTTCATGTTCCTCCTCTGATTGTCTGGACGACTCCACACTGGCACCAACTGGAAAGACTCTAGGATATGGTGGCACTGGAGGTGCATCCAGCTCATGAGAGATCAGGATCTCTACACTCGCCCGAGAATTTGAGTCTGTCAGGGGCACCGTTCTTTCCAACCTGTCCGACACATCTTGGTTAGATCTCGTAGAAGTCCCTTCGGCTCTTCTTGCCATGGGAGAAGGCGTTCGAAGTCTTGTGTTGATATCTGGAGGGGAACTGGTCAAGCAAGTGACGTCACGGCTCAGTCTTCTCCCGATGTTGAGGCTGGTTCTTTCATAAATGGATCCCGAGGACAACTTAATTAAATACTATTAGCTAATGGCTAATTTAGGTAATATTATTGTTTAGCGATATGTTATCGCTTGGAAGATCGCTTTATAATATTTTTGAATGCATCACAAGATTAAAAAGATAAATCTGGGAGGGTGTATGACATTAATTTATGCAGCCAAACTCATACTGGAGGCTTGGTAAGTGATCAGTAACACAGATCGATGACCCTTTTTGTGAAATTCGTAAATTATTCTCTTCGTGATCTTACAAACGCAAGCAAGTCTCCAGTATGAGTTTGGTTGCATAAATTAAAGTCACCTTATATGCATAAAAACAATAAACACGTAAAAAAGGCTTTTTACGGTTCAAAAATTGTATTAACTATTTAATTATCATTTTCATTTTTTTCAGCTTCCACCGCAGTGGCACAAATCGGTACATGTTAAATTTCTTTTAACACAGTTGCATCTGTTAACTCGAGGCAAATGCTGTCCACAGCCGGGTTGTCAGACCAGTAGGGTATCCAGTGGCTATTTTTCTACTTCCAATCAGAGGGATAGTTTTAGCGAATATTCTCTATGAGCCTGCTTTTATTCATATGCTGAACCCAGTTCAGTTTTGAACATTTTCTGAGTACGCAGACAAAGTGTTCATTCAATAAATTGAGTTTAATTTGGTTTATATCATTTCTGCAGCGAAAATTCATAAATTTCTTGAGACAAAACGTAGTGTATCCATCCCCAATTGCCGGGCCTTTTATAAAACAGTGGGCAGCGGCGTCACTGGTGCGAGGGTTTCGGCACCGAGCTCACCAACCCGCCTGCCTAGCGTGTGTGAGTATGGGCATTTCTTCCAGGAGGACCGCCAAGAGTGGCGAAATCCTAGAAAGGCCTATGTCCAGCAGTGGACGAAACAGGCTGATGGATGGATGGATGGATGCCGCAACCATGATTTGCTATCGCTCGGTTTTTGAAGCGCACATTTTTTGGATAGCGCTGATTTAGCTTCCTGGTCGTCTGGTAGATTGCGTAGTTCAGGAGCGATAGACGCGTAGCCATAGTCCATGAAAATGACTTTTGTGCCTTCGAAACTATCGACTATAATCTGAGATCGATACCACGCGCCATCTTCGGGATATTTTGCAGAAAAAATGACTACTTCTTTTTTCTCAGCAAGTTCAAGAAACTTTTCGGCATCAACCATGGCGGCTTTCGAGGATTGTAGCTTAGCTGTGGCAGTTTGTGATCGGATCTAGAACTCTGAAGGCGAATTTACGTGTCTCGAGAAGCAAGACGGAAGCTCTCCGCTTCGGTCACTTCAAATCTTGAAGCGTGGCTTTTACTCACTATTTTATCCGTCAAGTTTCGTTCATTATCGAAAATGTCCACTTTAGTCGTGACATCTTTGAGCACGATCATCGTCTCGATGGAGTGGATAAGTCGCCTACTAATTTGGTGAAGTATTCGGAAGCTGGTTCGGACCACAGTTTCATCCCAGTTGGCACGGCATTCACGCTAGATTTGATGGCGTAGCGTTCAGTTTCCTTTTATCAGTTTTGACCTTGAGTAACCCGGACTGATTGTCCAACAGATCCGTGTTACCGTAACGACACTAAACTCAGGCCGGCCATCATGGCTAGCGGTCGGCAGAGCGGACCCCTAGCCCTGGTGGCCGGTCTGGGTTTAGTGTCATTACAGGACGATGCGATGACCAAACTTAAGGAGTGGGCCGAGAAAAAGGAAGTCCAGGTGACCCTCGGCTTTGGTTCCGACGACTGGTTGTCGAGTTTGCATCTAAGTGGCGTTGATTTGTTTATGAAACTTGTCAACTTGAAATTGGCAATACCCCAAATATACAAAAATGAGGAAGTAACGGAGGCTTCAACAGAAGAGCCGGTGTCATTGCCCGCGGGCTGCACTCAACTATACATAAGCCACATCAGTTCCCCGGGACAGTTCTGGCCGCAATTGTCTGATAAAGGCGACGAGATTAAGGAAATGCAGGCAGAGCTGCAAACGAACGCTGATAACTACGCTGAAGTAGAAGAAGAATAAAAAATAAAAAAGACATATAAATGGGCTCATTTTACTTAGCCAAGTATTTGGCAAAAGACCAATGGCTATCCTCTAGCTGAAATTTATACCAAGTACCTACACATCAGTGGCGAAGGGTCCATATAACACGATTTCCATCGGCTTGTTTAGGAAATGGCATCCATACTACATTTCTTTTTTCCGTGCTCTTCGCATTGCCAAACATTTCCATAAATCTCAATAAGACAAATACACTTTGCTTGCAAATATTATTATTACATATTAAATACTATATATCATATATAATATACATTTATCTAATATAATATAAATATTATACTATTATATGACATATTTATCAGTAATATCAATTATGTCTAAATAATATTTTATATCATATATTATATTACTATTATTATTATACATACTATATTTAATATCAATAATATTAATTTATCAATTTTAATAAATTTCATACATTGATTAATTATCACGACAAAAAATTACATTCTATACATTTTGCTTGTAGGTCTTGCAACAGGTTTTTAGCTGCTGGCACTTTTGTATGAAACAGTTGGTTTTTCTCCCTAAAAAAATAATTCGTCCGGAGGAATATAATTACCACTTTGCGTTTCTAAAACCATCTGAATTTCAATATATAGGTATACAAGTAAAGAATATAAGACTTTTTCGCCTTTTATTTTTATATCATATTTTTTTAAATTATGTATCTATATACAAGTTAAAGAACACATTGAAATAATATATTGAGGTATATTTCGGCCATTACTATGGTCGGCATCAGTCAAAATTAAAATTAAATAAAGATTATGTGATAAATGTATGAAGCTGCAGCAACATTAAGATTACAAAAAACAAGACGCTAAAATGGTCGCGCCTGACAAAAAATTTGGCGCCGTCTTCGTATCGAACCCTACTGTTTACAATTTTTTGTTTTATTTTAGTGTGTGTCCTACACTCTGACTAAATTTAAAACTTTTATTAAATATTAAATTAAATTATATAAATTAAATATATTCTATATGTTTAATTCCCGTTTTTAAGAGCCAAAACCAATAACGTTTGAATAATGCAACTTTTTCGAGGTTTCTTGTGTGGGGACCTTCCTTAATTTTTTTTTATGATTTATTGTTAGTCGTGAAAGAGGCCATAGTAACAAGTATTTTGTGAAAATTTCAACTTCTACCCAATCAAGTTGAAGCTGTAGAAGTCTGTAAGAGACGGAAGGACAGACAGACGCAACGACAGCGGAGGCTTGGTAATTGGGTCCCGTTTGGCCCTTTGGGTACGGAACTCTAAAAATTTACTGTAAGAAATCATCTTCTAAAATAGTAATTTTAATACTTACTTTAACATTATGTGGCCCTTAACTATAGGCTAAACAGTTTCGAGCTTAATTTATGTTAAATTTTTCGGCAAAAACTTTAATATGTCGCCATTATGACGAAATTTGCGAGGCTAAATGGTTTCTTGTCAATAAGATATACAAAAAGGGAAAGGCCGAAGCATTTTTCTCTGACCCGTTTGATGATATTGTCATCTGGTGTCAGTTTCCATTCAATGTCCAAATTTCTTGGCTCAGGGTCTTCCAGATCTTGAGATTGTGAATCGAAAAGATCTCTGGAATGATGGCGAGGTCCTTCAGGCTTACTATTCCTTCTTACACTCTCTGGACGACGTTTTGGGCTCTTGAGTTTCTGAGATACTCTTCGTTTTTGTTGAGGTGTCTTCCAAACATTTTCATTCTCAAGTTTAAGCGGGGCGTTTTGTGGCGAAAAGTATGAGAAAAACGGGCTTGAGGACTTCGTCTCTTTTTTGTCTTCAACAGGTTTTATGGAAAAATTTGGGGAGTGAATTTTAACGCCCAATTTATTCCTTTTACCCATTATTAGGAAGGAAGTAGAAGTAGTATCATTTCCAAGACCCTTGTCCTACGCAGAAACATGCTATTCTAAAAAAATATATATGTGTTTACTTATTGAAATACTAAAATGTATATGTTCCCCTTCGGCTTTTCTTTTGAAATATTTATATATATGTATATAATGATAAATGACTTTTTTATGGAAATATTGAAACAAAGACGTAAATGCGTTTCTCTGTGAAAATAAAAGAAACAACATTTAAAGCCCTTATTTCAGGAAAGTTATTTTTAATAACCATAACCTATATCTCATCTTTTCTGAAAATAATATAATGCATTTTTGTATTGCAACAACCCTCAGTCATTCAATCTATCTACAATAATTAAGTACATACAATATAAGGTTTGAGATGAGATGGTTTGAGATTTCAGACTATGTATACAGAGATCGCCGTCGATTCAATTCTTACAGGGCTGAAGTTAGCCGCACAACACGATTGACAGCCCATTTTTCCCAACGATTTTTGACATGTGGCCGAATCGTTGGTGTTTATTGTAGTTTTTGTGGTCTCATAACCCCACTCTTTGATACTTTCACTTACCTGACAGTTTTGACGTCCCAAAATGATAGGGCGCGAGCCTTATTGCGGTACTTTATAATAAACCTGCTCCAGGAGCGCCATACTTGCTTTTATGATTGCAACACTCATATTTACATTAACATACATAAACTTAATAACACCAACACATTTTGACAGCACATACTGGTTTATACATGTACAAAAAAAACCCAATACTTCGACAGCATGTACTTGTATGTATGTATGTATGTATGGATGTATGTATGTATGTATGTATGTATGTATGTATGTATGTATGTATGTATGATCATAATGACAATTCTAGTTTGTCAACTGAAGTAAATAAATCCTCCGTAGCCTAGTGGTCAAGTCTCGGGTTGCTAAGTCCTCAACAGTTGTGTCCATTCTGTCCACAAAGTCTGTATAAAATACATACCTAAGCTCATCAAAATCATCTCTATCACAAGTCAATAAGGGCTTAAACACAAGGGATCTAGGAATAACTCGGTCAAAAGAAAATCTCAAAAGGAAGTGCATTGTAAGCTGCCAGAGGTTTCCTTTGACTGTACACACTTAACGATTTCCTACAACTTTTGATTTCTTTTACTTACATATCTGCAATTTAAAATACTTTTACTCATATTTTTTTTATTGTTTAAGAACTTACTAGTATGAGAGCCGGTTGTTGTGGATAGAAGCAAAAATCCCTCTGTTAAATGTGTGCACCAAATGTTTATTGCTGTAATATACTGGTTATTTAACTTCAACGTTAATTATTTCTGGCTATAGACTGCGTAGGTGTCAGCACACAACGGGCCAAGATCCTCGGTGAACCGGGGACGCTCCGCCAGTCCTGTGGCGACCTAGGCCGCCTCTTGGAATTCTCGCGTGAGCTGGGCTGGCTAGGCTAACATAGCCGGTCCCACTATTTCCACGCACAAAGGTCCAAATGCGAGACTAGGTGCGGAAACCGAGCCCTTCAAGAATAAGAAGAAGAAGATACTGGTCATTCTATATGTTATTTTGTTTTAATTTACTAAAGTTAGTTATTAATACAAGCACTGTTGTGAACTTTCCTATTTAGCTCAGGGTTTCAATTTAAATAATTTATAGTATTTGGGAGTTATCTATGTCCAATTTGTCCACGTTACTTGAAACCAGTTGAACGTAATGAACGCTTCTTAGGGTTCCGTAAAGTAAGTAGATCGTTTATTTGTGAGAATTTTGGTTTACAATTGATCTTACATATTATTACAGTCCCAACAAATTCAACCATAGAATGGCGTAGAAATATTTGTTGTAACTTTAATTCATGCGTTACGAAAAAATAACTTCTGAAAATTTAGCAACACTTTTGTGTCACTTATCTTAGGTTGTCACTATACTTATTTATGTCGATTCTGTTGCGAACACTGGTAACCCACGAAATTGAGATACTTTTAGCAACCCCAGATATTATTTTTCGCAGTTAAAAATAAATATTGCTGCATCTGCGCAAGGGCCGAAAAACGTGGTGAGGCTGCTAAATGGCATTCCTGCTATAAAAATTACAGCGGTCCTTCTACAGGTATGGAATCGGATATCCTAGTAGAAGGATTCAAGCTATCGATGGAGATGCATCAGGTCATATATTCAAGGTTTATAGCAGATGGCGATAGCAGCACATATGCAAAAATTTTAAAAGCTCGACCCTACCCGGACATAACAGTGGAGAAAATCGGTTGCCGAAATCATATTTTAAGGAATTTCTGTAATAAATTGCAGTCAATGAAATTGAACACACAGTTTGACACAAAACAGGGGAAAATGGTAACAACGGAACGCATACTTTCAGCCAGAAAATACATTTGTCAAGCTATAAAATATCATCATGACCATAGACAGCAAGATAGTGTGAAGAAATTGCACCATTAATCATGGCAAAATGCATGAAGCCATAATACAAGGCAAAATGCATTTTTGGAAAGTGGATAAAGTGGTTAATAAAAATTCAGACTGGTTTATGCAGGTACAAGGACAAATGCATGTTTGCAAAATACCGAAATGTATACTGGCGGTGTGGTACGGGGATCAAAAAATCAAAATAGAAGTCATTGAAAAAGATGATCAGTTTTGGAGAGAACGTATGGAACCCAATTTATCAACCTTTTATATAGATTGCCTTTTACCAGAATTGATAGACCCGCGATTCACAATAGGTAGACCGATACGAGAACCATCCTACGTGAAATCGAAAGAAACAAATAAGGAAAATGAAGATTGTGAAGACAAAGATAACGGATCGAATAAAGAGCCCAATGTTTCAGAAGAAGTACGCGAGCCAAACGACGAAATAAATAAAGATATTATACTAAATTATTTTGATTTTTAATAAAAAATACATATATTTTGCATTATTTACTTTTCTTACCTACTTAACTACTTACATTTATAAACGTCTGTCCAATAAGGGTTCCATTTTGTAATTTCGGTGAACGGAACCCTAAGAAATCACCATGTATGGTAATGGACATGAAAACGACTTAAATTTTGAAATAGAAATAATATTACTGTCTTTTTGTTTATATTTCAAACCCTGGGAACCTAAATTAAACATGGAATAATATTTAAAAAACGGCTCAAAAACTAAACAAACATGAATTTTACAACAGATAAAAATACAAAAACAAATGTGTTTTAATATAAAATACAAAAAATACAAAACACATAATAAATACTTTTTCTCAAAATGAAATCGATAATAAAAAAAATAGTATGCGTCTCCATGCACGCTTTGTTCCCGCAAAACTCTCGCGCCGCGGTCGGTCGGATCGACAGGCGATGTTTTGAAGCGGGGGTGCGCCCCACTGTTTAAGCTAGTCTCCGCCCACTCGACGGCGAATATTTTTTGTCTTAAGCAACGCTTATGGTCAGTCTTTCCACGGAAAGCACGTAAAGCTGTTGGTCCCGGCTGATAGGTATCGAAAAATAATGGTCGTTTAGCCATGTCAGAGACTTGTATGACGGCCTGAACAACTGACACCAGAAATCGTACATTTTTGGCTGTCAAATGAATACGATTGTCTTGTTTTGTTGTTGACAGCCAAAAAACGTACGATTTCAATTGTCAAACGGGCTAATTAGCTTAGCCGAATCTGAATACAATTGTCCTTCACAATTGCACCTCAGGTTCGCCACTAAGCAAGCACACGAATAAGAAGAAGAATTGAAAACGAAACCGGTCAGGCACATTCCACGTACCTATTGGGATGGTAGTTTAAGCGCATCAGCGAGGCCCTTTTCTTTCAGTATTACGATATGATAGTGTGAGAAATCTATGTGCACGGAGGAAGAATAATGAAATGCATACCGATTTGAGAAAAGTTATAATTTGCGTGAGTCATTCTCTACAAAAATAATGCGTTTCGGCTCTTCGATTCGTTAAAATCCTCTAGTAAGGGTTTTTAGTTGATCAATGAATTATTGAATGGGTCGCGGTTTTTACTGATAGTTTTGTTCCAACTGGGGCACACTCAGGGGGACCTCTTGCGAGGCCCATCTGAGTGCGAGGCCGTGGGCCCGCTTCGCCCACGCCTAGCTACGCCACTGGAATGCACTAATGTACCTATAAAAATTCATACTGGCTGGAGTCTCTGTAAGTGGTCAGGAACGAGGGTCAATGGTGTCGATTCGGTGTAACACGATTTAACAGGACTAACCTTATATTAGGCGTCCTGTCCTTGTCTTTTCGATACGGAAAGAAAAAGACAGACTGCTTAAATTAAGTTTAGTCCTGTCAAATAAGTTAAGTGATGTTAGGTACTGCGTTACACCGAATCGACACCAAAGTCCCTTTCTGTGAAATACGTAAAATAAAATTTACACTATTTTAGACTTCCTATACAAATTGAGTACAGGTTGATCATGAACAAGTATTAAGGGATTTTAGCAGTTCGAACCGCAAGTCGGACTCCCTTTCCCCGGTGTCCCTTTATTTAGACGCCTTAGACGTATTTTAGACTTATTTATTTAATTAGTGCATCAGTTTTAGTGTTGAAAAGTTACATTTGAAAATCACACAAGATGTCCGAAGAATCGTCCGCCGATTGCAACGTAGAAATATGGAAGATCAAGAAGCTCATCAAGAGTTTGGAAATGGCCAGAGGGTGAGCTTTTTACGTGTATTTCTCAGTAAATCTAATAATGAAGCATGATATGGCAAGGTTATTGGCCACACATTTGGTGGAATCTGCCAACAGGGCTACGTCATCTGAAGACATGCGCCTTCGCGAGACCTGCATGGTTTATATGCCAACTGACTCCAGTAATAATCTTTTAGAGTTTACAGAGTGCTTAAGTGAAATGAATGCGATAATTGAAAATAGTGACATAGAAACGGTGTATATACTCGGCGAATTTAATGCGCATCCAGGTGAGTTATTTGCATCTGATCTATTAAACTTTTGTGCTGAACAATCATGGTCCTGTGTGGACATGGATTTGCTACCGTGTGATACGTACACGTTGGTGAGCGATGCTCATGGATGCAAGCGCTGGCTGGATCACATAGTAGTCACTAGTGCGGCGCGTCAGTCAGTGGTTAGAGCCGCAGTGTTGCATGACGTTTATTGGCCTGATCACATACCGATACAAATAGAGTGTGATTGAAATGTAATAAAAGCGAAAGTTATCTCTCCTAGTATTTTAAATAACAAAGTTATATGGGTCCAAAGAGACACTTATCAAACAAATAAATACTCAGAAAGTTGTCACTCAAGATTTAAAGAGTTTGATTTTGATGCAGAATTTAGCAACTGCGTTAATAAAGTATGTGTAAATGAGAACTGCAAGCGGTTATTGGATAGTATGTACAATCGGATAGTGGACATTCTTTCTGAAGCTGCTATGTGTAGTTTTGATGTCGTTAGTCGAAAGAAATGTAAATACATTACAGGATGGAATAAGCATGTGAGGGAGGCTCATGAGAGGGCTCGATTTTGTTACTTTTAATTGCACTCGTGCTATTAGAGCCATCGCTGAAGCTCGGGCTCCAAACTAACACCCGGTGCAATAAAAAGTAACTTTCTGCTCGATGCAACAATCTACTATTGTCATTTATGAAAGCAATTCTTTTTTTGGTTTCCATTATTTTTGTGTTTGAGAAGATAAGTTTATGTTTACACCTGCAGTTCATGCCTCAATCTGGACCCCTACAAAGTAAACTTAGCAGTCAATATGATAAAATTAACTACTTAAGATGATTGCTCTGGAATTCGTTCCCATATTCGTGATATATTTATTTTTCTTACTTTTAAATAAAAATTATAAAATAAATGTAGTTTGCGGCACGAGCCGAAGGTGAGTGCTGCAATCACGCGAGTCGAGAAAAAGTTTCTCGCACGAGTATCGTATTAGTACATTACGATACAAGAGCGATGAAACGTTTTCTGACGAGTGTGAGTTTGCGGCACGAGCCGAAGGCGAGTAAATATTTTATAGCAAAAGTGCGGAAAATGCCGACTTTACGCAAGCGCAGTGTGCGTAAAGTGGTCATTTTACGCACGGTGTGCTATAAATTATATTATTTATTACAATATTTATATATTTTTCAAGAATATAATTGTTATTTTAGTAAATATATAAATTACCTTTCCAACTTTGGCCCTTAATATCTTTTTTAACGAGGGCCCAGTTGACCCTAATATTTGGTAGTTGCTATACCCTTGGGTCCCTCTGTCACCCCACCAAAAACCATTGAAATCCCCGACCCACACGTCTGAGGGTCTACTGTCAGTTTATGACACTCGGGTTTCATATACCACTAAAGAGTCATGTTTTTTAATAATGACATTTATTCTTGGAAGGACAAGCCCCTAAAGTACGTGTCCAACGGACAGACAGACAGAGAAACGAACATAGACGTTTCATCTAATGAAAAATCCATAAAAACCCATTACACTGATACCCGATACTAGCAATTAGTTGAGCACCAAATTGATATCACAGTGAAGTGGCTAATAACTAATAACAAAATCACTGGAATAAGAATTATCTCTCAGACAACATAGATCCAATCAATCGAATAACTGCTTTATAGCCCTAGCAATAAAGACAAAACTGTATTGGCAGTTATGACAGTTTATTTCAGATACAAGGCTAATCTTGAAGGACAGATTTCTTTGTTATTCTGTTTATCCCTTAGAGCGTCATCACAGTATTCGATACGATGTCGGTATCGGACGCTGATAGACGATATCCGATGGATACTCCAATTCCAGATACTTTGTACTTCTGTATATCACGCCGACAAGAACTCAGCGTGAGCAGCTAACTCACGCAACCACCTGCGGAAAAAATATAGACACATAAAAAAAGGAGCAGGGTATAGTACGTTCTTACACCGGGTGTAAATAGAGTGCGACCATTAAATAAAACCCCATATTCTACCGACCAAGAGTCATACCCGCGGACAGCCTTAGTTTAGGAAATAATTGAGTTCCAAACAAAAATGCGTGAACCCTAACGCACCGACATACGGGCGAGTTTAGAGAGAGCGTCGTCCGTGAAACCTCCAGCTGTTTGAGACCAAGTCCGAATCTAAGACCTGCTTTGTTTCGCTTGTCTCGCTCGTAGAATTCTGCGTTTCATCTATCTATACTAATAATACAGTAGTAAGAAAAGTTGCGTCAAAAATATTTTAGTGAAATGATAAA
Organism: Ypsolopha scabrella; assembly: GCA_910592155.1. Taxonomy (NCBI): domain Eukaryota; kingdom Metazoa; phylum Arthropoda; class Insecta; order Lepidoptera; family Ypsolophidae; genus Ypsolopha; species Ypsolopha scabrella. Next base: position 4,558,462 of record OU342985.1, on the reverse strand, counting down.
TGAAATGGGTTATTACTGTTATTACTTTTGTACTGAGACCAAAACTACAGATTTGAGAATTTTCGTTTGTCTGCCTGTAAGTTCAGTTTTAACTTCGAGAACCATTCAACGGATTTTGATGCGGTTTTCTTCATTATCATTGTAGTGACACTGGTCAACATATAGATTTCAAGTGATGGTGACAAAATAACCACCAAGTCGAAAATTCGATGACCTACATTCATTTAAAGACACCCTCGCGAGCGAAGCAGCGGGCAAATGCTAATCCCGAATATAGTTCTCTTCTTCCACTATGTACCATGTTCCATTCCATTTACTGAATATAAAACCATATAAGGTAAAACTATATAGGGTGAAATTTAATCAACCGACCAAATTCATACTAGAGACTCAGTTAGTGATCAAGAACTAGGTTCAGTAATCCTTTTGGCCAATTTCGAAAAATATTTTTTTTTCTCCCGTACTGGTTGGACTAGTTTAAGTACAATTCCTAGTGCAGGTTCTACGGGTAAAAAAATTTTTTTTTCGAATTTCACCTTGGGGGTCATTAAACCTTGTTCCTGATGACTAACCGAGTCTCCAGTATGAATTTGGTCGGTTGATTTAATTTCACCTAGTACATCACAGGACTGAGACAGACAGACGGACGGCGGACTGTAAGTTGTTGACTACGGAACCCTAAAAACGGGACTATAAAAGCAATTCAATTTGTGACAGCAATTAATACTAGAATGCCAGATAAAAATAAATACAATAATGACATACCATCCCTTTCCGCTTACCTGAAAGAAAGATTCGTTTCCCTTGGCCGCCTCCATCGTACAGAGACCCATTTACTTTTGCGTACCCCGACACATAAAACAAACATGTTTACAAATTCTTTTACAGTTTCCACTTGTTTTAGGGTTCCACAGTCAACAAGGAACCCTTGTTTCGCCATGTTCGTCCGTCCGTCACTCTGTCTATCTGTCCGTCTGCGGCTTAGAGACTCTAAGCACTAGAACTAGAAGGCTGTGATTTGGCATGAGCATATAGGTACATATAATGTTTAAACTTCTTGAGGGTTAATATTTAAAGAGAACTTATTTCCGTATATTTTATTTGCAGTAACATCAGTAACACTTACTTTTAGTATTTACATTTTGAATACGAACAAACGATACCGCGATGTAGAATGGTGCTAGCGACATCTAGTTGAGTAAAAAATTTCCAACTCCACACAAAGCCGTCGCTTACTACTGACAATTTTACACATTCCACCCACCAAGGCGTTAGGCCTTAAAAATAACACTAAAAGAAACAATAAAAAATCTGATGCCGCCCACCGTGAGAATACTGTTAATACAGTTATTCGTATAATTAAAACTTATTACTTACCTAAAATTGACTCTTTCAAATAATGTTACTTTCATAAATTTAGACTAATCAAACACTTTTAGCATCTACATTATATATATTTTTTTTATATAGTTTGCGGTACGATTTACAGAAGTAAGTAAACAAAACGTTTTTTACAGATAATAATGGAACAAAAATGAACAAAAAAGTTAACAAAAATAGCTCATTGCTTAGGTAAAATGCATAGTTTATTACAAGGGCGTTTCAATACATTATTTCTACATTTTATTGAAACCACTCTCGTTATACCATCCTTACCACTATGCCTTGCAATAACTCTCCCTAGTAACCACTTAGCAGGTGGTAAGTTATCATCTCTTATTATTACTATATCATCTATATCTGGCTCTATACGATGATGAGTCCATTTATAGCGTTGGTTTAATGTAACCAAATATTCTTGTGACCACCTTTTCCAAAAGTCGGACACCATTTTCTGTACCATTTTTCATCTCTGTAAACATGTTATATGTGATTCAGAATAATCCTGATCGGGTATAGTTATCAGAAGCTCTCCTACCAAAAAATGTCCCGGTGTTAATGGTAAGGGTTCGTCTGGACTATCACTTAATTTCGTTAAGGGACGCGAATTAAGACAGGCTTCTATTTGTGTTAACATCGTTGAGAGTTCCTCAAAGGTAAGTGTAGAGTCACCCATCACCCTTTTTAGGTGAATCTTGGTAGAGCGAACGCCTGCTTCCCAAAGGCCACCGAAATTTGGCGCCCCTGGCGGTATGAAGTGCCACTTAGTTTCTTCCATTGCGAGTGATTGCACAATTTCGTCTGGAAGTTTTGATTTTGCATTATTACACATTTCTTTCAACTTTATGTTTGCTCCAACGAAATTTGTGCCATTGTCGCTATACAGATCTTGACAATGGCCTCTCCTTGATACAAATCTGCGATATGCAGATATAAATCCCTGGGTAGATAAATCGGAAACTGCTTCTAAATGAATAGCTTTCGTCGCCATGCAAATGAAGATGCAAATGTATCCTTTATACGATTTAGATCCTCTGCCTGGCGAAAAACGTACATTAATGGGACCTGCAAAATCCACACCAGCCGATTTAAAAGGTCTACTTGGCTTCAGTCTTACCTCTGGAAGACGTCCCATTAATTGATTGGCTTGTTTGGAATATCGTAGACAAGTGACACATTCTCTATAAACCTTTTTTACTTGGTCTCGAGCTCGAATAATCCAAAATTTTGAACGTAAGAAATTTAACATAACTTGCGTTCCGCTATGTAGTGTTTTTTGGTGAGCATCCAAAATTATAAGCTTAGTTAGATGACACTTACTAGGCAAAATTATGGGATGCTTTTTCTCATAATCGACATGAGCATTATGAATGCGGCCGTCAACTCTTAGAATGCCATCTTTGTCAAAAAATGGATTAAGAGTGTGAAGCGCACTCTTTTTTGGCACGGTTTTGGAAGATTTTAGTTGCCTGATCTCATCTTTGAAATAAAATTCTTGTGTTTGCTTTATACACATCACATAAGTCGCTTCTATTTCTTGTGCTAACAACACATTTGATAATTTTAAACGTTGATCTTTTGGCAGTTTGATTTGTATGATCCTTCGGCAATATGAGATTATTCTTAACATTTTCTGCAATGAAGAGAATTTTGTCCAGACGAAGTTAAAATCGTCTATTTTCTCTGCAAGTATGGTCAAGACTTTCATTGGACGTACTTCTTCATTGGTTGAATAGCTTTCTACCGGAAGTTCTATTGACCCTTTATGGAGCCATTCTGGTCCGTTCCACCACAGTAAATTATCAGTCAATTCTGTTGGCTCTATACCCCTCGACACACAGTCTGCTGGATTGAAATTTGTCGAAACATGATTCCATTGTTCGACTTCTAGCATTGTCAGTATTTCTGAAACTCTGTTACTTACAAAAGTTGTCCAGCGATTGGGGAGACCTCTTAGCCATGCTAGAACGACTGTTGAATCGGACCAGGCTCGAATATTTTCTTTCGGAATATTCATCACTTGCGAAACTTCAAATGCTAGCTTAGTAGCAAGTAATGCAGCACATAATTCCAAACGAGGTATTGAGACTTCCTTTTCAATAGGAGCTACCTTCGTTTTCGCAGTAATTAAACTTACGTGGCTATTTCCACTCGTATCGATAGCTCTGAGATAGACAACAGCAGCATACGCAGTTTGAGAAGCATCCGCAAAGGTATGCAATTCAACACAGCAATCTTTGGATGTATGAATCCATCTAGGAATAGTAATACCTTGTATTTTTACCAAGTCCTTCCTGAATCGAAGCCACTCAACTAGAAGCCCAGGTGTTAGTTCATCGTCCCATTTCAATTGAGACTTCCACAATTTCTGAATGAACACCTTTGCTACAACCACGACTGGCGCAATCCATCCCATTGGATCGTATAACCTTGCTATATCTGAAAGGACTTGTCTTTTCGTAATTGGTTCATTTGCTTCTGGCAGTCGAATAGTGTATTCGAAATTATCAGTGGTCTTGTTCCAGTTAACTCCCAATACTTTGACCATGTTATCAATTTTAATTGGAATAGTTTTATTCTGTCGTTGGTTCTCTTGTTCAATATGCCTTAGAACTGTGTCACTATTACTGCACCATTTTTGCAATTCAAAGCCACCAGAGTTCATCAACTTGTTCATATCGTTGTAAATTTCAACAGCTTCATCTTCCGTGTCACAGCCAGTCATCAAATCATCCATGTAATAGTCCTCTAATGTAATTTTTGAAGCTTTTGGATAGTTTGAGCTTTCGTCTTTGGCTAATTTTTGCATAGACTTCACGGCCAAATATGGAGCAGAAGCTGTCCCAAATGTTACCGTTAGCAGCCGGTAATGTTGAATTGCTTGTTCAGGCGCCGACCTCCACAAAATTCTTTGATAGTCTGTATCATCGGGATGCATACGGACTTGTCGGTACATCTTTACCAAATCAGCAACAAGACAAATTGAATGATATCTCCATCTCATGAGAATGTGACGTAGATCTTGCTGTAGTTTAGGTCCAACAAGAAGGTTGTCGTTTAACGAAACGTTGTTAAAACCTTTGCAGGATGCGTCAAAGACTGCACGGACCTTTGTGGTCTCCTTATCTTCCCTAACTACAGCATGATGAGGGAGATATACCGCTTTTTCGTTGCGTAATTCTTGATCATCAGTAATTAATGACATATGATTTAAATGTTCATACTCATCGATGACATTCTTATATTCTACTCTTAAACTTGGAGTTTTGAATAGCTTCTTTTCGAGCAACTGGAATCTTTTCACTGCAATAATTTGTGATTGGCCATACTGACACTCTGGGTCCTCATATTTAAACGGTAACCGCACTACATATCGACCTTCTTGGTCCCTCTGAAAAGCAGATTCGAAAATCTCTTCACATTTCTGTTCTTCCTTAGTCAACCGTTTTTTTATGCCATCTGGTTCGTTTTCCAGCTCCCAAAACTTTCTAAGAAGCACGTCTTCTTTAACTTGAACATGCATGCTAAGCACTTGTCTTGCTGAAGTTTGATTGGTTTGCACTCTGCCTGAAACAATCCAACCGAACGTAGAATTTTGTGCAATTGGACCGTCCTTGATTTTGATCAAACCGTCTAAAATTATCTCACTGTATACTTCAGCTCCTAGAAGAATATCTATTCTACTAGGTGATTGGAAATCCGAGTCAGCTAGTGGTAAGTTTCTCAATTCGGGCCAATCGGATATCCTGATAGGTGCTGCTGGAAGAAACGATGTCAATGAACTCATTACAAATGCATCGACATGAATCGATACGTTTGGTTTGTAACGGGATTCTAAGACAAGTGAAACCATATATTTTATTCTTGTTTCACCGTCACCCAAACCTGACACTGAAGCATTCACGGGCACTCGCTTTAGTCCGAGTAATTGGACAGTAGCTGCAGTAACGAATGAAGCCTGCGAACCTTGATCTAGCAAGGCTTTTATCACGTAAGATTGAGTGTAGCAATTTTTTGATTTAGCTTTGACCATAGCCGTAGCCAATAAAAAACCATTATCAGTGCGCTCCTCTTTTGAAAAATTTGCTACCAATCTCGTCTCTGGTTCTGCAGCAGAAGATACACTTCTGACTGCTTGTTTAACATCCCTTTCAAGAGATGTTGATTCAGACTGCATTGATTTCTGAATATGCTCTCTTTCAAAATGAAGCATCGTGTGGTGACGTCTTCCACATCGTCGACAACACGTTGCTTGATGACACTGCCTTACCGAATGAGTTGGTGAAAAACAGTTATAGCACAATCTCTTTGATTCAACTACATTTGCTCGTTCTTGAGGAGATTGCTTTGCAAACTGTTTACACTGATAAAGCAGATGTTGTCCTGAACATAACCCACAAGAAACACTATTACTACTTTTTTTCTCTTCTGGTACAGTGGAGGTAGTGGAATGAAAAGATTTATGTTTAGATTGAGGATTAGATTGCTTGGCATTTTGGTAAAAAGGTTTGACATAATTATTAGAACAATCTACCATTTCCAATGCTCTAAACCTAGCTTCAATAAAATCTACAAGTTGTGGCCAAGTTGGCAAATCATCAGTTACATTTACGCTAAGTTGTTGTTCCCATTGTTTACGAGACTCCTGATCTAATTTAGTTACTACAAGATAACTTACGATAGCGTCCCAAGAAGTAGTACTAACACCAATATTGTCCAACGATTTTAAACACGACGTTGTAGTATCCAGTAACAACTTGAGTGCACTTGAAGATCCTGTGGTGAGAGCCTTTTGATTAAAAAGCCGTTTGAATATTTCATTAACGTTGTATCTCTTATTATTATAGCGGCGTTTTAACTGTTTCCAGGCTTCCTCGTAGTTGGCATCTGTCGTAGTTAAATTACGTAGTAAATTTTCTGGCTCTCCCGATAAACTACTTTTCAAGTAGTGAAGTTTCTGCACGTTACTTAAGAGAGCGTTATTATGTATAAGTGTAACGAAAAGATCATAAAAGCTCTGCCATTCTTCATAACTTCCTCCAAAGGTCGGCAGTTGTATCCGTGGTAATTTGACATCACAACTTGGTCCTGATACTGAAGCTGTCTGTGGCGATAACGCTCTGATTGGGCGAGTAAAGTGTTGAAGGTGCTCTTTTAATAGAGTTTTATAAGAAGTGTAGGTTTCCTCAAATTGCTCATACCAGTCATTGGTAAAATATTCAACCTTATTTTTCTCCTGTTTTTTTTATCTTTGCTACAATCTCAAAATGATCCTTTTTAAACTCGGTCCATAGATCTTCCAAATTTTCTAAACGAGATTCCATGTATGCTTGTTTCAATTTGTCCTTAGCAGTCTTTTTATAATTTCTCTCTGCTTTAAGTAGGGTTTCCAATCGGTCATCTTGTTTTAATATAATTTCTTCCATTTTTAGTTTTCAAGTTTTGTCAAAAAAAATTCCAAGTTTTTTTTTTTTAACTGAAAAATTTACTAAGTGTTTTTATTGACCAAATAAGCTAAGTCTTTTTAAACTCGAATTTTCCTGAGTGTTTTTATTCACCAAATTTTCTAAGTCTTTTTCAACTCGAATTTTTCTAAGTCCAAACTCTGTTGTAAATATTCCAAGTTCGATACTCACAATTTTTTGGCTATCTCTATGACACTTTACTCACTTTTTATTTTCACTGTACACTCACTTATTCCCGGGTTTCGGCACCAATGTTTAAACTTCTTGAGGGTTAATATTTAAAGAGAACCTATTTCCGTATATTTTATTTGCAGTAACATCAAAAACTTACTTTTAGTATTTACATTTTGAATACGAACAAACGATACCGCGATGTAGAATGGTGCTAGCGACATCTAGTTGAGTAAAAAATTTCCAACTCCACACAAAGCCGTCGCTTACTACTGACAATTTTACACATATAATATTAATAACGCCGACAAAGTGGTAAAATAAAATTTTGAAAATATGTTTTTAGAACATAGGGGGATGATTTTTTTTCGCGTCTGTCCCTTTGCTTGGAGTTTGGAGTATCGTTAGATACCTAGATCGTCCAAAAGCACCAATACGTGTATTTTTTTTCTCTATAAATCGCTAGATATTACGTTTACTATAATTAAAACTTAGAAGCCAAGATTTTCATCTGAATCTACACAAGCATGAAAAAAAGAACAGTAAATAATTTGTGACACGTTTATCGGAAAATGTTAAACTGATAAGTCATTTGTCAGTTACCAATTTCCGTAGATTTTTGAGGAAGTCCATGAAAAAACTTATTAACGCCTCACCTGCCGGCAAAAGTGCTGGTAAAGCCCAGTTTGTGGGCGAGCGCGCTATCCTATGGTCTTATCGACGCTTTCCATCAGGTTCGATAACAGCCACGAGTAAGCACGTAAAAAAATGTAAAACAATTTTAAAAATAAACTGGGTTTGCGTTTATAGGAAACAAGAAAAAATACATTTTCGAAGTTCCGTTAAAGGGTAATTGAACCTTGATACCGACTATGTACCAAGTCTTCAGTATGAATTTGGCTGCATAAATAAAAGTCACCTCTTACGCAACGTGAAATCTAAGTCATTTTGTTAACGAAAACTGGTGATAGTACTCGTCCATATGAACGACTTTTACTATGGAGCCAACCCTGAAATCGTGAAAAAAATATCAGCTGTTCCATAGAAAAGTTTAATACCTACTCGACCCAAATGTATGAAACAGCTGATATTTTTTTCACGCTTTCAAGGTTGGCTTCATAGTAAAAGTTGTTTATATGGACGAGACATATTTTGATGAATATTTATGTACTGTAATGTCCTAGAAGCGATACAACAAATCAAATAATTTTAGTTTCACAGCATAGTATATAATTTATACTATTCAAAAATATTAATGTTTCATTTAGACTTTTGGGATATTTCTCCTGAAATCATAGGAACCACCAAAACCATTCTCGAGTTTTTTCAAAACATGAATGTTGTCTCGCGTTAGCTTGCCTCTCCCACCGTGTTCGGTTAGTTCCGTACGAGCTCGGGAAATGAACTTTCGGGCCAACTTATAACAGTCAGTCAGTGCTCTATAATCCGAAGTTGAATGTAGAATAAAATAGCAAGCATAGCGACCCCGTGCGCGACGGACTTCAAGCCGCCGACTACAAGCCTCTTAATAGAATGGAATTGTTCCTGAATTGTTGAGTCAAAAAAGATGGATTGCTCTTCTATTTTTTCAGTGTTGTATTCAATCCGAACGGTAGGTGGTGGTACGGTAGGTGGTAGAGCTGATGCCGAGCTCGACTGTGGAGGTACCACCATCTTACTCGCAAATCCTCCCGAAGTTATTCAGGGGAGAGTAAGAGAACAGCTCTCAGGCAAAACCAGGCGGCCCACCATTGCCTGGGACCGATGGATGGCGGTATATCCATCCCTAATTGCCAGGCCTTAAAACAGACTAGTGACGGGCAGCGGCGTCACTGGTGCAAGGGTTTCGGCACCGCGCTCACCAACCCGCCTGCCCAGCGTGTGTGAGTATGGGCATTTCTTCCAGGGGGACCACCAAGAGTGGTGAAATCCTCGAAAGGCCTATGTCCAGCAGTGGACGAAACAGGCTGATGGATGGATGGATTCAATCCGATATCCTAATGTAATTCTAATAAACGAATGTTTATCTGTTAAAAAGTCATCAATACTATAATAAGCCTTCCTTAGCAACGTTGACTTTATCTGTCTTTTGAATGTCTTTTCATTAAAACTTAACCACGTTTGAGGAACCTTATTATACAATTTGTAACAAACAACAGCAATTCGATTTGTATACAAATAATAACAATCTTGAAATTACATGAAATGTATAGTTATAATAATTATTAAATAATTAATTAATATATTTCATATTATAATATTATAATATTATATGATAACTAATAATATATAAATTATATTGCATATTACATACTTTACCTCAGACCCGATTTCACCATACCCTGTTAGTTATTTCATAAATCAGACGTTACCTAACGAGGGATTAAAATTAACTAGATACGAAAGCAGTTGTATATCTGGTAAGTTTATGTTTTCTTACAGCATACAGTTTATCTAAACTAAAACCGTACGTAAGTATTGTCATTCATTACTTTCTAGAATTTGATCCTTATAAGCGACACTATCGGATGGTGTAATAATAGAGTTATTTTTTTAAACAGATTACGACTATTCGTGTAAATATAGAGTTTTCATTTCATTAATTTGTTAAGTAAGCGAAACTCAAGCCGACGTTTCTCCGTGTTGAGCGGGGATTCCCCATGTCGTATCCTTGCTATGTTATTTTGGTATAACCCAGCTAATAAAAGAAGTTCATGGATATATTATTATAATAGTTCATGGACCTATAACTTTACTTAGCACAATCATGATTTATGACTCCGAACGTCTTTCTTTAACGGTGGGCAAGGTACAAACAGAGGACAGGAAAAGATTGACGCTGAAAAACTTGCAAATTCATTTCGTTGTCGTTCATTTTATTTGTTAAGGTAGAACAAATATACTTTTTAATCAAAACTGTTTAACTATTTATTAGTATTCGACTAATGTTATTTGTATAAGCTTTTCACGGAGCCATTTTAAAAAATTGTTTGTGGCCATCTCGTTATGATAATCGCCGATTTTACTTTTACATTTATAAAGTAATTCTGCACCTTCAAGAAATCCATTTTCTCCTCCAGCGTGTACAAGAATCCAACGTTGACCCGGATTTAAATTTTTCTTCACACTGCTGTCGGTATTATTTTGCCAGCATTTACTGACCGTATAGTGGGAATGGATCCACGTCTCGTCCAGGTAGGTAACCGGTTTTTTATCAGCGCCAAGGTCATTATTCTCTTTCATACGGCGTAGGTAGCGAGCCCTCCATGCGGCAATGTCCGGCTTTTGTGTCAATACACAACGGATATTTTTACACTTTTTGAACTTGTAGCCCAATTTGTTAATTAAAATATTTCTTAAATATGTTCTCCCACCTTGAAAATTTAGGTCTCTCTTAACTGCTGCCAGAATTTTCTTCAAAGTTGGGATTTCTTTTTTTACAACAAGTGAAAAAAAGGGAATTTCTTTCGAGGCTCAAAGGTGGATCCCGAGAGGAGCGAAGGATTCTAAAGTTGAATCCCGAGCGAAGCGAGGGATTCTAGAATAGAATCCTGAGCGGAGCGAGAAATCCAAGAATTGTTTGAAAAGAATAAAAAAAAAGTGAAAACAAATTTCACCGCGACGATCGACTGTGCTACGGCGGCGAACCTTCCATATGTCTCACTAAAATTCTCATTGCTCTTTCGTAAGGAATAATGTTCAAAGGACACCTAAACCCAACATTACTTAAAGGCTAAATGAAGTATTGGCCTCTCAAGTTTCGTTCAGGAGACTGGTTTCATCTTGTAGCCTTCAACAAGTGGCAGTCGGTATGGATGTTAACCGGTTTCAACTTTAAGTTCACAGCCAACTTACACTTACGAAAACTTTAGGGCCGTTCATATAGATTAAACATCTTGTATTGCAAAAACTAAAACACGGTTAATTACATAATGGCTATCCACGGTTTTGTTGAAAATGTAATTGAAAACATTTAAAGTAAATAGTGTTATTGCCCTTGACATTTCGTTTAAGTTTAAGGCATAAAATCGTTTTAAAACAAAGTGTAAATATTTCATCAATAACTATGTACGGTCAGCAAAAGAAATAGGTAACCAGGCCCAGCGCAAACACTACACTCCCTTTTCCTGAAAGAAAAACTCTCGAAAAACTAATTACAAGTTGTAATTGAAATTTTGCGTGTTATATAATCGGATATTGAGCCGTGAGTAATGTATTAAATGCGCTGGGGAGATGAATGGACGCTGTCGGTGGGCTCACGAGAAATTTCCAGTAAGGTGAAACTTTTAAATAAGATATTACACAACGGCTCTATAACAAAGTTATTTCATTACCTACCAATTTTTATTACAACTTTGTACAATCACAACAAGCTTGTCGGTTTTGTTTTACGTTATTGTAGTAACTTTCCTTACGGACAATATTTAATAATTCTTCGAAGCTCGATAAAATTTCGCAATGAAACCCCATACATTGCATGCAGGCCGCTTCAATTAAACAACCTCTTCCATCTCTTTACACAAACATTTTTAATTAAAAACTCCCTTCAAAACCGCGCCGATAAAAAACGGCTTCACAATAGCAACAATCAAGGCAGCGATCTAACTGTATAAACACGGGCGAATTATGTGGATGCGCAATTAAAAGGGCAACAGGCAACCACTCCAAGGCTATGCAGCCAGGGGCAGCGAGCGGGCGGTGGGGGATCAAAACCTCCCTCACTCCTACCCTGCTTTTTTTGAAACACATTTTTGATTGCTTTGACACACAACTAGGAGCGTAATTTGGGTGCACTCGGATGCTTAACTGAATTTTGTTTATCAGACTGAAAGGCGATGAAACAACTTTACATCGTATTTGAATTCGAACTTTCAATATTGCACTGTGCAGTTATAAAGATTTTTTTGTAACCTTCGAGTAAGTTGGTTGCTTCTGGTTTAATAGCTGATGCGTACAATAATTCTATAAACAATTTTCAGGTTGAAAATAGTAAAATTACAACATGAAAATCGTAGTTATTTAGTAAAAATATCATTTTCAAATATAACTGACAGATCCACATTTTGCATTGTTTTGTTCATTTTTAAAATTAAAATAATTTAAACATCACGAGTGCTTATCCAAGGAAGCTATATAGGAATAATCTTATGATTACATTACACTGGTCGCGCAGCAAAAGTTCTATACTATAATTTCATTGCAAGATAGCAACTAATGATAGCCGTGAAAGTATTTCTTTCTTATGTTTTATTCTTTGATATTTTAGTAGCAGAAGGAAATTTTCTCTTTCCTTAGAAATTAGGATTAGTGTATTAAATACGAGATAGAAAGATTGATTGATTTGATTTGATTTGAAAATACATCGCTTATGCATCGCTAGGTCGCTATTTTTATGAAAGTGTGTCTATTCTATACATATATTTTTAATAATTCAGTATAATATTGCGCAAAACAATTTCTATTAGCACTACAACCACAACGTAGAGTAGTGAACACAAAGTGGAGTGTACAGTGCGGATGATCAAGCATTTCGGTCAAGTTAACTGAGGAGGCGAGCAGGGGTGGGGGTGGGTCGTGTGTAGTGGCGGGGCGGGCAAGCAGGGAAATGGAAAAAGCATTAACGGATATGTCAGTGCCACATCAACAGAGAGTGCCTGCTTTCTAATGCTGAATAAATACCATCCACCGCCCTCTCACGGGGCCGGGAAATTCGGACACGGTTAGGGTAACGGGAATTAATGGTTAATCGGAAGTTTTAACATCCGATGAACAGAATAACGATAAAAACATTTTGCAAGATACATAATTAATCTTTACTAATCCTAGCCTTTTTTGGAACTATGTCTATCCTTAGGGAACTGCCGAACTTCTTAAGTTAAAGTTCGTAATACTATGTTTCGGTTCCCTAACCGGCCCAATGTATGGTTTAAAAATCACAATTTCGGACTAAAATGCGTACTTGTCCAGCAAACTTTTCTTTCAGTATAAATCAACCTTCGGGACTTGATGGATAATGTTGCGTTACGTTACGTGAAACAATTCATATATGTATTTTAATCAAAATTAATTGAATGGGTTAGTAAGCATTTTAACTCTATAATACCTATAATACAGAAACAGCAATAAAATCTGCTCATGTCCATTTTTCACTCATAAAAAAACGCGAGCACGGTCAACCATAAAAAGAGGCTAAAAAATTTCGAATTAAAATAATTTTACAGCACATTCATGTTTTTGCTCTTAAAAAAGCTTTAACTTTTATTGGCAATCAAAATACAGTTACTAAAAGTGACTAAGAGTTAAGCGGGGGTTTGCGGGCGGTTGGTCGCTGTTGGTGGTGGCAGCAGGCTCGTCATAAGTGGGCGAGACGTCCCATTTCCGTTCCGCGCGGGCTTGGATCGGGAATGTTGTAGCTAAATCGACTCCCAGATTAGATGGATATTTTTAATGTAGCAAGGCATCACATCGGCTGCTCCATTAGCGGGATTTTCCGCCGGAGTTATGCGCTTTGTTTTCAACACAAATCTAACTTTCGAAGAAGGGAACTTGTCATTCACATGCCGGGACATTTTTATCTGTCTTATTGAGAAGCGTTTGGGGTACTGCCGAGAATAGAAACCCTCATATTCCGGCTCTAACACTCACGTATTATTATTGTTGACTATATGCCAACTGTTTCACCGAGACAATTTCAGCATTTTCAAGGCGAGTGTCGTTCTTAGAACGACGACGACGCGGCGTTCACAAGCTGCAAGAGTCGGCTGCGTCATCGATAGAGGTGGAGTGGTCGATGCACATAGTTTTAATTTAAACAGCCCGAGCTCCCAACGTCATCACTGTCATTGTGCACTATCCCAAAGTTGCTCGATCCATCGAGAACCAGTTTCTAAGACGAAGCCAGCTGCCAACCATAATCCCTGTTGAACTGACCACTTATCTCGATGGCTTTGTATATTGTGAGGAATAGTGAATACTTCTTCACTAATACTGAAGCCTTGTCGAAACGGAGGTAGAGGGTCGCATCTGAATTCAGTGCATGCTCTGCTACTACCTCTATCGACGACGCAGCTGAACCTCAGCTCAAGGGACGCGCGCGCAGCTCGCCGATAGGCGGCTGCCAGCCAGTGGCCGTTTGACAACGTCGGTGAACGCCGCATCGTCGTCCTAAGAACGACACTCGCCTTGAAAGTGCTGAAATTGTCCCGTTGAAACAGTTGTCATGTAGTCAACAACACATTAATACGTGAGTGCTGGTATTTAATAAGGAAGTGACTAAAAGGCTACTAGCGGCCCTTTGATTTTCAAAATTATTGAACTGTAAGTCATTATTTAGCTGTTGAAATCTCTTCCTTAGCACAAACTGATAAGTACAATTTGCAGTGTACAGTTCGGAAAGGGGAGCGGTCCTTTAACTTTATAAATTATTGAACCGTAAGTCATCGGAAAGTACTCGGAAAATGTTTTTTTCTGCATATCGTGAATTTTGTTAAAACTACGGGGGTCGCTTCGCTCCGCTCCGCTTCGCTCGGCTCCCTAATAATGTCAACCTAACCGCTCCTCTTCACTTCGCTCGTCGTGGCAACCTATCCCTAGCGGTCGACGGCTATTTAGTCACTTTCATTTAATAATAATTTAGTAATTCAGCTCACGTGAGTTTTTATAATATCATAATAGAACTTTATGGGCATGATGAGATAAAGGATGCTGATGACATATCTTACTTAAACAACAGTCGATTGGAGGCCGCCATTAATTAACTACCTCGGCGTCCAATAGAAAGCTATTTTAACCCCAACGGCGACATGTAACAGAACCCATACACTTTTAAGGTTTAAATCAAATGAGCTGTGAACAAAAGCTCATGTTAAAAATAAACCAGGTCGAAACGTGCAGATAAAAGCACTCCATCAGCTATAGAGATCAGAATACTAATCAGATTAGTTCTGCAGGGGACAATGTCCAGATTAAATCGAGCTGAAGCCAGTTACCTCGAAGTTACGTGCATACTATTAAAGTTACAGTATTGCTATTACCTTACGACAAGGCTTCGACGGCGAACTGAGCTTCCGTCTACGTGGAAGGAAAGCTTTCGCAAGCAAATTGGACTTTCGTTAGAGCAGACACTTTCAGTGGTATTTATTCTAAATATGATATTCGTTTAATAGAATGAACGCGGCATACATAATAAATCAAAGCTATTTTGTTACATTTATTTTTTTATAGAACTAGTAGCCAATGCAGTGTATTCTGTTGGTGCAGAGCCGAGAGAGATTGTCTTCTTCCGTGAAGGAGCTGTGGTCTTCTGGAACTGCAGTGAGCTTGAAACCAGCAATGTCTTGGACTTTGTTAGAAAGTAAGCTATACATATATACACTCACAACTGTCTCTCAGAGGGTTAGATATAGGTAGAGACCACAGAAGGCCTACTATGAGTTTAGGCCTCGATACTTGCCAGTGACTACATATTGTACAACATAGCTACCCCTACGAGAAGAATCAGAATTTTTAAAACTAAAATGAGTTATCTACCACCCTTATGCCGACTTATGCAGTTGCTAAAGAATATCTAGACCTAGACTATAATGTTAGGGGCTAAGATTCTGAGACACTCTTTTTGCAATTAAATTGTTTCATTTGTAATATTGTGGATGGCAAACAAATGGTTAACCAAGTTACTTTAAATAAAACCATTGTAAAGAAAGTATTGGAGCTTAGACTATTTCATTTTATAGCCATACAAATGACTGTTTTATATGCAATATACAGAAATACGTTTAAATATGCATAAATAAACAGGTGTATAACTTTATTACATTTTAGTAGCCCAACCTTAATATTTTTTGGATGTATTTCCCGTATTTATTTATCAACTTGTTTTTTTGTTGTATCATTTATATATAATATTTTTATTCCTAGATTTCTCTATTTTATGCAGGTGTATAATTACATTTTTGTAGCCCAACCTAAATATTTTTTGTATGTATTTCCCTTGTTAGTATATATATTATTTTTTTATTCTAAAGATATTTATTGTAAAGATTAACTTTGACTTGTAGAAAGTATACTTTATGTATCTGTTTTACAAAATAAATATTTTGATTTGATAAAACAATATTTACTAAACTCTAAATATATTTAAATCTCAAATTGCTCATGCATAGTCAAGTGATGGGATTGAAATATATTTTGAGTTTACTATAGTAATATTTGTTAAATTTATGTTCATATATAAAAACTTATTCCTATCATAACTATATTCTACAAATAACATGCTAATCAAAGCAAATTGTATATTTACAAATGCATTTGATGCCTACTTTCAGATATGAAGTTGGGAGCTACCCGAAGGAAGTAGTTGAGAAGGAGAGGGAGATAATGACTTATTGGTATCAGCCTAATGCGTAAGTGTTCCTTAGTCAAATACTTCTTATTTCACAACTAGATGTCACCTGAGGCTTTGCCGTTTTGGAACTGATTTATTATTTCAAAAGTGATGTTTGAGCTCAGGGCGTCTGCTTGCTTTGTGGTTTCTTGAGATGAGGAAGATAGTAAAAAAGAATACGGATATTCACTGTTAATCAGTATATTTAATATTTTACATGGCGAGCGTGTGCGTGTTAGGTTTGTTGTAGGAGAAGTCGTAGACAGGTGGAGCCACCGGCGAGCGGGCAGCCTCGTCATCCCGTCGTGTGCGTGTGAGTGTGTGTACACACACATGCAAGGCGTTAAAAAGTTGCCTCCCCAGGAACGAAGTTTTGTTCTATCACTGGCAGCGGGCACAGTCGGTTGAATGCTCGTCGCAGGGTCCCCGAAGTGGTCAGCACATCAGCCACGCGGGCCACACCATCAGAGCCAGGGTGTATAGTAGTCACTTGCCCCAGGAGCCATTGATTGGGAGGTAGTCGGTCGTCTTTTATCAGCACCATTTCGCCAAGCTTAAGTTGTTGTCCTTGTTTTTGCCATTTCTGTCGTTTCTGTATTTCTCCAATGTATTCCTTATAAAATCTATTCCAGAAATGGGTTTTTAATTGTTGTATTCTCATATAACGTGAGAGAGTATGCAGGGCGACAGTATCTTTGACTTGCGGTGACGGCAGTGACGTTAATGTTCGACCAATTAAAAAATGAGATGGGGTGAGAGCTATAAGATCTGAGGGATCAGATGACATAGGAGTGAGAGGTCTAGAGTTCAAAATGGCTTCGATCTGTGTCAGAACTGTATTCATTTCCTCATACGTTAAATTCGCTAGGGAAACTATGCGCTTCAAGTGGTGTTTCACAGACTTTACTGTACTTTCAACGACAGCATTGAAATGTGGACTGTACACAGGTGAGAACCTAAAGTTAATGGCTATGTTTGATGTCTTTGTAATTATATTATCAGAATTAAGTTTAAAGAATTTTGATAATTCATTGCAAGTACCCACAAAGTCCGTCCCGTTGTCCGAAAAGATGCTGGCGGGCTTGCCTCTGCGAGCTATGAATCTATTTAATGCGGCTAAATAGGTTTTACTACTCAGATCGGTAACAAGCTCTAAGTGTACTGCTTTTGTTGCTAAGCAGACACAAATATGATTTCATTAATTTACTACCTCTGCCCTTTCGGTTCAAAATCATGACTGGTCATCCATAATCTACCATTGTATTCGAGAATGGGAAATCGGCATGTAATCGCTGTTTAGGGAGATTGCCCATTATTGGCTGTCTAGTTTTACCTGCAAAACGACAGCATCTTACGCACTCATGTACTATTTTTCTGGCAAGATTTCTACCACCGATAACCCAAAACTTATGTCGTGTGGTGGCTAACAGCAGTTGTGGACCAGAGTGCATCAGCAATGTGTGATAATGTCGAAAAATCAGTGTTGTAATGTGATGTGACGAGTGGAGCAGTATAGGATGTTTAGCATCATAATCGTAAAAGGAATTGGACAACCTGCCCCCAACTCGCATCAAGTTGTTGCTACCATCAAAAAACGGATTTAAATTCATTAATTTGTTTTTAGCTGGTAAGTGTTTATCTTTTCTTAATAAGTTGTATTCTTCTGGAAAACTCTCTCGCTGTGCAAAATTACAAAGTAAATTTAAAGATGAATTAAGCTCATTTATTTTTAAGTATCCGGTACGTTTATCTTGCGGGTGAAGGCAATTATGTATAAATCGTTGTACGTAGGCTGTAACTCTTTGTAATTTGCCTAAATCGGAAAAACGCTTTATAGTTTCAGAATAATAGGTGGAATGGTCATTTTGGTCTACTGTTAATTGACATTGTATCTTCAATTCTGGCAAATCAGCTTCCTCTGTACGTACTGGTTGAGTCGGCCAATCTGATTCGTTTTGCGATAGAAACGATGAGCCAGACCACCACAAACTACAGGTTTCTAATTGTCTAGCATCTGCACCACGTGACCCGATATCAGCTGGATTCAATTTTGTAGCTACATAACGCCACATGAACGGTTCTGACAAGTTAAGAATTTCTTGGATTCTGTTGAAAACAAACGGTTTTAATAAGTGACACTTAGGTGATTTTATCCACCTGAGAACGATAGTGGAGTCGCACCAGTAAGTACAGCCTTTTATTTGTAACCTCAATGAGCATTTTACCTTTTTTGTTAACCTTGCGGCCAGCAGGGCACCACACAATTCTAATCAAGGTGTTGTAGCTGGTTTTAAAGGAGCTACTCGACTCTTCGCGGCGATTAAGTGAACTGAAACATTGTTTTTATTATTGGAATAGGACTTTATGTAAACACATGCAGAATATGCATCGTTGGATGCATCACTGAACGCATGGATCTCGATTACAAAAGGATAATCGGTAAGTACATATCTTGGAATTTTTATATTGTTAATGTAAAGTAATGATCTAATGAATTTTTTCCAGATACTTTGAACTTCAGAAGAAACTGTTTCGTCCCATGCAATTTTAGATGACCATAACTTCTGTAAAATAATTTTTGCCGTAAGTATGCACGGGTTAATCAAACCTAACGGGTCAAATACTTGTGACATAACGGAAAGTATGTGACGTTTAGTTATATCTGTTTTATCTGCAATGTTTACTGAAAATAGCAACATGTCCTCTCTGCAAGACCAAAGTAAACCTAAAGTTTTTGAAAATTCGTTTCCGCTAAGATTGAGTAGGCCATCATTGCTATTTTCGTTTATGATTTGATTGATTAGGTGTGGATGATTAGAATGCCATTTTCGCAAGTGGAATTGACCACTTTCTAATTGTTTTACTACACCCTTACATATGTCTACTAATTCACATTCAGATGAAGCTCCTGTTATGAGATCATCGACATAGAAATCGTGCTGAATAACTTCAGCGACGGATTTGTCAGAACAATCCATACCTAATTGTTTTAAGCATCTTGTAGCGAGGTAGGGAGCCGAAGCTGTCCCATATGTCACAGTACTAAGTTTGTATTGTTTGAGTTCTTCGTGAGGCTCAAACCGCCACAATATCTGCTGCAATTCGCATTGTTCATCCTTAACCTTAACCATACGGTACATCTTTTCAACGTCCGCAGTGGCTACATATTTATGTTGACGCAGTCTAATTAATATGCTCATAAGATCGTCCTGCACAGTAGGTCCAATCATTTGAATATTAATAAAGGACGAACCTGACGTCGCGCCGCCGCGAGGTGTCACCACTGCCGAGGCATCAAAAACGACACGTAAACGGGTGGACAAGCTTGTTTCGCGAAGAACTCCATGATATGGTAATAAATAAGTATATGTATCATTTTCAGGAAATTTATTCTCGGTCATGTGACCTAAGGTAATGTATTCTCTAATGAATTCGCAATATTGCTCTTTAAATTTTGGATCTTTGCTGAACCTACGTTCTAAGGAGAGAAACCTAGATAAAGCTTGCTGATATGAATCACCTAGTATTGCTGGTGATTCTTTCAACGGAATCGTGACGATGAAACGACCATCTGACTCACGTGTTACGTTATCTGCAAAATGTTTTTCACATATTTGCTCTTCTTTGGACTGCTGTTTGTATGAAGGAACAGACTCGAATTCAAAAAAACTTGTCTAATTGACCGTCGATATGATCATCATGTGATAAGAAAGCATGATTGCAATGGACTGTATTAGAAGCATGTTTTGTCTGAGCAACACCGGAAATCAACCAACCAAACTTGGTTTTACTTAAGGTTGGCTTGTTTTTGCCTAATGAAATGTTTCTAGAACTAAGTACACTCCAGAAAATATCTGCTCCAAGAAGCATATCTACCTCAGACGGGCAGTGAAATGTTGGATCAGCTAATGGTATGTTTTTTGGTATGTTTAATAATGTGAAATCAACCTGAACAGTTGGTAGTAATTGTGTGATGCGTGGCACAACAAAACAACAAATTTTTTCTTTATATGAATGAATGAATGAATGAATATATTTATTTATTTCAAGAATAACTTAAATCTAAATACATCCCACAAAACCAAGTAGGAATTTGGTTTGTCTGTGGGGAGGGAGTCGCACTTCTTTTTCTATAATTAGTCACTTACTAAGTTATAAGTAGGTAGGTACATTAACAATAAATAATAACATTGTTATTTTAATCTATGTTTACATGTTTTGTAGAAGGTAAGTTTTATATAATTTTGCGAATTTATTTTTATTTTGTTCAGATCTTATACGAACAGGCATTTCATTATATAACATTGGAATTTTGCGTTTAAGCAATCTGCCGCCAAAGTAGTTATTCACTTTTACTGTTTCATATTTACCCTGAGCAGTTGCTCTCGTGTTGAGCCCATGCTGTTTAGGTATCTTATGATCTGGGGTGCCATGGCCATTTACTGCAATTATGTATTTATATTTTAATGAAGCCGGTAGTATTTTACATAATGAGTACAATATTTTAATATTATTTTTGTGTTTTTTCCTAACATTTTTACTGACTAGGAATTTTAAGAATTTTATTTGTATATTTTCAATCTTATCCATGTATGTTTTAAATATAGATCCATAGCAGTCCACACCATAAGATATAATTGAGTCAACCAACGACATATATATAGTTTTTAGCACAGAAATTGGTACTTTGTAACTAAGATGTTTGAATTTAAATAACAATATGCGTAGCTTATTTAATATCCTTTCTATGTGTTTAGTCCAGCCCATATTTTCATCGATGCACATTCCTAGGTATGTAACACATGGAACTTGCTTTATTGTTTTACATTTACAATTAGATAAGTTATTATGGAAACAGTTAAAGTCGTGGGCAACCAGTTGACATGAAGAGTCCGGGGTACAAGAGTACGGAGACCGGATAACAAGGAGGTTAGTTAGTTAATATGAATTGATGAGTGACGATATAAGGACGTCACAACGTTTGGATAAGTTTGAAGTTTGAGAATTTAACCCTTCAACTAATGACGAGGTCGAAGCGGTTTTTAAATTAAGCTTTGAACATAAGCTATCACTGATAAAACAGGAAGTACTCCCGTTGTCCAAGAGCGCCCTTACTGTGTGCCTTTGACCAAGGTGGTCTTCAACTTGGATCAACGCTGTTGATAATAGAACACAGTTCTTATTTATGGCTGATAAAGCAACGTTTTTATGTTGTGTATTTGTAAGTGCTTGAGTTTCAAGTTGAGTCTGTGGCAGCGTCTGCACCGACGGCAGCGGTGGCGGCGGCAGGGCACAAAGGACTACATTGTTATTCGGAGTGGAGGGAGGTACATTAGATGCAGGTGAGTCATGAACGTGCAATGAACTATTAAGCGACTTGTTACATACACGACAAGGCGCTATTTTGCAGTAATTTGCAGCATGCCCCTGTCTCAAGCAGTTCAGACATAATTTAAGAGATTTTGCTTTTAAGATTTTTGTTTCTAACGAAAATTACCTAAATTTAGGACAGCGATAGATGGCATGATTGTCTTTGCATAACGGACAAACATACGAACTGTCTGATGAATGTTGAGGGCTCACTACTAAAGATTTGTGACGGTTGTACATGACGTCACTAGATCTGCGTTTAATGTGGGCTTCCTCTAAGGTTTCTAGGAGATCAGCACGGTTTTTTAAGAACTCATTGAAGTTCTCAAGTGTAGGCAATTCCTTAAGCGTATTACGATGAGTTTCCCATTCTCGATTTGTAACAGAATCCAACTTGTTGGAAATAATATGCACAATAAGTACATCCCAATGCTCAGTGGGTAAGTTAAGTGTTTTTAACGACCTAAGATTTTTGTTTACGACATCTATCAAGTTGCGCAAAGCTTTGGAGGACTCTTTGGATAATGTCTCAATGTTAAAGATGGCTTGAATATGATTATTGACAAGAAGTCTCTTATTATTGAAGCGATCGCATAGGAGATCCCATGCAACATCATAATTCTCCGCAGAGAAATCAAGCGAACGTATAACTAAGGCTGCACTGTCCTTCAAAGCTGCGCGCAGGTAGTGAAATTTGTTTATCTTTGGTATGGACGTATCTGAATGTATAGGTATAAGAGAGTTAAATGTGTCACGGAACTCTAACCAGTCATGATATTGTCCCGAAAAGGACGGTAAGTGTATGGTAGGAAGTTTAATGTTTTTACTACCTCCATGAGCAGTACAAGAACCTGTGACCGTTCCGGTACCGCAGTCGCTGGCAGCGGACAGCTCGTGCCGCGCCAACACCTCCCGGGCGACCGCGACGGCCCTGAAGTACAGCGCCTCGAATGTTTCGCGCTCTGCGAACTGCTCATCTGGAATTTGACACAGATTTTCTATTTCAGATTGAATCGTATCGTAATCGGTATAAAGTTCCTCGATTTTAGATAACCGAATGGTAAGTTCGTTAATTTGGAGTCCGTTTAACTTTTGACATGATTCTATTGGCTCTAAATAACTTCTGAATTGAGTAACTTTACTTTTGAAGGTAGCTCGCTCTTTAATCAGTACTTTTATGTCCATGTTTGTATAGCCAGTAACAATACGTTCATAACAAAACACTAAAAGAAAGATACTTACTTGACATTTAAATTATGAAGCAAAATGAGGGTGCAGTAAAGTCGATACGAAGTAACAAAGCGGTATAGCTGGAATGTGATTAAATTGTTACGATTAAGACCTTTGCCTTAATTTATATTATAATATTAACACCCTATGAATACACTTCAGACACAAATCGATCAATCAAGAAGCTCAGAAACTCTGACAAGGAAATGCAAACTAAATTTCCAATAATAGGGAAATACTCGTACTTGGGTATATACTCGTATATAAGGTGGGTTAACTACTTTATGGTGTATGTACTCTTAGTCTTATTATTTAAAAATGTACGAGTATTCTGGTAAATAGAACCAAATATGATGAGCAATGGTTAATCAAGATAATTAGGTAATTGTTTCGCTTTTAATGTGCGAATTAACGAAGGTAGGTATGAAATAACGCTAAATAACGTAGATAAGTAATGAAATTGAATACAACTGAGTGTATTTACGAGTAAGTAATGGAATAACAATTATTAATTCGGGGATTATTGAGAAATGAATCGGAACGAACTCACAATAACGCTACCGTCGCAGGTTCTCACAATAATGTCCAGAGATAACGTCCTTTGAAGTAGGTGTGGTCTTTTCAATCTCACAATCACAATATATAATATGTAATCCAGTGGCTTCCTTCAGGATTGTTGACAACTCGAATTGAAGCTGCTATACAGTAAATAATAATGACGAATTCTTCTTCACGGTAAACGGTTTCGATGTATTGTACTTCCACAGAGCGACGCGCGTTTCCTTTGTTCTCATTTGCTGATGATTTTTCCAAAATCAGGCTCGTATGGACCAATGTTTGAGCTCAGGGCGTCTGCTTGCTTTGTGGTTTCTTGAGATGAGGAAGATAGTAAAAAAGAATACGGATATTCACTGTTAATCAGTATATTTAAGATTTTACATGGCGAGCGTGTGCGTGTTAGGTTTGTTGTAGGAGAAGTCGTAGACGCAGCCTCGTCATCCCGTCGTGTGCGTGTGAGTGTGTGTACACACACATGCAAGGCGTTAACAAGTGACCTGTAGCTTAGATTACTATTACTATTTGAAATGTTGAAAGTCTCGTCAAGATAGGTTCAGCCATTTCGGAGATTAGGCCAGACAAACAAACTGACACAAGCTCTTTAATAAAACACAACATTGATGCATGATAAAATAGTAAAAACCTTAAACTAAACAAACAAAATAGGTACAAGGCAAATCTCACGGCAATGATTTTTGTTTACGTTATAACCTTATAACACAGTGGTGCCTCTAGCGGGAGCAATTGGCGGTAATGTTCCGGATAGCGCAAAATAGGAGAAACTGATATTTTACACAATGAACGCGATTGAAATGTCCTGCGTAGTGTTTATAGTATTAATCGAAGTGTATACGAATTAAAAGCAGTTTTAAAGTTAATCGAGAATTTGTTGTTGATATAAAATTGAAAAAGTTAATTGTTTTTAATATCTATTATGTTCGGAAGTTTTAGTACTCTCAACGGTACATACCAAATGTCGTCCAGGACGGCGATTCTCGCACATGCGATAATTTGCGAAGGCCGAAAGCGGGTGATTTTTACAAGCTCTTTAGGAAGAAACATATCAAATTTTTAAAATATAAACCTGTTGTACGTATTATAGTGAAACACTTTACGAGAAAAGAATTTGGTGCTAAAAAGGCTGCTGCCAGGCAAGCCTGGAGACAGCCCCAAAAAAAATGCTGAAAAACCTCGTTAAAAGTATAATTTAAATATCGATAGAATTTAGAAATTAACAACCTAAAAGAAAATAATAGAAGGTATAAAAACAAAACTGTAGAAGAGTGTGTCGTCGAGCCTAAAAATTTTACAATAAAATTTAATTTGATTTCCACGCACCTACCGAACCCCTAAAGACACATATTCTATCACAATATTAGCGATTCTATCCTGATAATTCTTCCTTTATTTCCTCAATCAAGTCCACATAGCGGTTACAGTGCTGTGTTCACACGAAAAGCCCCCTCCTGCGATGAAGTGCCCATACGACCATTAAAAACTAACACATAAACATACCTTTTTCAAAGACCACTTCCTTTTTTTGGTAGAAATTAATATTCTGATGATAATTCATTTTTTTTTCATCGTTTTATAATATTTAACAAGAACCAAAAACTAATTATACTTCAAATTAACTATCATAAAAAAGTCAATATAAAAAAAATCACTACTTACAATATTATTTTCGAAATCGACAACAGCCACTTATATATATTGAAATAAATCAATTATACTATTACAAAATTACAGGATTTACTGGACTACTGCATTCAACATCCAAAGAACCAAGCTACACAAAATAACCCGAGCAACTACAGCAACATACGCAGAAAACAAAACAACAACTAAGCAACAAACAAACAACAAAGGTCGGTTATTGAACAATTAATTATATTTATTATTGCATGATAAAACATTACTACAAATTACATTAATTCAACGTCCATCGCCTTTTTATGTATAATAATTAAGAAAAAACAAATGTTCGAATAATAAATACATAAAATAGTACATTACGATACGAGAGCGATGAAACGTTTTCTGACGAGTGTGAGTTTGCGGCACGAGCCGAAGGTGAGTGCTGCAATCACACGAGTCACAAATGACACGATTTATTATTCGCCAGGTTCTATTAGTTATTGTAAGATATTAACTGTAATTTATTGTTGGAATAGTCATTACAACATAACTGTACAGAGGTACCATAAATAAAACTTACTTGCATCGAGAAATTGTATAGAGGTTTACAGCTTTTATTTCAGCAGAATCCTTCACATTTAACTTAAATTAAAGAATTTATCATTAAGAGTTCATGGAAAAAAACGCCAGGCCAAGTTTCAATACTATACCTGCCATTCACCATTGAAAAGTTATTTTTTATTTATGTTGACAATCATAGGTCAATCTGGATACGTTCGGGAAAATGCAATTAATTTCACTGTGCTTAGTTCCTGAAGAATGTGTTCCAGCTCTAACGCCGATGTCATAGCGAAGTGTCCTCCTGCCACCAGCGTACACGCCCTTGTTAGTCCATGAATACGTCAGTTTCTGGAACACTTCTTCAAGTGTGCAGGTGAAAAGTTTGCGGGACAGGGGATCTCCCTGTTTTACGCCAATTTGTAAGTAGAAGGAATACTTTGGCTTTCTATTGTTATCTATCTATTATCTACATCTTTTAAATTTTTTTCTCTTATAATTGTAGGATCTTATACATAAAACTCACGATAGCAGGATAGATTCCTCATGAGATATACCGAATTATATACGAGTAATTTTAGTTCCTTAATTATATATTTCCGATACCATATAATGTATATTTTACAATACACTTATCAACATAAATAATGCACAATCAATATTAATGTGCCTACATTCAGTGGATTCATAGAGATTTATTTACCTTGGCCAAAACTATTATCGAATAACTCTTATTATTTTATAAAGTTACACAACTTGCTAATGTTGGTTATAGATTAGTAGTGACCGTTAAGTAATTACATTTTATCGACGTTTTCTACGTCCTCTATGAAATCCCGATTGCCTGTCCGGAAGGATCTTATTTCTTTCTAAAAATTCTGTTATTTGTGTAGAAATAACTTTTTCTAATATTTTTGAAATAAGGGGTAAAATACTTATTGGACGCAACTCATTTACTTCAACAGGGTTCGAATTTTTTGGAATCGGGTTAACTTTAGCTATTTTCCATAGATAAGATGATGTATTTCTGTCGCCGCTATAACAACAAATAATAAAAAACAGAATAGAATAAAATATATTTAAGGGGGCTCCCGTACAACAAAAGTGATTTATTTGCTTGTTTTTGCTAGATATTGATAACGGCAACAGGTAGACGCTTGAAATATTCACGGAATATTTAGTTATATATTCACTTTAAAAAAAAAACAAATATTTAAGGGGAGCTCCTATACAACAAACGTGATATTTTTGCCGTTTTTATAGAGTGGTACAGAACCCTTCGTGCGCGAGTCGGACTCGCACTTGGCCGGTTTTTTACTAAGTGTTTATAACTTATTGCTTGTTATTTTCCAAGTAATAGAACCCCATTTAAACTTGCAAATATGTTGCTGTAACAACATTTCATAAAGACATTGTTTAAAGCCGATTATGACTTTATTTTAGGACATCCCTTAATCAGCCAACATAAAGTTGACCCTATTGTGAAGTTCATGTAACGGGGGCTTTTACACCGGACGATAACGACACCAACATATCGTCAGTTGTATCGAAATCGATTTGTCTAAATCCCTCACCTCAACTAAGTAGTAATAAAATTAATCTGCAAAAAGCCATGTAAACCAACAGTCCACACAAAGATGAATCCATGCATCCATCAACCTGAGGTGCAATTGTGTAAGACAATCATCATCAAATTCGATTGTCATATGGCTATTCGGCTGAGCAAATAAACCCGTTTGACAAATGAAATCGTACGTTTTTGGGTGTAGAGATTGCAAACCGGGGCCGGCCATTCTTACCGGGCCCGGTCACCGGACCCGGTAGGTATGAAAACCGCGGCGCGGGAGGGAGGCGGGAGTGCTAACTCGTAGAAAATTTAAGTTTAAGAAAAAACATAATAATTTGCTTTTCCATCCATCAGCCTCTTTCGTCCACTGCTGGACATAGGCCTTTCCAGGATTTCACCACTCTTGGCGGTCCTCCTGGAAGAAATGCCCATACTCACACACGCTGGGCAGGCGGGTTGGTGAGCGCGGTGCCGAAACCCTTGCACCAGTGACGCCACTGCCCGTCACCAGTCTAATTTATATAAGGCCCGGCAATTGGGGATGGATACCGCCATCCATCGGTCCCAGGCAATGGTGGGCCGCCTGCCATACTTGATTTCTTACACACGAAAAAATCAAGTGCGACAGCTGAAGGCTCTTTCAAAGGACACTCTTTTTGTGCTTCTAGGCCCCCTGTCCAGTCCATACTGTTGACCAGCTCTCAGACTGCCACAAGCTGGTCACGTGCGCCGGCGCAGTTTGCTAGTTTTTACCGTCCCTCGTAACGTGACGTTCTAACTGGAAGGTAAACAAATCTGGTTACCAAATTGTGTTTCATCTAGCAATACGTACTTAGCTTCTGTAACTCTCGTAGTTGCACTCACCGTTCTCTGCCTACAAATAAATAACAAATTATATCGTCACGACATGGTTCTCCGAGGGGGTTCGCAGTGCTTCCGAGTATACACTGTGAAGTGCGTGTCACAGGCCTCGCTTGACCTGGTGAGTCTTACAGCCGTATATAAGAAGATATATATATAATTATGTTTATTTATTATAATAATAGACTATAAACATATATATTACAATTTATATTTGAATTAATATATGTAATAGTTTAATTATTATTATTAAAAGATAATATCAAACTATAACATATTATAATATAATATTATATATTATTAACATTATAATATTATGATTTGGTTAATACATATAGTATTATATTATATTTAATTAAAGATATTATTGTTTATATATTTTATATATAATATTTTTATTCTTAGATTTCTCTATTTTATGCAGGTGTATAATTACATTTTAGTAGCCCAACCTAAATATTTTTTGTATGTTTTCCCCTTATTGCGTCCCGGACAGGCCCATCGACCCATTAAGTGTCAAGTGGAAAGGGTCAGAATTACCTCTTACCTGGAAGCGCACAATTAATAATATTCCAAGTCTTAACTACAACATTATTGGCCGGAACTATTCATTTATATTCTTACGAGTAACACATTGCGAGCCAAATAACGCCCGTAAACGTGATTCCATTGTTCTTTCTATATTGGGACTCGTTGAATGTGTCGCAAAGTATTAAAAATGACTGGAAATCTATTTAGTCACAAGACAGTAAGTTCCAGACTTACAAAAGCTAAGTTGAGCGGAGACCGACGACCGCGTCACGACATCATAGTGAAGCAACTTGAAAGGTGAGCGGCAAGAAAAATGATACAGTTATAGTGTAAAAGAATTTGCGAAATTATCTAAATTGATTTTCTTACGTTTGATTCAAAGACAAACAGTAACCTGACTCTATCTCTGTTTATTCGAGTGGAGCTATGGATAATTCACCACTACTTGTATCTCATTAATACATTCCTTAATAAAATGTGGATATGTTATGTATGAAGCTGATGAGTTGTTGGCGAAAACAGTTAATACAACAGATTTGATTTGTTTTACTTTACTGATCACAATGATAAAACAAACTAGACAATGTTTCCGTTTACTTCCTTTTTTGTAAAAGAAACAATTTTTTGTTACTTATCTAACATATCAATTTTTGTAATATCTACTGTTCTGGGTTTGGTAAATGGTGATAGTTCTTAATGAAGGCGCCGGGACGTAGCCTTACTCGACCAGCTGGACCAGCTAACGTTGTATCGGTTGCCAACTGGTTGCCAAACACTAAAAACATGAACAAAACTGAACTTTCAATGTGTATTGAACTGTTCACGAATTGTGACGTCACTTTAAGTACGAATGTACCCTTAGATAATCGGAATTCGATAGAATGTTTTCGATGTTTGGCAACCGACTCTAAGATACATAAATCTAGGGGCAGGAGTCACTTCGCTCTTACTAGGGATGTGTCACTGACTGTTATTAACTCTGATGAGTATGGACTTCAAGTTTTTATGGCTAAGTGCCTTCATAAAGCGCGTTGTTTATTTTCATGGGCGTCCCTGGGTCGGAGACTAAACATGGTGTCAGGACTGTGGAGTGACAATTAATCATCATTAATGTGCGCGAACGCCATTTTCTTTATAATTAAATTAATTATGTATAAAATACAGCTTCTGCCAAGGGTAAATTTATAGTAATTAAGGAAATCATATCCCATTACAGTTTTATTAGTTTCGTAGATCCTTGGTTTGTCAAGTTCTGGCTGAGTTTAGACCACCCAGATGGTTGGTTAAGACCATTCATAGACGATATTTACTGTTAGTTATCTATAAGATTATTTGTATCAATTAATAGGTAATAAAACATTGCCCGTGTCTCTGTGGTGTCTGTTTAGGAGTTATTATGTTTATATAACCGCGCTAGATGGTGATGAATAAAGTTTTACGAATAAACATCTAGGTATGTTTGTTTTAAATAATCCGTATGAAAATAACACAGAAGTATGAAATATAAACACAATGAAACAATACCAGAAAAAAACCGGCAACAATCAAGACAAAAAAAATAATTTGATACGTCAAATTACGAAGCAAATAGTGAATTGATGAAAAAAAAACGAGAACAATTAGCGCTACAATGACTAGAGGTAATAGTTTTAAGATTGCCGTGGATAATCCGAGGAACAAATCAGCCATTCTTCACCGATTCTACCGCGGATTTGTTTGCTCGGAATTTTTTCATTTCTTAAATACGTATGAGCACAGCAATTCAGTTGTGGGCGTGAAATGCTGTTTTATTTCCCTATTGCGTACGTGTACGCCCGATAAAACCTGCGAAAGCAATACAATCGCACCGATTTCGTCGCGGGCACAAAATTGAAACGTGTGTCAGGAGAAACATAATTTTAGCAATACTGTGGAGGTTTTCAAATACATTATTGGTTAAAATGTATCTCGATTATATTTTCGATGCGAAATTGGTAATATTTATTTTATTTTATCTAAAACAACAAAAACACATTCCGCTACACTTTTGATAAAAACCGTGCAATGTTAAGTTTTTGGGGATTTGTTGCTATGATATGAATAAAATTTCCGATTTTTAAAGTAATACGGCACAGATCTACAATACATATATGTCAATGGACTCAGGACACCTCACAATTTTGTGTTTGCGTTTGTATGTATTTCTCCCAAATATTTACATGACAAATTTACGTGGTCATCTACTGTTAGCAGATACAGCACCAGGATGAATCGTATATTGTTTCCAAAGCACAAAACCACTGCATTTAGGGGTAGTTTTAGGTACATGGCGTCAAAATGTTGGAATAACATTCCACCACCGCTACGTGACCTTAAGTGTAAGTATACTTTTAAAATTAAACTAAAAAAGTATCTCCTTGACTTACAAATGTCTTCGCCTGCCTAAAACTAGACGCTTCATCGCCATTTTAATAATTTTTGACCAACGAGTTTCTGACATTTATTTAGAGCTTACCTATTAATTGAATTTATTTATTTACAAATATTAGCACCTACATTATGTACTCGTATATGTATATCATATTTATTCTGCCATTCGTAATTATTATTTTCAAAATGTGCAAGAATACTCGCGCTGTTTTGTTTGTTCGTGCGTTACCTACGCGGGCTCGGACTGAAAATCAGCGCTGTCGGTCTTACTCTGTAAGACTACAGCATATGCTGAGTTCTAGCCTTTTTGTCTGCTTCGACACATGATTTCATTTAGCTTTAGTCACATTGTTTTATTCTTTTATGTTATTTCCTTGTGTTTGACTTTATAATTTGTTTTTATAATTTATTGTGTTGTGGTAGATAAATAAATGGATATTCTATTCTATTCTATTCTATTCTATGTAGGTTCGCCCATGGTGGCGGTCCTTAAGGGTGTATAATACCTCACTTCGCTTCGTATGGTCCTCGTTTTATACCAACAAATACTGCAACAATCACTCTGAAATTGATATATGATAAAGTTAAGGACTAATGCTAAGTCTATGCTGTTGTGAAAACTTGATTCCTTTAAATTTTCTCTATAGAAAAAAATTACAAAGTTCCTCTCTATCCGGCTCGCCGGAGCTAACTTCACTCAGGTGCATTTACGTTTTCCGCGGAATGTACAGTAGCGGGTTACCGATGTCAAAGACTCGGGAGTCCACCGAGACAGTGAGCTACAAATTACTACTCAAATAAATAAAATCACAGCCAAATCCTTCTGAATGCATGGGTTCATATTCAGACAATGTAAAGATTTTAAAGATCACATTAAACTTGTTTAATTATACAAATGCATTTCGATCTCATGTTGAGTACGCGTCAACCGTATGGAATCTTCCATACTCTAAATATGTGGAACATCAAGTATCGAGTTAAAATATTTAATTGTAATTTCACATCACTTTCTAAACGTCGCGTCGTGAGCACCGAGATCAAATATTCCTGTATAAAATTTTTAATGGCCTAGTTGACTCACCATATATTTACTTTTCGAACTTCAACATTCAGAACTCGTACAAAATCATTATATTCTGTAAAATTTTCCAAGACAAACTATGCAAAAAATCGTTTCATAATAAGATCTTGCTGTAAATACGATGAATGTTATAAGAACGCGGACCCTTTTAATTTTAAGATATCCAGATACAAAAATCTGATCTGTTCTGTTACCAAATAATAAAACAGTTTAATCATATTTGTTTACTTTTATAATTGTTTTAGCTTAATTGTATATATTTTTGTTTGCAACTAGTGTATATCTATTTTTATTGTGTAAAATGACTCACTTTTTAATCAGCGGCATGTGTATTAAGTTTGTATTTCAATTTTTTGTGTAAGTTAATGCTGTATGTTTTCCTTAAACAAATAAATAAATAAGAGTATGGCTAGTCTTACTCGCAAACCAGCCTGACGTTATTCTGGAGATAGAGAACAGCTCGCAAACATGCAAAACCAGGTGGCCCGCCATACCTGAGACCGATTAATGGCACTATAGCTGACCCTTCTCTGTAACTTAACCACAGAGCCATGAACCTATAGGTTGGCTCAGTAATTAATTGGGGTTTTTCTGTCTGCCTGTCAAAGCTTTTTTACGCAGACTTAAAATGACTGTCGGATACTAAGCTCTATACAAAATTCAAGTATTTAATTATTATTATTTATTTGTAGGTAATAAGTTTATTGAAGTTTTTATTCTAAGATATAAATATACGATAAATTCATATTTATATAATAATGGATTGATTCCATTGATGGTTCTTGGTGGAATATCATATTCAATAAATTATACACAAAGTACTTTTTATTCCACAAATATATAAGGTGACTTTTATTTATGCAGCCAAACTTATAATGGAGGTTTGGTAAGTGATCAATACGTAACACAGCTCGATAACACTTTTTGCTAATTTTGCAAAAAAAATCTTGACGTCCCATAGTAATGGACTCGGGGCGGGCTTGCGTTTGTAAGGAACGTGAAAAGAACAAAAAAGGTGATCGAAAAAAAAATCATATAAAAGTGAAATTTGTAAATAACTCTTTTCGTGTTCCTTGCAAACGCAAGTCCATCCCAAGTCAATTACTGTGGGACGTCAAAATTTTATTTTGCGAAATTAGCAAAAAGTGTTATCGATCCAAGCCTCTAGTATGAGTTTGGCCGTATAAATAAAAGTCACCGTATTTGCGGAGTAAACATTATAATAGTTTGTGTATAATCTGTTTTTAATTCAACGCAATAAAAAGATAAACGAACATTCAAATCGAATTTCATTTGAAAAAAATATTATGATAAGTTTGTAAGCCATCGACCAAGCAAGTTTGGCTTCCATACAGCAAGAGACCTCAATATCTCCTAATGAGGGGTGTAAAATTTTCTTATACAAGGCCTCAGTGCTGTGTATGGAAGACAAAAATGCCGGAAGCGCGACACTTGCGACCTTTCTGATCCCTAGGCCACCAAACCTTATAGGGAGCGTGGCCTGGACCCACAAACAACTATTAGGTACGTAGTATAAGTGCATATTTACTCGTGAGAACATTGCCTTAAACGTTGTAGGCGATATTTTAACGGCATTCACCACTAGTTCTAAATATTCAGCATGTGGAGAATAACATGTTATATTCTGTGAAAGCAAAGTCAGGATCGGCTTTTACATATACGAAAGTTTTTTTTACATGGAATCAATAATATTTTACTTTTAATTTATACTACATAGTTTCTTTTGTCAGTATTTTAAGAATTTTTACTTTATGATAAAACCTGAATTCTACATAAATACCTACGTACTTTTCTTAGACAGATTCAAGCTAGAAAATATCTACGGTGCTAATCTATTATAGGCGCACATATAAATCTAAATAAGTAGGGATTTACCAAAATAATAATATTATTCTGTTCCACCAAGTTTAAAAAAGGCACCCCATACATTGATATTCCATCTCTTCGAAAAAAATGTATGAGAGCACATTTTGTAAGTTGTAACTTTGTTGGAATGGCGTCTACATTTACTGGCTATGAATAGGGAGTTTGAAGCTAATTCTGTAGGAACAGGAATGTTTGCAACCGCGTCATTGGGATATTAAGCTTTTTAATAGCTCGGATATTATTAGGTTACAAAAGAAAGCAATGCACATGTTTGTTCCGTAATAAAGGCCAATAAACCTCCAAACAGAATACGTAAGCAGTCAGTTGGCAGTCCTAGCGCGTGTTTAGGCACCGAGCGGCCGTAGGTATTGATTTCAAGGACACCGCCTAGTTAAACGATTGTTACCTATACTGTGCCCATAGACAAATGAAGAAAGATAATAAAGCTCTACTGACACGACCAGTTAACCTCGGAGTAACCATGTGGTATATTAGCCCTATGCTTCTATTATCCAACAAATTAGGACAATCAAGACAGTTTAACCCCAGTTTAAATCAACCTGAAAAAGCTTTGTTATATTTTATACTAATAAACTTCTATAATAATAACAAAGTAGTAAAAAAGTGTTTCTGTAAATTTTTTTAATTTAAGATTTTTTGGGTTATTATCATTAGTATTGTAATGAAGACAAAAATATTTTATTTGAATTTTTGTCTGCTGCCAGCATGTTCCGTTTTAACTCGAGGACCACTCAACGGATTTGGATGCGGTTTTCGTTACTATCATTGTAGTGACCCGGATCAACATAAACGCCAAACGCATGCTGGTAGCAGACTGTTTAGTTACTCTGGGCGGAGACTTTGTCCGTTTCTCTAGTTACTGTTTGACTGAAAATTAACTTGGTGTAATAGTATTTTAAGCCTTGAAATTTAAGTGTTTTCGGAAACGAAAACTGACATAAGTGAAAAAAAATATGTTTTGTCATACATTTGGGTTGAGAGAGTTGGTATTCTACCCGGGAAAATTCCCGATTACGGAAAATTTCCGGAATATACCCGTGCACCGTATGAAATTTAGAATGGATATAGCTTAAGAGAATAGGTTCCGATTGCATTGATCGCTGTTACTCCATGCCGAAAAAGCTGCAGTGCGAGAGGGACGAATTCTGGAAAATTATCAAAATGACGACTTTAATCACGAATTTTATTATTTAAAAAAAAACTGCAAATGGTTTAAATTTTGAATTAGGTTTAATCAAATTATTTATTTTGTAAAATAGAGTATACTTTCTACAAGTCAAAATTAATCTTTACAATATATATCTTTAGAATATAAAATATATATATACCTAGTCGGTGCTTAAATTCTGTCACAAACAAAATTGGCTATAAAATGAAAACTAGTCACGATATTCAAAAAAAGTTTTTTTTTAAAAAAGGTAATTTAATTAGCTTACATTAAACACAAAATTTATTCATAATGATTGCCACCATTTTTCACACAAGCCTTCAATCTTCGAGGCCAATCATCAATAGCAGCACGGACCATATTCATGTCGATATCGGCCACTGCTTTAATCAATGATGACTTTAGGCTTCTCAAATTTTTGTGAGGTTTAGAACAGACCTTCTCCTCCAATTCCTGCCAAATTTTGTAATCCAGTGGATTGAGGTCAGGGCTAGATGAGGGCCAATCTTGATGCCTTATTAGCTCGATATTCTGGCGCTCGAACCACTCCTGAGTTGTTTTTGCCTTATGAGCAGGTGCG
Source organism: Ypsolopha scabrella (assembly GCA_910592155.1). Classification (NCBI taxonomy): domain Eukaryota; kingdom Metazoa; phylum Arthropoda; class Insecta; order Lepidoptera; family Ypsolophidae; genus Ypsolopha; species Ypsolopha scabrella. The sequence continues at coordinate 4,522,605 of OU342985.1, read as the reverse complement.
GAGTCCTGTTGAAACACAAATGGCCATCCTCCAAAGAGTGTCTGGGGCAGATCTTTTACTATGTGATCTAAAACCGTGTCTTGGTACACTTTTGCACTGGTTTTGACACCTTTTTCACAAAAATGCACTTCAGTAGGGCCATAGTAGGACACTCCCAACCAAATCATGACTGATCATGGCCGTGCTGCACTCTAGGAATGGCATTTCCAGCGGCCGCAGAGCTGGTAGCGTACACCCTGTCATTTTGTTTGTTGTAATTCTCTTCGATATTAAAAAATTTCTCGTCTGTAAACAGGATATCGCGGTGTCTGTTTCTTGCGTACCGCTTTAGCAAAACTTTGCATTTTTTGGCTCTCATAGCTATCAGACGCGCGTTCAGAAGATGTCCACTCTTTTTCGGTAAGCTCGTAGTCCCAGGTCTTCATTCAGTACTTTTTTACGGTACTTCTGGTTAATCCCATCTCCAAAGCCATCAGTTTCTGCTTGCGGATGGGATTTCTTGCAATACGCGCCTTGATTGCTTTGATGACCCCTGGAGTCCTAACGGAACGAGGTCTGCCAGTTCTTTTCTCGTCATCGACACTAGAGGTTTCATTGTACCTCTTGATGGTACGGTACACGAACTTCTTCGTGATTTTTAATTTTTGAAGCAAGTTGAATATGGTCTTCGGTGGATGGCCGCAACAATGCAATCCAATTACTGCTACTCGGTCCTCTTTGCGAGTCCACTCCATCGTAAAAAATGAATGAATGTAATTGTGATTTGGCAGATTATTAATCAAAAAATATCTGAAAATCGAACACCATTTCATTTTTTTTCTAGGTGTTCTATTTTTAAAATAAATGGCCAGTGACAGTATTTACGAACCGACTAGGTATATATACTAATATAATAAGGGAAATACATACAAATAATATTTAGGTTGGGCTATTTGCAACCAAATGACGGATTGTGTTAAAGCTTTGGGGTAAAATTTTAACCTGGTTATTATAGCCTACTTTATTGGTATTATTTAAAGGCAAGCCTTATATCATATGCAAATTTTTTACATTTCTGTTTCTTCAATGTGGGCGTCATTAGTGGATTAAACAACGTAAGCGTAAACAGTAAGACGAAAAAGTATACATTAAAACTATATAACTTATTAGTTATTAATCACACTAATATTTTAAATGCGAAAGTTTGTGTGTATGTGTGTGTATGTTTGTTACTCTTTCACGCTGAAACGGCTGGACGGATTTGGATGAAATTTAGAATGGATATAGCTTATACCCCAACTTAACACTTAGGCTACTTTTTATCCCGAAAAAAAGCATGTCGTTACACAGAACAACACGCGGGCGGAGCCGCGGGCAAAAGCTATTAAAATAATAATTTTCTTGAATATTGATTAAAAATCGTAAATTATAATTACTATTACAAGTATATTTACATTTTAATGTAAGAATATATCGTATAAATATAATATTTATATATATATCTAATACGTCAATATTAATAATAATTGTATGATAATATGTGTAATTACATAAATTAAATTGTATTAAATTATTTATTTAATATTTTGTTTCTCAATAATTTTGTCCTACACAAAATTAACTTAGGGCATGTATACTACGAGGGCAAGTCTATTTTCATCACCGGATGTACGGGGTTCATGGGGAAGGTGCTCGTGGAGAAACTGCTGAGGTCCTGTCCCGATGTTGGCAGGATATACCTGCTAATGAGGCCGAAGAAAGGGCGAAACAGCAAAGAGAGGCTCGAGGATCTTATTAACAGTCGGGTAAGTAGTGACATCTAGTGCTGAGTAGCGGTACTAAATCAATTTATGTCTATCTATGTCTTTTGCTTATAAGATCTTGAACTTTCTATACAAGTTATAAAAAGCATGTTTTTTTTAATTTGCGCGTTTTTGCTTTTTCGGGGAAAGTTTTTTACATGATAAGTAGAGTAAGTTTCATTTAAATTCCAACAGACTATTTTGTTTTTAAAACAATGGCATTTTTTTTGGGAAATCTAATTATTTTTTATTACAGAAAAAATCCCACTTGTTTTCAACTGCTTTTATGTCTGTTCTCCGGTAATTTTGGTACTTGTGACCATAATATAAAAATAGAGCACTAAATATCACTACCCATCAAAAAAATATTTTTTGCATATTTCCTTCACTTCACGAGTCAATTCTTCCTAAATTTAGCTTGAGAAAAACGAATATGACAAAGAAAAAATTCATTAGCTCTAATTTCTGTTATATACAATAGGTGAAAACGGTTAATAAATTATTGCAGGACCTTGATATAATAAATTCGGTTAATATATTGAAACACAAACATATTTCGTTTTAGTGAAGGTGCTTTAAAAGAAATAATCGTGTGTTCTTAGAAAAACTGCAAGAAACATGAACATTTAAAGGATAGCATTTTATTAATTTGTAAGAAATTAATACAATTTGACATTGAACGGAACATGCTAACGATTGAGCAAGCTACACAAAACGTTCACAACATGGAATATAAAAAACATAATCAAAATAAAATGCACAACAAACCTACAGAAATTGAAAACCTGAAAATGAGAAACCAAAAACAAAACATAAATGCTTTAACCAATAAAATTATGAATAACGAATCATCAAAAAACGATCGATGACAATACCTCAGAACAAAAAAGGACATCTAGCATTCATAAAATTAAAATACCTGGGATACGATGTGAAAAGCAGCCGAACATTCTTTTTAGCTGTTAGCTTTTCGTTCAAAAGTTCAAGTACCAAAAAAGCATCGGATTATCCTATCACTGTACATAACTGCAATAATGTGCAACGTTCTTCATTTGTTTTAAATTAAAATTTGTAGGGGTCTTTTCTACTGAATATGTAAGTTGGCAAGTTTTTACATCTGAAGTTTAAACATTTTAAAGTGATCTATGAAAACTTGCCGAGTTGAATAAACGCGGATGGAGCCGTGGGAAAAAGGCTAGTTTATTATCCTGACCGATCGGGATGTAACAAAAACTTTTTAGTCTTTTGCAGACCGTATTTCATAATTAAACTAAATTAACTGGAATAAGTACAATCAATTTTAACGAAATTATCAACTTTTCAGGCGAAGGTTTTACATGACTAATTGCAGTTTTAAGAATATTATGTATTATACGTATCAATAATATTATAATATCTCTTAAATGTGTATACAATTGATTATATATGATTGATTGAATTATAATATATTAAGATTTACATTTATTTTGTAAATTCTATTGTAAGAGTATTACTTAATTCTTGCTTACAATGAAGCATGAAAATGAGACTGCAAGGAGAATAAATAGATACCTAGAGGTCATTCATTGAAGCCGTTTACACATATGTTTAACTACAAAGGAAATGTAAAACCTATCAGACCGTTAATAATACCTTTTGTAAAGATAGTTAGCAAGGACTTTACATGGTAATAAAATTCAAGTACATAATGAGCTATTTACAAATAAATTAAGCAAGGTTTATGTAAACTATTTCATTTCAATTTTGTGGCCTGTATTACATTTAAATATGTAAGTAAGGAATTAAAAAAATGTTTTAAGACCCATTTCACAAAAATACGCTTTTTGTATGGCGTGATTTTATGCATCGTAATTGTCTTATTTATAATATTATATATTTTTGATATAGTATAGGTATATATATAGCGTGGGCCACGTATAAATAGTGTTTTTCCATATAAATGTTGTAAATAAAAGCTCAAAAAGAGTAAAATATACATTTATTCATAAATTCCATTACATTATATAAATATTTATTTCATGGATCACTAAAATAATAGACATTCCAAATATGGCATGCTTTGATGCATACCGCTGCGTCCTCATTTCCGAAGGTTACGATTTTTCTTGGCCAGCCCATTGCGAACCTAAGCAGCTAGGAATAGAGCCTATTTTAAATTGACTACCTCATTCTGCCGTGATCCGACTTGGTTGATTATTACTATGATGCTGGAGTCAGCAAATCAAAAACATTCAGGAGGCTTTTTTATACAATGTCAGAAACCGAGAGATTACTTGATAACAGTGGTGACGTCCCTGCGGGCACGAGCCGTGGCAACGGAGATGCACCTCCAGAACCGTCTGAGCGGGAGGCTTATTTTCAGGCGCTCCGCCTCTGGATTCAGCAGGCCCAGTTATACCAGAACCTTTCGACGTGCTTTCCCTACTATATACTGTCCTTTCAGGGCTTGCAGAACAATCAGTCAAATGTTCCATTGTTAAACAATAACTATCAGTTCCAAGGGCAACCATGGCAATTTCCGGTGCCAAGAATTGTTGCAGAGAATAGGCCCCAGGAAGAGCCACATACTCCTATTGAAGGTATGTTATCCGGATTTAAATCTTCAAAATTATGGCCTTTTAGCATAACAATTTCTATCTTTGGTAGAAATTATCATTTCCATCAATAATGTAGCTCCATTCTTACTGAATCTGACCATCTATTGGGTTGTGTTGGTTTGCTTGCCGAAATATATCTATGAACCATTTTGTCTCCCCTAATGGGATATGTCCCATACAGGAGGACACCTGATTTTTTATATGAATGATATTGTAGGGGTTTCTTTGTGTCTTTATTGGCCTTTTTGTCTACTTTTTACTTGTCGCAAATTGTTTGTAATTTAGTTATTAATTAAAACAATGTCTATAAAATATCAATGAAATGGAACGCAATTTTGTTCATTTTGTCTCTTTGTAAGACCTTTACTGCATTTGGCTATGTGGGAGTGGTGTCATGTCCTGTATGGGCGATATAGAATTTATGCTTAGTATTTTATGAATTTGGAATATTTAATATAAAATATGTTAAATCATATTAGGGTTTAAAAAAAAATGATTTTTATTGGAGTTTTATCTTTATAACTGTCATCTTCTTTTGATAAGTTTTAACACAGTAAAAATTTTTTCAAATACAATAAAAGAAAATCTTTGAAAAATAACAAAACACAATGAAATCTTAGTTAAATTTTCTGAGAAATTAGAATTCAAAAGCATTTTTTTAATCATTTACCTTCTAAAAACTACAAGGATTTTTTTTATAGTCAATCTTTGCAGGCAGATTCACTGCACTTAAGGCAGACATCTTGTTTGCAAGCATTGCAAGTACAACCCGGTCACAATATCTGTGCACCTGACCTCGTGACGTCATATCGGCGGTCTGGGTACGGTGTGAAAAAAAGTTTTTTCGAGAAATGTGGAGGTAAAAAAAATTTACTAACCTTTTCAAATCAATTTATTATTGATGAAGGGTTTGTTATTAAAAAAACAATAATTTTGATTACAAAAACATTTATTATTAAACTCAGTCTCTATAAATTATTGACTGACATTGTATCTTCCTCACTCTCACTTTCTGAACTCGCCGAACTGTCTTCCCCTAGTGATATTAAAAGTTGTGTGATGTTGTCATCTGCTAGATGATCCTTTTCCCAGTATTCTCGCTGTAGTCTCTCCACGTGATTCACTTCTTTTTTCCAGTCAGCTGGCGTAATTGACTTAATCGCATGTTTTACAACAATTTTAATAACAACCAAACCAGTCCAAACTTAACAGTAATCAGTCTAAACTTAACAATAAACATTAAAAAACAAAACTACAATAAAGCGAAAATATCAAAATTATCGGGACGTGTAGCGGCAACGAAGATGCTAACCGTACTGTCGCACCGGGGAGTGCGCGGAGAGGTGACAGGGGAAGCGGGAGAGGCGCCACATTCCAGCGAGGTGCACAGATACTGGGACCGGGTTATATATAAGATGTCTTTAGTTTAGTTTTAAGTATCACTGATGGCATAACTTGATCATCACAGATTATCTTACAGTGGGACTCGCCATTTTCTGCCAACCATTGCAGAAGAATCATGTTGTTTGGCCCTGGACCTCGATGTAACTTTTCCATTGCAGACAGGTTTATCTGAATCATGCTTAGACATCCCTGTTTCCTACCAACTTGAAATATTTTGAAAAGCTATAAAAATGTAAACATGGTAAAATCTAAATAAATTTACATAAATACTTAGTCTGGGAAAGCACTTGTTATGTTTGAGATGTCATAATTTTCCTAAACATACTTACCAACACTACCACTCTCTTTGACCACTGATTGTTGACTGATTCAGGGGTAAAGAATATCATGAGGCACAAATTGTGCTACACAATACCCCCAAACATAGGTAACTTAACATTCCGCAAAGTGTCTGTCAAACCACAGGTTGGTACTTTATTACAAAACTTGGAATGTTACAGCTTTTTCTTAAAATATTTTTTTCTGTAATATCTGCCTGTAAGTGTGATGTGTTAACCTTTTTCTTTTTAATTTTTTGACACTGCATACCCTATTCTTCATATGTTACAGTGATTGCCCGACATGGAGGCTATGAGTATGTGATACCATCACTCTACAAGAGGCTAATTGCAGAATTCATTGTTTTTATACTGCAGTTTGTACTGAAACTTATTGTCACCTTTATCTGCGTTGATATGTTTGAGATCATGTAAGTAAACACAATTACCTATTTATATTTTTATGGAAAAACAAATATCAGTAAAACCTATAATTAAAATTCCAACAAAGTCGAAATGGATGGATAGATTATCCTTTTTCTTGTTTTAAAAAAGTATAGCCAGAAGAAAAGTTACACTAACTGATATTTTAAAAGGCACCATTTTGCCAAAATTTTGGATAAGTATTGATTTTGTTTTAAAGTTATCATGCTGTACAGATTTACATACAAAGTTGTTTTCTTGCCTTAAATTGTACCTATACCAAAATTTAACATTTCAGCCAGATAGTGACTTTGTAAATGCCTGTATTCAACTATAGAGGTCTCAAACTTTAGTATATAACGAAACACAACAGAGAAACGGGTTATCAAATTTTGTACTAAAACGATGACATGCCCATGCGCCTTAAATTGCTGTTTAGTTGTATAATTAACTTCAGCTTTCAATCTCTTAGATAAATACAAATATTTACCTTTTAATATAATGTTTATCGAGAATTAATTATTTCGCCCTTATTTGGCTATTTTGTCAAATATGGTTTCAATATTTTTACTTGATAAATTGAATTTTGCTATTTATTCATCTAGTTTCTACGTAACTATATTTTTTCAACACAAACCTGATCATCTTAAATAAATAAACCTTATTATATCTTATTCATTTCTGAAAGAAGCCTCTGTAATCACTGTACTATATTATTATTAAGTATCAAAAGTACCCTACCTTTTTTATTAAAACGTACTTTACAGTGGTTATGAATAAACATTCCTAGTCCCGTGTATGTCACGCCAAATTTCGGGGGGGGGGGGGGGGGATAAATCCCACCTATCCCCCCCTGGATACGTGCTTGACGATCACCTTAAATATCTACTTAGAGAAAGTTTATGCTATTTCTTTCTGAACTTGAAATTAATCATGCGCATTCCTTTTAATAAGTAAGCGAGAAATAGAGGCGGGAACGGGATAGGTATAGATCCTCTGATCACTCGCGTGCGCCCGTGGCGTGCGTGATGGCCAGGATAGGATTAGTTATTGTCAGTGTTGCCATTTTGGCCACTTTGTGGGTAGATCTAGCGGATTTTCAACAGTTTTAGCCAAAAAATAATCCATTTTAGCCACCAAAACAAATCTAGCTACTTCTATCTATTTCTGGTAATTTTTTAGATTATTACTATTGGAAGACTACGGAGTAAACAGACAGAAGATATTTCAGATTTACCAGACATTGTAGACCTATAAATTGATAACTTAATTTATATTAATATAATCTATAGATTATTAAGTAATTAAGTATACGTATTAATAATAGATATCATAGTAGATATATCTTGTTATGTAATTATATTAATTAAAATTATATATATATAAAATATATAACGTATAATATAATGATTTATAATATAATTCCATTAATTATTCGGTGTACAGACAACGGAAAAACCGGCTTGCATTCCCTAATTGTCGGCGCACCGTCTTAAAATCCTTTAGTCGCTTTTAACCACATCCACGAGAAAACATGAAGTGATTATTATGTTTTTAAAAGACGTTGTCATGTCACATGCCTCAATAAACGTAAAAACTTCATTCCAAATTTTAACCATGTGGCCTATAGCGTATATTTTCCAGAAATGTTTTCTTCGGTCACCATATGTGAATCATCTATTCAGTAGCCAGCAACTAAGGAAACTCATAATGATAAACTATCCACAGATACATTCTGACCTCAGCCGCCTGCCTACAGGACGCTGGACACTTCTATGTGGTATCTGGGACTTACAAGTAAGTACGGGACAAAACACGTAGATGATGTTAGGCTAAACAATGAAAGCCTCTTCATGTTCCTGGTCCTGGCGTCCCGAGCCTTGTTCTGCAGCAGCAGCTCGTAGTCCAGAGCGAGGTTGTCGGTGCTGCGCGTGCGCCGCGACCGTTCCTCGCTCTTACAATGACAACAGTAGAAGACACAATGATCAGTCTCACCCAGCCCTAAGGCAACATGACGCGTTATTTAAGGGGGTACCGACGACGCGACGAGGCTCCGTGTATGTTTGCACTAAACAGGTAAATTTAGTGCTGCCCGTGCAAAGCCGGGTTGTTTCACTAATTCTAATATAGTTTTCACACAACAAATTCAGCCGTTTATTTTTTAATTATTTTAAGGTTCCGTACTTCAAAATGAGAAAACAACAAGTGTCTGTCTGTATGTGAAGACTCTTTTTCTCGAGCCCCGTTAAAGATATCAAGTTGAAACTAATACTATGCTAATATCACCTACAGAAGTCCACGGCCTCTTAGGGCTGTCAATAAAACTGGCTTCTAACTAACGCAAAAACGTAAATTTCATACAAATTGAGTCGCCATGAAAACCTATAGAGTACTTCCAGTTGACTTAGAGTGTCTTATAGCACAGCACAAGTCTAGTAAAAGTCTGAAAAATACTGTTATTCAAGAAGAAATAAACCACTAAGGACCTCTTTGGAATACATGGAGTTTAATAGATCGTAAGTGTCAAGTCGTTTGTAACTGCTCGTAGAATACGTTTGTGTTTTAAACGGAATGTACGGAATCCTCGAGGCATGAGAGCTGATATAGTAAAAGCTTCCTACCATCCATCCCTCAAATCGTGTTCGTCCACTGCTGGACATAAGCCTTTCCCAAATTTCGCCACTCATGTCGGTCCTCCGTCCTCCTCGTCCAGCCGCCAGCCACAACATCCTTCAGGTCGTCGGTCCACCGGGCACGAGGTCGGCCTACACTACGCTTTGCTGTACGTGGTCTCCAATCTAAAACCTTTCAGGTCCAACGGCCATCATGTCGGCGACAAATATGGCCTGCCCACTGTCACTTCAACTTACTGATTCTACAGGCTATGTCGAAATAGGACATAGGCTACTTTTTATCCCATAAATCAGTTTCCATGGAAAAGCTATAAAAGATACATTCAAAATGGGAAACACAGTAGCACACATTTCAGCAGCTATGTTTACTGTATGTAACAATCCGAAAAATATTGACAGATTTTATAAGAGTACATAAAAACTTATTCAACGCGGGCGAAGCCGCGGGCAAAAGCTAGTATATTGATAAAACACACAAATAAATAAAAATTCAAGATATATTTCGGGTCCGATCTGGACCCGGCATCAGTTGAGTTATAATTGTAATTATATATATAATTATAGTAATAATTATGAGGGAGCACGAATGTATAACAAGTTACCGAAAGATATTAAAGAAGCAAAATCATTGCTTATTTACAAAAAACTATTGAAGAGTCACATTTTGAAGGACTATTCATTACTTCATTAAAACCTAGTGTTTATTAATTAATTATTAGTTTATTAATAGAAGCTTTTGGTAGAAACCTACTCGCACTTATAATATTAAATATTCATCCTATCAACTCACTATAAACACAACCCTACATAACATTGCATTGTTAGTGAAGCTAATCACTTTTTAAGGATTACCCACATATTTTTATTTGTTACGCGATTAAAGCGTTCGCTGTTATAAATTGTAACTGTGATAATTTATTGTTTCTCATGTAAGTGAATTTTATTCTTTTTGAGAAATAAATATCTTAAACCTTAACCTTAATTAATATAATCTTAGCACATATTATATATATGATAATATCATGTAAATTAATTCATATTAATTAAATGATATTAGTATTTATTATATACAATTATCTTATATTTTATATTAAATAAATTTGTATCCGTATTGGATGCTGACCACAGGACGAAATACGATGGCGCCATCTTGACAGGATATTTTAATGTTAATAGTCTGATGTCTGGTTAATAAATAGTAGTGTTTTAATTTGTATTTACAAAGATTTTTAAATTATTGTATTCTGGATATTTGTCATTCACATCGTCCTTTATAAAATTTATGAAAAAGGTTATTAACCAAAACATTATTAATAATTAATAACTAATTAGAAGGATTTTGCATTGTTCCGGAAGAAATGCGAACATATGTACAAGTATCCACTTCAGTATCCATACCTATATATAAGGACACTTATATATGGATACTGAAGTGGGTACTTGTACATGATACTTGACAGAGTTCTACATCTCAGCTGTACGGATGATTAAACTAAGATATGAAACGTGGCGTCCGAATGAAAGGAATAAATTTAACATTTCATTTTGCATTTTTGTATACTTTGACCCACATGAGAAAGCTATTGCTAAGCCCCATTAATTTGTTATCTATTGTCTTTTCACTTGCTCACACACACACCCTTTCACACACACACCCTCTCACCCTCACACACCCTCAACCTCACACACACACACATCCTCACACAGTATTCATCATCATCATCCATGAGAACTAACTAATGTAATTTTAAGTTTAATGGAATTAAAAGTAACTAATGATAATAGCTAGTTCAAAATGTAATAAAATTTATTTAATAGTAATTAGAGATAGTTACTAATTAAAAGTGTATTAAATACATAAACATATATCTTAGATATCTATAAAATTAAAAATAAGAAGTAAATGTTAATTAAGAAAGAAAGGTTGTGGCTACAACTTGAAGTACCTATATGTACATATTTAGGAAGAGTGGTGTCTCCTGACACAGGCAACTTACAAGCTTAAAAGGAGACATCAGTCACTTGTAATGTAACCTGTTACGTAATGCCCAAATAAATTATATGTATTTTTTTTTTATTTAAACACTTATCTTAATTGCCGCGTCGCGGGCGGGCCACTTTATACCTACATATTTTTTATCATATTTTTCATATTTTCTATCCTATGAAACCATAATAAACTATCTACCGACTTACGGTGTCAATGGATTGATGTTGTTGATTGTTTATATTAACTTGGGAACTATGACCCCTTTGTTTATTTAATAATAGATAATAATAATAATATTTTCAAAGAGGGCTTTTAATTATTTTCTAATAGCATGCAAGAGTCACTCCTTAGCTTTGGATTCCAACCATGAAATCAAAAATTCGTTTTGAATCTGTTAGAACATCATAATATTAGATGTATATACTATTAAGAAAAACAACACACTTGCCATATGTGTAAAACAACCAAAACGGAACGATTTTCGCCTTTTTCACACACAGAAAAAAACAATTGTCAAATACCATTTATGATGTCAATATGGTCCACATACTATCTGACTTGAGTGGCAACCACACACAACCGGCACATTCAATATAACAACAAATCTATGACGACGCAATTGAGCACGCGCCGCAAAACCACTTTCGTGGCTCTTGCGCATCCAAGGGTTTATAAAAAGCCACTTTTAAGCACATGGGCGGTAAAAGTAATTACTCAAAAACAAATATTATACGTAATTATTACCGTTGTGGAAGTATAAATATGCACTTATTTATCTTCTAACTGAAGCATTAATGGCCTCCATTTAATCTGATGTAGCGAGGTAATATTTGACCTCTACTGAGGAAACTCCGGCCCGGAATGTTATAATACCGTCATTAGATTAACTAACGAGCTGTAACATCATTATCCCTCTGTCGTCTTGTTAGATAAAGCTAATGTGGAGTCATCATTCCTTAGATGTACAATCAAAAGCTTCGAAGCCGGTTTAAAAAATACCTTTTACCGAGAGTGATGAGTTGAAACTAGAAAGTTTAAAAGCATTTTTGTGGCATTCACGTAACTTTAGAACTTAATAATAGTGTACATACATAAATTTGATGCTTAAAAATAAAAAAATATAACAAATATAACATAAGTTATGTTGTGTGATTTATAATAACGAAAAAAGATAATTCTGTGATTGCTGCTTTGAAACACCATTAAGAATTACCCTGAAAGGTTAGTGTGAAAACACTACCAAAGTGGTTGTAGTCACAGATACATCAGAAGATTTACCAAGTACTCTTATTGTTTGTGTTCAGATATCTCCACATTTCTGACCACTTATTTCACAGACATAAACATAAAAATTATAAGTACGGTACACGTACTCTTATTTCTCACCCATAACTAATAGTACACATGAAAAAAGAGGGCGGTGCATCAACTTGCAGCATCGGAGAACACAACACATCACGTCTTTATTGACATTGGGTCTCGTATCAAGCTTAGGCCAGATGCATTCGCAAGTGCCACGCCCTTTTACTGTAATTCCTCTGGTTCAAATATCAATCGGAATTTATATTTTATCTCTTATAACGATTGCTCCTTCCCTATGTATGAGGTTTTATTGCATCCCTATGAAATTTGCCTCAAGAGCCTTTACGCTTCTTCTATTATATAAGAATAATTATTTTTCCAGCAGTTGCATGCTACCCCTCTTAATATTAGTATAGAAAAGAAGGTTCTTTAATCTGCTTGTGCATACGGACGTGAAATCCACTAAATACACTGTTAGCGTCGATACTGGAATGTGACTTATTTTCTGATATATTGAGAACTATTATTGATACATGTTTGGCGTTTCGCGAGCGTTATGAGGGAATTTGATTGTTTTGTTTGACATTAATCTACTTTTGGTTCAAATTTATTATTATAAATTGTAATCAAAATAAGTTGTCCAACTTAAAACTACATGAAATATCTTCAATTTGAAAAGTAATAACTACTATACACGGAAAATCATAAACCCATAATCATAACTAATAATCTTTTTCAAAAATAGATGGAGCCAAAAAAGTTTCACAGATCAGTGTTATCTTTCTAATTAATTAACCTAACCTTAATATATAAATTAAACAAAACAAGTTAAAAATAAATATTATAATAACAACAATGGTATTACAAATATTACGTAGAATACAAATACATTATCTATGGACCGTTTTTCCTATAAATATCGGTATAAATTTATTTTACTATCGTTTATAGGAGAGAATAAATTTTCAGTCTGCGTGAGAGCAGATCTTAACAAATCAAAATACCTTTAAATTGAACAATTCCTTTCAAACCAAATGCCGTAAAACCCTTATCTCGACTAGAAAGAGTCGAATTTCAATCAAAATAAACATCAAGATAAAAAGGAAGATTTCAACTTCATTTCGTTATAAAAGAGGTTGAATTTGCATTGGCAGTTTGATTTTACCTTCGCGCAACTAAACTCAATCTTATTGGGGTTGTTATAAGGTTTATTTTTGTAAGGGAAGGAAGTCTGCAGGCCTATAAAGGAGCAGACAAGACACTCGAAGGTCTCGAAGTTCAAAATTGGGTCGCCTCGTGGCGCAATGCTGGCACAACTGGTAATTTCAGTTGAACTCTGGTTTTCTTCAGTTTTCAGGAAGTAGGTTGGACAGGTAGGGAATTTGGTTTTTATTCCAGATACACCAAAAAACCGGCCAAGTGCGAGTAGGCCTCGTGGCTTGGGGGTTTCATAAAAAAACATAAAATTATTCTACGTGCAGTTATACCGACCAACTTAGCTTAACCACAGTATAATTTATACCATGCCCTTTTGCATTTTTTTTTTCAGATGCCGCGCACGTAAAAACATCAGTTATTTTGAAATCGCGGCTACACTGATGGTTTTTTCATTTTTATGGAACAATCTGCAGCTCTGCTTTATACTAATATCAGTTATATTTTGCAAAGTTTCAGATCTAATTTCAAGTATTCATTGAATGCTATCGGTTTATTGTATGGTTTGGAGGTAACTTTGTAATTTTTTTGTATCGAGAAAATTTGATGGAATCAACAGCAGCATGGACATAGCATTAGTCCTCAACTTTATCATATATTTATTTCCTCCTCTAACGTATCTGTCACAGAGTCTCTCTAGTGTTTTAAGTAGAAATGGTGAGAGACTGATCGGTCTGTATGCTTTGGGTTGTGTGTAGTCGTCCTTGCCAGGCTTAGGGAGAAAGACTACTTTAACTTCCGTCCAGGAGACTGGGATATGTTTCCACGCTAAACAGCTCCTGAATATACGAATCAGCCAATAACAACGCAGCATTTTATAGTTAAGCATTGCTTAGCTTGAAATTCTCAACTGTGAAATCGGGGGTTAGTCGTGTCTCAGCACGCTGATTACAATACTTCACAATCGCTACAGATACATATTATTTTATCGAAGTATTTTGAACTTTCGCCTCTTGCATCATGCTGTTCAAAAGGAGACATATTGTTCAGGCTTAAGAGGCCGCTCCGTATTTTTCGTCTGTTCGATGCGAAGCATTATTTTAATTATTTTTCTTGTCATTGCCGCGATGTCTTAGTAAAAATCATGGACATACACCAGTCCATATTGGCCATCTTAATGAAGACCTAGAATTTATTTGATTCAATTGTTTCTCCTTTGTGCGTTATTTTGATACTTAGATATTATGAATAACGATTCGGAGCGGGCTCGTAAGTAATAAAATAACTCGCAAAAGAGAAACGATTCAATCAAATAAATTCTAGGCCTTTATTTAGACGGCCAATATGAAGTGATGTATGTCCCTAGTTTTTCCAAAAACATCGCGATAAAGGCTAGAAAAATATTTAACATATTGTTTTTGATCAAAGTTGTCGTCGTCGCGGACCGGGCTCTCAAATTCTATCTGGTAGAGACATTAAAATGTAACATGATAGATAGTCGATAATGGGGTAGAACGGTTTACTGTTAGATCAGATGGTTTACTAGGAAATCTACATTTAATATTTAAAACATTCCACTTACAAAAACGTTAAAATTTGTAAAAAACTACGTATAAAGAAATCACCAGTTTGAGGGTCGGCAACAATCAAAATGTCAGGATGGTTATTTTTTGTTGAAGGACCCGTACATTGTGTACGATCTCAATTAATGACGTTTTTAGGGTTCTGTAACTAAAGGGTCAAAAAGAACAATAATATTGAGAATCGAATGTCCGTCCATCCGTATGTCACAGCCTCATATCTTTTGAACTGGTCAAGACACTAACACCCCTACTAATAAAAATGTACTAAACCATCCTTATAACACACTTATACTAAGAATAGTTATGCTGAGTGCAACGTCAGAATAGGGAGAGAATATTTTCTTACAAATAAACTCGGAATAACTTCGACCTAACTATTCCATCGTTACGTCACTCTCTTTACTCATTCATTCAAAATCCATAGACAAGAGGGAGTAAAAAAAGAAATTTGGACTAGGCCCCATTCCTTTGGGTACATATTTTTATGTGTTTATGGCACAAACAACTGTTTTAAATCCAGCTATTGCCTCAAACTTTCGCATAGCCTTGACTTGGTCATTGAGAGAAGGGGCATTTTAATATAATGAAACCTTTTCTTCAATAGTGCCCTCGCTATTCGTCGGCATACTTTTGTGACTGATTGCTGACTAAGCCCATGAATATCTGCCGCATCATCTTGTATCTAAAAAATCACAATTCATAACCATTTTATGAAGGTATCGAGTTGAAAGAAAATTTACATCCCTTATTTTGTTGTGTGTTCTAGTAGCTGAAGCAATTAATTAGTAATAAAGGTAGCTATGGCATAGGCATATTTAATTAAGTTTTAGCATTCTTACTTGATTACGGCCCCAATATCTTGGAGCTATCAAGATCTCGAGAGTAGAAGATAAACTACTCCCGCGTTTGTCCATAATCAAAGAACTTCAAGAACTACCCATCAGTTGACCCCAAAACATAATACCTGTTTTGGAAAAACGATATTTTACACGAAATTCTTCATCGCTGTATAATTCAAATGGGTCCTCTCTTCTTTTGAACTTTTTCACCTTTCTTACGTTTTGCATGTCATTGATGAGGTTCGCCAGGTAATCAATTTCCTCCACTACCTCAACTGACCGTGCCATTTTTATTAAATTCGGAAATAAATCAAACACAAAATCACGCACACCGCACTACGTTATTCCAAACTTAAACAAGGGTTGGGGTTGGAATAGCGGTACAAAGGACTGTTACGCCGACGTTATGCTAGGTTTAAGTTATTCCTAGTTTATAAGTAAACATTTTGCTTATTCCTAGGATAATCCTCGTCACAACTTTTATTCCACGTTTATTAGTAGGGGTGTTAAGGTTTGGCACAAAAATATAATTATTTGTCCACAATGTGGTGTTATAAAAAAATAAATATAATTCAAAATTGCACAAAATATCGTCACAATAAAAATACAAAAAAAAGTTTCCTTTAATGACTATGCTGGATCAGCGAGGAGAGTTCTGAAGAGCTCGAACTGTTCAGCTATTGTATGGAGATGAACAGCATTTGTTATGCTATCACGAAAGTTGTTTTGGATGCAGATAACAAATGGAAGGGCTCTAGCGGCGGTAACAGTAGTGTGTCTTTGTCCAATCGTGGATACATATTGGGCCTTGTTAATATTCTGGTAAGGTTCAGATTTTATTACGCCTTTCGTGTGTTTACAAAATGTTAAACGATATTTTTTCTTTTGTAGGTTTTGGATCAAATAATAGAGTACCTAGCAAAGGTAGTGAGATCCCTATATAAATTAAACCCTCGGCTGGCGAGACTGAAGAATCAGTTTTGGACCATTTTTGTTACGGGGTCTGTCTAAAAACTAAACTACGTACCCGAATAATTTATTTAGGTAGGTTTTACCGGTTTTACTTCAATGATTTGAATAAAAATTGTAGCAAGTTTGCTAAGTTTCTTGCCTTTCTTCCTAGCAATACTAATATTCGATTATGAATATTAGTATTGCTAGGAAGAATGATGGTTAGGCATTATGTGTATAATATTTTTATTTCTATATTCTCTACTTTATCCAGGTGTATAACTTTCTTACATTTTAGTAGCCCAATCTAAATATTTCTTGTATGTATTTCCCTTATTACTATATATTTTTTTATATTCTTGAGATATATATTGTAAAGATTAATTTTGACTTGTAGAAAGTCTACTTTATGTATCTATTTTACAAAATAAATATTTTGATTTGATCTTGATTATTAACTGATAAGTTTATTCAAATCATGTTAGTCTTAAAACTTATTTAGATGGTACGGAACCCCCAGGGCGCGAGTCCTACTTGCACTTGACTTGTTTTTTTTTGCGTTATTACTTTTGTGTTCACACACTACCTCGCCTTAACTCGCCTAGCAACGTATCTATGTGGCAAAATTTAAATATCGTTTTCAATCACAAAAAACTGAAATACAATAAGCGAGTGCAACCAAAAGTACACTTTTCGATTGGCCTGAATGTGAAACAACCGGAAAGACGACTTTTCATTTGCCTGAAAGTGAAATAATCGCAAATTTAATTAAATTTGTTTCGTATTTTATAAAGTAATATTAAATTAGTGAAAATATAAGAAAATACATTTAATATTAAGTACGAATTTATTTAAGTATGTAAAACTTTCAATTGTATTTATAGTATAATTAAAAAGATGTATGCACTTTCAAAGGTTTAAATGCGTTATTCTCGAAATGTTCTCAGATTCCCTGTTCTTCCCCTGCACCCTTTTATTCATGTTGACTGAAACAATTTTTACCTTTACTATATCTGTTCGAATAATGATTTCATGTTTTCTCAATAATGTTTTTTATTACTTGAGGCTTTGGCTTTACAGCAATCTTGCACTTGACGCCAAAAATTTATACTTATTTGCAAATCAAGGTAGCACCTCCCCTTAAGGAGCCTTCCCATCTATACATCAGCCCGTCATAGTCCGTTGCTGGACATAGGCCTTTCCAATATGACGCCACTCTTGGCGGTCCCCCGTCCTCGTCATCCGCAACGAACTTCAAAACAGTCAAGTATGAAATTCCAAGTATAGGCGTTATAATGTTTTTTTTTTCGCAAGATACATAGTACCTAGATATTATATTCGTTGATATCTTATCGTCATAAATAGAGGTTTCTTGCATAATGAAAACAATGCCAATTTTACGGCAAAAATCGTAGAATTTGCAAAGACTTGACTAAAAAGTCACCAAATCCATTTTTATCAAACTTTTTTTATAGTTCCTGAAACGCGCAACGCCATCTATGCTTAAACCTTGGAACTCCTTGATCAAGTGTCTACACTAGGCAGGTTCAGATAATTTGACGTTAAGGTAGTACATTCTAGTGAAAATGCTAAGAACTAAGGTTAATTTAAAATGTATACAAACATTCCGAGGTATTAAGTAAAAACGACAAAAGGCAAGTCGGTTTTGCCTGAGAGCTGTTCTCTTACTCTCCCCCGAATAACTTCGGGAGGATTTGCGAGTAAGATGGTGGTACCTCCACAGTCGAGCCCGGCATCAGCTCTACCACCTATAATTATTTGATTACTTATATAAATATATATGCAGGTACACACTACGTTTCGTAACTTGTTGTAAAAGTTGTCTGAAACTATGGTTTCTTTATTTAGTTATGTTTGTCATGAAAGATAGTTAATTCCAGTATTTTTAAAACAAAACTCCTTTATCTCCGTTGGTTTAAGAATTTAAGTTTCTTTTAACAAAGTGCAAATACGACAGCAGATCCGGTCTGGCAGTTAGAACAATAAAATTAAGGAAATATAATTAAATCCCAAATTTCCGTCGCCTAGTCGCCGAACAAGTCCAATTCTTTTCTTCACTTCAAAGTTTGAAGCCTTTTTAAACTTTCCCAACCCTATCTGGGACCCGCGGCCAATCAGTAAATGAGTAAAAATTATAATCAAAAAATAAAGAGCTCCAACTCGGTTAGAAACAAAAATAAATTCAATTACAACCCGATAGACAATTTCGATTTGAAGGCCTAACTCAATTAGACGGAGCGCTGATGGAAAAATAAAATAAATACGAGGAACAAAAAAAAATTAAAACAAAAAAGCGAGTCCAGATATAATTTGAAATATCTCCGTAAATGTAAAGTATGAGTGCTGTTATTTTATTCAAATGAGGGGGAATTTTTTCCAACCCTTTCGCTCGTCGCCATCAAAGTGGCCTGATATTCAATTAAAAAAAGAAGAGCGGCCTGACTGAAAATTAATCAGAAAAAATGCTTTTAACTAGATCTACATTTTAATGAAATTATTATTGACGAGTGTTACGTAAAATGGGCACTTTGCCTTTGCGCAGATTGTCTCGTAATGTCTGCGACACAGATTCTCACTTGCGATATTTCTGTTTTATTTCGTTACGTTTATTTTGTTAATGCTTTTTGCTGCTGATAAAAGTGCTGGAGGTCTAGAACGCGCCGTCAATATAGTGTCCTTCCATTATACTTGCTCTCTCGTAATTGATGAACGCATAAAGCCAGTGCTGGTTTTAGTTTCGTTCATTCAGTTCACACTTCTCTAAGAAATAGAAATAGAGTTATTGGAAATATAGGTTCAATATAAACACTTTTATTGTAAGTCACATCCCATCAAAAAGATAAATGTTAGGGCTGTACCTGACCCTAGAATATGAAAAAAGCCAGATTTTCGAGGGTTCTTTTGACGAAAGTAGGACTATCTTAATATATTATCTAGGTGATCTACTTATAAACAATGTACTAAGATTTATACTTTTGTCAAAAAAATATGTTTTCCACCCTCTTTTTTTGTTTTCAAACGTTACTTTCAAGAACGCGTTTAAGAGATCAACTTGATTTTTATTTCATAAAATAGGTAATAGAAATATAAAGGTTTTCTACTTAAATCCAATACTTTTTTCCCTACAAAATATTGCAGTATTAGCTAAAAAATCCTCCGAACTGTTGTTTCGCGCGTAATCATCATCACATTGTTCATATTCATTAGACATGCACGACTATGAATTTAGTTCATTTATTTTTATTTGTTACCTACCTACATATTAATTTTCTTTTTCGTACTTTTGTTTTTATATCATTAGTTTTGTTAAGATTGCATGTAGTTAATATATTTTCAAGATAATATCGCATATTTACGATGTATTGTTTAGTAAGAGTAAAATTTATATTGTTTAATTGGGAACAGCTGTTACTGGCCCTATTTACTGCTTATATTTTTATTGTTATATTTACCGTGTTCGCTGTTGTTGTTCTTGAAACCAAATAAATAAATAAATAAATAAAATAAATAAATGGAGGAATTTTTATTTTATTTGTATTTATTTATCAATTCAAACGCCCTGTCTTATACCTTAACAAAATGTACAGGAGGGTCCCAAAAATGGCAAGCATAATTCTGATTTAAAGGTACTGAGTGCTTAATTTTCTTGTGCAAGAGGCCTAAAAATAAAAAGCATAAATGTTAAAAGTTGTGTGTAATACCCACCAGCTTACGTTTAAAAGCATTATTCCCATGATTAGGCAAAGACCTTGCTACCAAGTTAGCAACATAATAAATCTTGATATATTATTACAACTTAACCACAATGTGCTCTAATTAATTCTGTAATACACTTTTATGGCGCCGCAAGAAATTCATCTTTGAAAGTCTTTATGAAGCTCAAAATAAGAATTAAATTTCTGAAATCTACGGGACATCGCATGTGGTATGTTCAACAAACTCTGGTAAACTCTCAATTTAATTAATTATGAATTAAGCTAAAGTAAGTTAATTATGTTCAAGTGTAACGAAATGTACGAAATAAAATTATAAAATGATAACTTAAACTAGGAAACTTAAAACAATTGTCTTAACTAATGTTTGTCCATATAAAGTTAATTGTTTTTAAAATAAGTACTTTATGTAACACTGTCACTTCACCTTAATTATTTATTTATTTATATATCAAAGAAAACTTACAGCACAAGATGACTTAAGATATAAACAGAATAACTATAATACGGCCAATTAAAAGTTTTCACTAATAGTATCATAATAGTCAAATGTTATCGAACAAAGAAAGTTTTAAATAAGTTAATTTGAGCAACACAATATTGACGAGAGATAAGCAGATGATACAAGTAAAATATAACACACAGGAGAAAAAACTAATACCAGTATTATAAAAGAAAAACAACAACTAATTATATGAATTAAACCTAGTTTACACAAACCATACAATCAAGCTCACCACTATGCGAAATATATTAATTAATTAATTAAATATTATAAAAGAATTGAGAACTGAGCACCATTCTTGCTCGAGCCTCAGACATGGAAAATATATCAATGTCTTGCAATTTGTTGATGTTATGACAGACTCGCCACAGGTAACTATTCTGCCTATAATTAGTACCTACAGAGGGAAGAGAGAAGACCGGAATTTGACGACGCATCCTGTTGGGGACATAGAAATTTAATTTAGATAGTAATTGCGGGCTGTCAATTTGGCCTAAAACAAGTCCAATTAAAAAGAGAATATCCGCTATTGAACGTCGCTCTTGTAAGGGAAGAATGTGATATTTACGACATGTTTCAAAATAGTTTGATAAATATATTTTGTTACGAAAATTCATGTAACGGAAAAATCTTTTTTGAACGCGCTCTAACCTACTAATGTAAACTTTGTATGATGGGTTCCATACTTGCGAAGCATATTCAAGGCTGCTACGTACATAGGTGCAATATAGAATTTTTAATGTTTTCATGTTTTTAAAATCTTTCGAAATTCGCATTATAAAACCCAAAGCTTTGGTTGCTTTTTTAACTATAGTGTTAATGTGTGAATCAAATATAAGTTTGGAATCCTGAATAATCCCTAGGTCACGCACCTCAGACATCCATTGCAGAGCATGACTTTTTAAGGTGTAGTTAAAAATGTTGGGCTTAACTTTTCGCGTAAAAGAGATACAGGAACATTTTAATGGATTAAGATCCAGCTTGTTGAGTAAACAATAGTTATCAAGACGTAGAAGATCATCTTGTAAGAAACGTGCATCACTAACATTTGCTACTGATCGAAAGATCTTCATGTCATCTGCAAAAATAAGAACGCTTGAATTTATAAAACACGAGTCAATATCTGATATAAAAATAAGGAAAAGTAGCGGCCCCAGCAAAGATCCCTGAGGGACACCACTTGGTACAGAGACCCAATCAGACCTATAGTTGTGAGTCACAACAGCCTGTGTTCTATTAATAATGTAAGCAGTGAACCAGCGGTAGAGATTTCCACGGATTCCTGCTCTTAGCAGCTTCTTTAATAGTAAAACGTGATCGATTCTATCAAACGCTTTACTATAGTCTGTGTAAATAACGTCAGCTTGACCACCATTGTCCATGAACTCAGTTATTAAGTCATTGAACATGATAAGATTCGATACAGTATATCTACCCCTCAAAAACCCGTGCTGAGAAGGGTTGAAAAAGTGTTTTAAGGAATTAACAGTCTGTTCTTGAATAATTTTCTCAAGGATCTTGGCAATAGTGCATAATTTAGAAATTGGCCTGTAATGGGTGACATCTGTCCTAGACCCCTTCTTATGAACTGGAGTGATAAACGCCGACTTCCAAATCAATGGAACTACTCCTTTACGAAGTGACATTTGAAAAAGTAAAAACAGGGGTAATGATATTGACTCAGCACATTTTGACAATAGTATAGGAGGGATCTGGTCAGGGCCGGCAGATTTACAGAGATCTAATTTTTTAAGTTTATTTTCAATGTCTTTCAAACAAAACTCTATTGTAGATAAGTCAGCATCAGTAATCGAGTCACTGGTTTGCATACCGTTAATAGAGCAAGGCCCAGGATCTGGCTCTGAAAAATTAGAGTAGAAGTATTTGGAGAAAAAATTACATATACCTACGCTTGTGTTTGCTGAGACTCCATTAAATGTCATAACATTTGGCAAACCATTAGTATTGCGCCTACTCTTAACGAATGACCAGAAATGTTTGGGATTGCGCTCGATAGAATCCTCAACAGCTGAAATATAATTGTCATAGCATTGAGCTTCTAATAATTTGGCTCTATTACGCAATAGGCGAAATGATTGACCGTCACATTTATTACCATAGGTTTTATATTTGCGGAAATACTTTGCTTTATCTTTCAACATTTTAGTCAAAGCCGGCGTAAACCATGGAGGATAGGAGGAATGTTTTATAAGTTTTTGAGGTACATATTTGTCCCGAAGTGAATATAAAACGTCATAGAAGTAACGAACTGCATCGTCGAAAGACCTAACTGATATTTCAGCTACCCAGTCGATCTCAGTCAATTTCAGGTTTAAGACGGAGTAGTCTGCCTTATAATAACTAAATTTTAATCGAGGAGCCTCTACCAGATAATCATAGTGAATAAAGTCAATGTCGATCGAGACCGCCTTATGATGACCTTCAGTGTAATCTACAAGATTCACTATCAGCACCAGTTATAAGGTCTTTAATTTTTCACTGTATTGTTTATCTGTTCGCGCACTGCACTAAATATTAAACCGAGGCTTATCTGCGTCATTTGGTATTGATTTGATCTCGTACTGTACGGATTTATTCATATAACTACCTACTATTGTAAATGCGGTTAGTTTTCTCTAAAAAATACCACAATTTTTTCTGAAATTAAACAAGATGCTCGGAATAAATGTAATATTTTTCAGACCAAAAGCTTGTAACCACATTTCAGACAACCCATTCTGAGGAACGAGCGACTAAACCGATCTAATATCTACATTGTTGGATACGATACGTTTTACTAAGAAGCTTTTCTGAAATTCGATTTAACTCGATTGCGCTGTTAGAATCTACAAATAGAATACTCGTTCTTTATAAAAATCACTAAAATTTTATCAGTTAATCTAGGCATGTTATATTTTTAAAATGAATAATAATTAAACAAATTTTGCTTACAATGAACAAGACTTAGTTCTGGATGAATAAAGAAAGAGGGTCAGATTTTGATGCCGTAAAAATAAAATTGTCGTTGTACGCTAATTCATAAGATCCAATAAAAATTAAAATAACTTTAATATCGCTCAATCGTCTTCCGTCTTCAAACTTCGGATAATCAAATTGACTGTCATTATGGCTATTCAACTAAGCAAATTAGCCAGTTTGACAATTGAAATCGTACATTTTTGGCTGTCAAATGAATACGATTGTTTTGTTTTGTTGTTGACAATCAAAAACGTACGATTTCAAGTGTCAAACGGGCTAATTTGTGTAGCCGAATAGCCATATGACAATCGAATTTGAATACGATTGGCTTACATAAGATGTGAGGACAATCATATGTTATATATAACTTAATTTAAAATCTTAAAAAAATATCCGATGCACAGACACGAATTTTTTACTACATTGTTATTGGTGTTTAGTATTCAACATTAAACGGAAGTAAACAAACGAACCTTGCATTTCATAGCCAAAACGAGCTGGTATTCTTGCTTCTCAACACAAGACAAAAGATTTTAAAAGCTTTTGGAAGAATACCAATAAACTGAATGTTAGGCCTGGCCTACCAATGAGCGTTGACGGCGTCGAGAACCATAATCTAATAGCGAATATGTTCAGAGAACACTTTTTAGTTCAGTCACCGCTACCATCAATTTCACAAGAGGTGGTCGAGGGGGAGACCGTCATGAAGAGAAGCGACATTAGATTTTCAGCAAAACAAGTTGCAAAAATAATTGATGGCATGCAGAGAGGGAAGTCGCCGGGTCATGACGGTCTCAGCATTGAGCATCTCAAGTATGCGGGAGTCCATTTACCTAGGGTGCTATCAATGTTTTATTCGCTTTGTTTGCGACACTCGTACCTACCTGAGGCCTTAATGCACACAACAGTGGTTCCCATTGTAAAAAATAAAACGGGTGACGTGTCAGATAAGGGCAACTATAGGCCTATCTCACTCGCGACGATCCTAGCCAAGGTGCTTTTTTTTTTTTTTTTTTTAATTTTTTTATTTAACACACAGGTAATTTACTTATACTAGGTACATAAATTTCGCAAAACTTTGCAGTTTGTCTGCGAAAACGTAGCAGCTTTAATAGTTTCTACTTAAATTAACTCAACCCTAACTACTTTTGTCCTTTATGAACACACCTTAATACTTAATATAAATATAAATAATACTTGGTAACTGATACATAAGTTTGAAGTTAATTATGACAGATAATACTTTTTTAGCAAATCTTTAGCTTTGGAAAGCTTTCTCTCATTTACTACACAATCTGGTAGCTTATTTATTAAGTTAATAAACAATGGTCCTTTCAACCTACGACCGTAATAGTTGTTTACCGGCGGGCGACAGGCAAGCCAACCGCTGCGCCCCGCTCCCCTTTCCGCACGGCGCGTGACTTTACTTTGCTAAGCTTGACGGTTTACTTAACAATCAGCTAGCGCGAAATTTAAACTTACACGACGCACAGTTCGGTTTCAGACCTGGGCTGTCCACGGAAAGTGCCATCCTAGGTCTGAAACACACCGTCAAGTACTACACGGCGAGAAGAACACCTGTCTATGCATGTTTTCTCGACCTTTCCAAAGCTTTCGAGTTAGTAGTTTACGACCTACTATGGGACAAGCTTAGCAAGGCAGGTGTTCCCGCAGAATGTATCTCGCTGTTTAAGTTCTGGTACAGGAATCAAACAAACCGAGTGAGATGGTCTGAAGCCCTTTCTGAAAGTTATATTTTGGATTGTGGTGTAAGACAGGGCGGACTGACTTCTCCAACCTTATTTAATTTGTACACTAATGATCTGATCGGGGAGCTCAGCAGCCTGCATGTCGGATGCTACGTAGACGGAACCTGTGTCAATAACATTAGTTATGCTGACGACATGGTACTGCTGAGCCCGTCGATCAGTGCATTTAGGAAGCTGTTGGCTACTTGCGAGCGGTACGCGGAGGAGCACGGTCTTAAGTACAACTGTAAAAAGAGTGAGGTCTTGGTATTTAAGGCAGGTAATTATCGGCCTAGTAACATACCTCCTGTTGTTCTTAACGGATTGGCCCTTCCCGTTGTAGACCGCTTCAAGTATCTTGGTCATGTTGTGACGGAGGACCTCGGAGACGACTCCGATATTGAAAGAGAACGCAGGGCGTTGGCGGTGAGGAGCAACATGCTGGCCCGCAGGTTCGCTCGATGCACAAAAGATGTTAAAATAACGCTATTTAAAGCATATTGCCAATCGTTCTACTCGAGCGGCCTGTGGGTTAAGTACACGCAACGAGCCTACAACGTCCTGCGTGTGCAATATAACAACGCCTTCAGGATGCTGTTGCGGCTCCCGCGATTCTGCAGTGCATCTGGTATGTTTGCGGAGGCGCGTACAGATGATTTTTATGCCATAATGCGCAAGAAAACTGCCTCTATGCTACTCAGATTACGGGGCAGTGGCAACGGCATCTTAAAGATGATTGCGGACCGAATGGATTGTCCCATCCAAAAGTTCTGGAAGGAACGATCCATTGGGTTATTTAAATAATAAATTTGTTTCATGTTCCCTTTTTTTACTAACCTAGTTTTAAGCCTAACACTAACCTACTTATGGATTTTTAATCTGAAAATAAAAAGTCATTTATTTATTTTATTTATTTTTATTTGCCGGTTGCCACTTCTATTGCTAACTGACTGCTTAAGCTTAACCAGGAGGATAATGTTTTATATAAGGATAATCATATAAGGATAATATAAGGATATCATAGGATAATGATATGTACCCGTTATTTGCGGCAAAATGTAGGATGGCTCCCAAATAAAAAAAAAGTTTCTATCTTTCTAGTTCTAATACAGATTTCATTGATTTTTCATTATTATTGAAGTTTACATTTACGTACATCGTTATTAATGAATTAAAACATTATTGAAGAACCTTTAGTTCAAAATATGTAAGGAAAAAAAGGAAAAATGATAAATAATTTTCACGCGTTGCTTTGGAAAAGTGATAAGTACAATCAGCAGAATATGTAAAAAATGTGTTGTCTATTTACGCCCAGTAACAAACGTATATAATACGTGCATTGCATATAAATGTAATTCAATACTCTTCAACTCATATAAAGTACTTAAACACATAGATCCAATATCCAATATGTAATTTGTTAAATAAGCATGATTTTACGTTATTTAATTTTGAACTCTGCCCAAAATATAAAATTACGTCTATTCTATGTTAATTAAAGGCAATGTGGGTAATATAATATTTATTGTAATCTGCCATAGTTTTTCTGTAGCTTTTAGGTTTCTTAATTATTTGTTCTAATAAGACTTATCAGTTTTTTTTTTCATATGTTAAGAGTCTAGGCATTTTTATTTTTGATTAACAAGCAATAAACTTACGAAAAGCTATCAAAAGGTACGAACCGATAAGATGGTAATAATTATGATTGAGTCAGTACATAAAGCGTACGTACGGCAGGGACAGAATCTTTTTGCCAAAAAATTCAGAGATGATATTTTTGTTTTGAGATTCTGTGATTCTGCAACTACCTACCTATTGTCGATGCTACCTACCAAGCGATTTGTTTACACTTTATGTGCTTGACCAGTACCGCGCCTGATGAATAGCATAGCATGAATAGGACTTGGATAAGGAGCGCTCGCCCAGAATTCCATCCAGAGACATTTCTATTTTGGACTATTTTCAACTTTATCCGTATGGGAATGGCTAGGATAACTATACATTTTATTTCCAAGTAACATTTTTCAATAATATTTTGAGTTTTAATTTTAATTGTTTTTACATTTAAAATGTGTTCTACTAACGTTTCTTAATAACCTCTAAAATTATCGGGAAAGTCATCCTGTAGAGTAAAATTAGAGTGAGTTGACATAATAAATATTTAAAAACGGATTGAACTCACTTTTTTATCTGTGCGAGGAGGCACAGGTTGAGCTTTCGATGAGATTATGACTCATCATCATCAGGACTCTTCGGGTCGAGCATTCGACTGACCGCCGTGGGCAAAAGTACCCCCGAAGCAACATTAAGACGACACAAAATGAGCCGCTAAAATGGTAGCGCCTGACAAACAATTCCGCTCCTGCTGAATACGGAACCCTAACATTCATTATTTGTTGTTTTTACTTTAGAAAAAAATCTACTTTTTCGATATTTTTTGTATGGGGACACCCCTTTAAATTATTTATTTTTAATTTTTTATTATTTGCTGAGATAGGAACTAATACTAAAACGTATTCTGTGAAATTTTCAACTGTCTACCTTTTACGGCTGAAGCTGTAGACCCCTGTGACAGACGAACAGACAGCAGAGGCTTACTAGTAGGGTACCTTTCGGCTACGGAACCCTGAAAAGTAAAGTCTATATTTAGTACTTGCACTGAAAGCTCTCGCGCAGAGCCTTATTTTGTTACAGTGTCAATAAGTAACACGAAAAAAAAGGATTATACCATTTCTCCTTTGTACAAAATCTTTTTGTGAAATTCACAATTGAATTTTCTCACCATCGTACTATGTACATTTTCCTTGCCCTATCCATCACCGTAAAGATAAAAGTAACAGTTTCAATTTTATAGCGGTCCCTCGTTATATGTCCTTTCTATAACATATAAACAGATATGGATAACGTGTTGGGTTGCGACACTATAAAAGTTCTTGACTAAACTCAATTTTGGAGGTCGATATTAGTGAATTAAATGTCACGAAATTTTGTGATTTTATGCTAGGCAAAGCGATGGTATGGTCTGTTGAACTGTTTAACAGCAATACTTTCTGTTAAAACCTTGTGTTTTTTTTGTACTACTATTTTTCATAATGATATCGTATAAATTGGCTTCATGGTGGTAGAGCTGATGCCAGGCTCGATTGTGGAAGCACCACCATCGTACTCGAAAGGAGGCTCTCAAACAGGCGTCGCGACAGAGGGAGTCGTGATGACAGGTGTCGCAACGGAGGGCATTGCGACGGAAGGCATCGCGACGGAGGGCAGCGTATCCACGACCATGGGAGGCTACCGCGGTTTCTTTGGGGCAGTCGCGACAGAGGGCGTCGTGACAGGGGGCGTCGTGGCGATGGATACCGCGGCGGCGGGCGGCGCGGAACGAACGTTATCAAGACAGATTGTTCAAATGCTCAGTAACCCGTATTGTCTTCGGTTGCAGTTAAACGGTCCAACTCCTCGTACCTACCGTTACATTACACCAGATGTAATCAACGGTACGTGTCGTTTAAAATTCGATACCTACTTGATTTCAGTGATTCAGGGGTTAATAAAGTTAGCGGCACCGATGGAATTGAAGTTTTATCGTGTCCTGACAACGTAAATTAGTATTTACAAGCTGCTACTGAGTGTGAATTCCAATTCCAATTTTACTATTGAGTAAAATTATTTTCATTGCGGCCTAACACGGAAAATCAACAATAAACTTGAATTTAATAGGGCATGAATTATTAAATAAATTATGCATACGCGGATTTGCCGCTACATTTTATTTTTCGCCGTAACGGGTAAAGGCTTTTATTCTTTTATCTTTTTTTGTGGATTATAGAGCAAGATCAGATGTTTTTGTGCAGTTTTTACCTATTTGGACACTTATCCAGCAAGAAAAATGACCAAATATCAATAGAATTGATTCTCTGGATAATATTTTCTCAAATATTTTTAGTTTTAATCCGTGGTTTTAAATTAAAGGTAAAAACTTGAACAAACCAAAAAGGAAACGTGTTTTTAAGGGAACTGTTTGGATTATTCCAATAAATAACTATTTGTTATATGATTAAGTATATTGTGTTTAATACTATTAATTATTAAATTTATTAATTATCTATCATAATAATATATATCATAAAATATAATATCGTTAATATTAACTAATTAATTCATAATACTAAATTATAATTGACAAATATTATTCAATTTACCAAGCATTTGTATTATTAATTTAAATATAACAATTTTAAATATAAGAATTAAAATTATTAATATTAATTAAATATCCTATATTGATAAACAAAATTTATGAATAGGTATTGGATGATTTAAACTGGATTGCATTGTTACCAACTTTATGGCAGAGGAACTATGTATTTAATGAAACGCACTTTAGCCAAGAGATCTTTTGCAACGTCCGATCTAGTCCAGCTGGTCGCTAGCTCTTCTCCGATATCCCGGCTCCAACTTATGAAGCCATTAACAAGTATCTATTCTCGATTATGTAATCGTTATAAAGACAATGGAGACCATCACTCACCATACAAACTAAAAAATAAAGCATCTTTTTACATCTATGACGTGCGTATTTCTTGGCAGATGGTAATCTGGTGACAGTCTTTCAGAATGTTCAATAGGTGTTAGCCGTGCCCCCCTGGCCCCCTACCTAGCAGTGGCGGTTTTCCATGGTCACGCCTATGAGACTTTCCATACTAGTAAGTCAAGGTCGTCCTTGGCGCACTTGCGGATGCGGAGGCGTAGCTCCGTTACATCCTTAACCTCGACTTTATTAGTATAGAAAGACAACATTTTATTTTGCGTATTTTGCAGAAAGAGTAATTGAACCTTGGTCCTGACCACTTACTGGTTCTCCAGTATGAATTTGTCTGTATAAACGAAAGTCACGTTATATAATTAAATTAATTACTGTTGTAAAAAAATGATTTCGTGGTGTTTTTACTTCTGAAATTACATTACTTCGTACTTAATTACGGCTAATATCCATAAATAAAATAAATTTATTGATGTTTCTTAATGCCAACTGGTTTTTTTATGACAAAAAATTAACGGCGAGATGGATTACAAAACCAGTCTAGGTTCCGAAAACCTGTTAATTACTTTTATAATATTATGTGACGCGCAAAAAGCTTTATTCTATAATTTATTTGTGTAGAATAAAGTATTTATTATGATTTTGTATTCAGATTCTAAATAAACTGCTGACATGATTTAAAACCACGTCCCCAATGATTGTTTTAACATATACAAGTGATTACTCAGGTAGAATATGTACGAGTATGTATACGGTTTCAATAAACTTGTCTATTTACTCACACTTTATCAATTTTATGTATGTAAATAACGTAGATGTTTATGCAGGAAATTTTAAATTAATTATTAATTAGATACAATTATTTAAAAAAAATGGAAAAATAACTTATTAGATCCTGATAAAGTCACAAATTACCAAAGGAAGCATTTTTCCAAAATATATTTAAAATTTATTTTTATTAACTTATTGAATTTTCAATAAGTATTGTGTAATTAGATTATCTAATTGCAGTTTGGTCAATTGGATTCATTTTATTTGATTTTAGTGTATTTAGTTTAATTTTATCTTTACTGGACGAGTATTTTCCTATTTATTGAACTTAGAAGGCATATTATAAAATACCTAATAATAAATAAATCATTATAACTCTATCACAGAATAAAGAAAAAACTAACCCGTTTTTTTAAATGCTGTTGATAATTAGTTTAAATATCTGAATATTTTCGGAGTGCATTTAAAGATAGAAAAATACTAATTAGATACGAATTTTCTAAGACAAATAAATGTTTGACGGATCTCGAATCTGCATATCTCGCTCTCGTGAGAGGGAGTACTGCATTTATTTACAATATCTCAGAGAATTTGTTTCTGATTGATATATTTCTATCTTATAATGCACTGTAAAAATATATATAATGTAGTTTCCAAAGCGATGGATCGCAAGCCATGCTACTTGGTAGCCGGTACATGTTACAGAAATTGAGCGACAATACTTTACCAGCTGTAGTTTATAATCGGGTACCTATTGTCTTTTCTAAAATCGCCAAGAATCTAGGAGTTGTTTTTGATTGCCACTTGTCGTGGACTCCTCAAGTCAATGAGATCAGCAAAAGAGTGCATAGAGCATTTCACTCTTTAAAGCGCCTCCAGAACTTCCTGCCTTTTAAAACTAAAATTTCCCTTGCGCAATCTCTACTTCTTCCATTGATCGACTTTGCCGATGTCAGTTTCCTTGATGCCAACGAAGAGTTACTAAATAAGCTCGAGCGCCTGCAAAATCTGGCTATTCGTAAATTCGACCATGTCTCCCTTTTCCGCAAAGAACTTAAATGGCTACCTATCCGTCAACGTCGTGATTTCCATATTCTCACTCAGCTTTTCAGTATTCTCACTAATACTCGCTCCTCTTCTTATCTTCGTGAACGATTCGTACCACTGCATTTTTCTAGAGACAGGCCGGTTCGGATACGTACTGTCTCTCTACTTAAAACTCCAGTGCACAAATCATGTGCTTTCGGCCAGTCCTTTAATGTCGTGGCTATCAGATTGTGGAACTCACTTCCCCAAAACATCCGTGACTGTCCAACAATTGGTATTTTAAAAAAAAGACTAAAAGAGCACTATCTTTCTCTTCCATAAGTGAATTTGTATAGTATGTAAGTGTGTACGTACATAATGTACACGCTATATGTATGTATATTATTATCTATATCTATTGTTTATGCAAAGATTCATGTATGTAATAGAATGTAGTTATGCTGTTTATGTATATGTAGGGATATATATATATATATGTATGTATGTATATATGTATTAAAATTTTAATTTAATAGTGTGATGCGTAGTTTTGTGTACACGTATGTCTACTTATTAATTTATTATGATTTTTTTTATTTATCATAGGGGTTTGCTGGAAGAAATCTCTACTTAGAGATAAGCTCGCCTGTGTACATCCTATTTCTAACCTCAATTGTAATTATATTTATGTGTACAATAAAGTATAAGTATGGATTTCACATAACTCATATAATCTTAGTTTAAATATATTAACTTTTTTAAACTTAATAAAGTTAAATGCAATTACCTATAGATGCAATAGATTTTATTACTAATAATATACTGTTTAGAAAAACGTACATCCATCTTGTATTTCTAATTCAATAATTTTCAAGTTAAACTAAAAGTACATATTTTAAACTAACTCAATATTTCTTTTATCAGACAGCCAACAGATCACATATTAATTTATAGGTATAAGTACACAATTTATAAATGAATAGAAATTTGTCTTAATTATAATATTAATTGGATCAAATACATTATAATCATTTATTAATAACGTAATTAACTGTTATAATTATATATTATGACTTATATGTCATATAATATAGTAATATATAATATTATAATTATTTAAAATTTAAAATTAATTATATTATTATATATTATATATACAATAAATTCTGATATATCTAAGATTAATATTTGTTCATTATTTATAATATAATTATTACTTAAATAAATTTAATATATTAATATTAAATAATTAATAATATATTTATAATTTTCACGGTACCTAGGTATATTTCAAATTTCATTCAATTTGAACCAGTAGCTTAAGAACCATACGGTCCGAAATAGAATTAAGGGAGCGGAGGCTGTCGGGGGGGGGGGGGTTTACGCCGTGCGACCTATGAGTCGTGGTATGCGCCAGTCTCCATACCCCTTTCCTCGGTGAGATCCGCTTGTGGAAGGCCGAGGTAGGTAGTACGGTGATCGGCACCACGACTCAGGTGCTCTTTGTAGGAGTTCCCCTCCGCAGCTGATGTGCGGCGCGACTCGCGACGGCAATTTCAGAGAAAAGGCGGCGAGAAAGCGAGAGGAGGAACTAGTAGTAGGTCCGAGCACTGCGAGCGTACAAAGCGAGCGTTCATATCTAGATACTTGTTAGTATTATATAGTGATTCAACTAGCTGATGCGCGTGGCATTATTTTGGGTTCCATACTCGAAGGGTGTTAAACGGGACCCTTTATTACTAAGCCTCTGCTGTCTGTCGCAGCTTCAGCCGTTAATAATAGGTAGCCAGTTGAAATTTTCACAGAATACATGCTGCTACGGCCTCTATCATAGCCAACAAAAAAAAATTAATCGCAAGGGAGGGTCCCCATACCATAAAACCTCGAACTAGTAGCATTTTGTAACGTTATTCGTTTCAACTCTCTCTTAAAGACGGTAATACATACAAGTTTTAAATTTGGTCAGATTGTTGTTAATAAAACAACAAATAATAAAAATTTGGCCAAGTGCGAGTCGCTCTCGCGCACAAAGGGTTCCGTACCATCCCAAAATACGGGTGCGGAACCCTAAAAATATTATGGTAAATAACAACAATATATGTACATGCCAAAGCCTGGAATACAAAAAACAAGCGGCTAAAATGGTAAACAAACCTGATGCAATGACAAAAAAATAATAACCGACTTCAAATATTATAGCAGATATTCACTAAAAAGTTTAAAATAATTACATACTGACTGATGATGGTCCGTGAGTGAGCATGCTCTTTCTATGCAAGTGTCGCGAGTCGCGAGTGGTGCTCAGCGTCCCCCAAGACCCTGCGCTCGCTGCACACCCTGGGCTGCGTTTAGTTTGATCGCCCGCTCATCACTGACAGCAGGATAGCATATACAAAATCAACGCGTGCAAAAGAGATGTCATGATCGCCGGGCGTGAGCGGGCGATCAAACTGAACTCAGCCCAGCACTACGGCTCTGAATGAGTATCATAATAGGTAGGTACATCAGAATATTAAGTATATTAACAAAATCAAAATATTCCATGAAATTTTGGATAAAAAATAGGAGTTGGCACCCCTGATAGTCGTTCAAAAACTCACCGGCTTGAAAACGGAAAATAGGTTCTAAGAAGCGGGAAAAGTTTCTACCCTCTCTACTTTACTATTTCTACAGCTAATAATATAATCTTTAACTAGATTTCTTTGGAAACTGTTGTCCCAAATCTGAAAAACTATTTTTCTTAGTATTTTTCTTTTCTTTATTATTCATGAGATACAGCCTAGTGACAGACGGACAAACAGACAGACGAACAGTGGAGTCTTAAAAATGCTCGAATGAGTCCTGAGGCCTATTTTGATGGAAATCAATACTGCATCATTAGATTTTTGAAAAAATAATTATCTTAGCCAAAAATCAAACAGGCTGATTTAAAAAATAAACACACTGTATATGTATTATTGCACCATCCGATAATATCGCTTACTTATGAGAATCAAATTCAATTCAAATTCAAAATGTCAAACGGCAAATTCAGTCATTCTTCCGTTACAGATTTTGAGGAAGTTGGTATATTAGTTAACGACGGATAGACACCGATTTTGCAATAAAGGTTTCAGTTTTATGTACGAACTCTTAAAATGGTTTATTCGTGGAAAAACACGGGAATTAAGGGTGTATACATTTGTTTGCACGACCAAAAGGCTCATACCGCCAATTTGTCGGCAGCCCACACAGACTCAGACCGCAAAAAATACAACAAAGTGCTGTAGCCACAACATTTCTCAATTTTTTCCTCGGTTTCTAGGGTCCCGTGAGGAATGAAAGCGCTATTTAAACTTTGTCCCAGTCTGGAGGAAACTCGAAAATTAATAAGATTAATTAAGATATAAACGTTTATTGAAGATGACGTCCCCCCGGACCCGTCACCCTCTCTCTCCGAGCTGACTCGCTCGCTCGCTTGCTCATCTCGAGCACCAAAAGCCCTTTTCAGGGCTATCAAAACATTCAAACAACTTTCGTTTCTATAGCAGACTTCTCGTCTCGTCCGTCCGTCCGTATATAATAAACCTACACACATTATGTAGGTGTACTACTGTACATACATAATACCTAAGTACACAAAGTAGATTCTATCCATTCACAGGTACTAAGTATAGGAAGGTGTATATAAGTAATGACAAAGTACACTAATAAACGAAGAAGTGAAATACACCTCATACAAGATAGCATATAAACTTATACAGTACTTAATAACATTCATGAACACTTAGAACAACGTTATTTTAAATGCTGTGTATTTTTGTCGATCGAAATACGACGTTGGTCCTACTCGCTATCACTTAGGGATGTAAATGTCTATGGTCTATTAAAAGTAGTTTTTTTGAGTGTTTGGTTGACACTCGGAACATTTCAGACACTCAATTAGAGATACATTATAATTATAATTCATAATACCGTGATGGTTAGTTGTAACTATTATCCGGGCTTTAAATATTTTACTCGCCTGTTGTGCTAGTTGTACACTTGTGGGAAAATAAATCGGACCAATTAATTATTTAGAAAGTTGTGATTGGTTTTCTTCAAAAAGTTGAAACCCTTAACTTGAATATCCAGTGTCTGTCTGTCTGTTTGTGTCTATTAAAACAAGCAAGCAGGTCATCAGATTTGCGGAAAAAGTCAAAAATGGCCAATTTTCAATCAGCGCTTGAAGCCAAAGAGTTCGTCGGAGTTAAAAGATGAAATTTGTTGGAAATTTTATGAAATTTCATTTTGTGAGAGTACGTAATTACGAAAAATGTATGGTTTCCGGGGTATAAGCAAAACTCCATCAGAAAATGTTTCTTTTCCTTTTTTTTGCATTTTTTTAATGTTCCGTCTGAAAATTTTGTCAGCAAATCTTAAAATTGGATTCAGCACCCCAAAAAACATGTAAAATAGAAGAAATCACAACTAACCCGGAATAATAGTCTGATGACACGAGACAATACAGCTCCATTCTTCACCAGACTTTCCAATTAATAGCCTCATACAGGTTTCACGGATCATTACGAAGAAGCAAGTTTAGATCTTGAAATAGTGATACAGGCAGCGTATTTACAAACGCTAGAGTCCGGTAACTTGAACCAGCTTCCTAGCCCTGGCCTCGGGGAGGGTCGCACGCAGGATTGATCGTGCCCTTCGATCAGAGATTCGACACGCACTTCCTCGAACATGAGGTCGGAGGTCCAATACCGATAACGGGAGAAGTGTACCCACTTCTTAATTATAAACCCTACCTGTGTTCTATTGCTTTCTACGAATTTTAAACGTAATATCACATATCTTCATTCACACATTCCTGTATATTAGAGAGGTAGGCAGAGACTAAATATCTCAATCTGCGCCGATAGATATCTTTAGCTTCTTCTTAATTTATACAAGCTCTTTTTTCCGGGTTCTTTGACTTTTCTCTTCAAAATGTCACCAATTTATTTACATACGGCATACACCCATCTGAGGGAAGCAGGTCGAGTCTAAACTTTCAAGTTTAAGTAAACTTTCTTCTCGTAAGGAACAATAATAAATTAACTTCTTCTTTTCCAAATTATAATACCTTTAATAGGAGTTTCGTTTATTCCGGCATCAAAAACTACAATAACCTGAGCGAAAATATTGTAGAAAGCGAACATCTCCACAGTTTCCAAAGAAAACTAAAGCTTTACTTATTGGACAAACCGTACTATAAATTAATTGAATTTTTTGAGCAGTAAAGTCGACACAATTATATTCGACTAATTGTACCTATTGTAACATACATTCAGACATTTTAAAATTAATATTATATTATTATATAATTGTATGCATTTTCTTTTTCATTGTAATTTTGATTTAGGGACATTTTTACCAATTAAATAATAAATTAACATAATTATATAATGATTTAATACTAATCTATTTATTTGTAAGATGTTTAATGTATTTTAAAATTATTTGTATACCACTTTGCAAGATAACAATCTTGCTAATAAACGATATGAATATGAATATGAAGTCAAAAAAAATCCACAAGTACGGGTATCTTTGATTTTGTTAAATAAGTTAATAGACTTCAATTATTTCAATTTAACAGTAGATACCTAGAAACGGTAAATAAAAGTGCAAAATTATTTTATTGTTGTTTTTCAACAGCTGACCGAAATGAAAATAATTCATACTCAGAGCGATTTATTTAATTAATATCTGTCTGTAATACAATAAGCAGTTCGTTTGCTTCTATAAATCGAGAAGATAAATACTTTTGTGATGGTCAAACGGCAATACTACTTCAATTTATGGAAACGTAAGTAGATACTTTTGGTTAAAAGCTAAATCACTATGCGATGTTAAAAATAAACTAATTCGTTTCTTTTGTGAGAAGATTCAAGATTATAATAAGAAAATATCGTTACAGGAGCTTACACCTGTCAAGGGTAGCAGAAGACAGGCAGGGCCATCAGTAGAACTACTAACCTGCTGATTATCATTGTTCACTGCTGATGATATTATGTTAGAAAGTTAGTATCTACAATGCTTATTACATGCTTTGTGTAGGTAATATTTTAGTGAGAACTACTGCAATGGATGTTTTATGTACTTAACTGCATTTGTGTTTGGAATCATTATCCATCCGGCAGCCTGGTTTGTCTACTGCTGGACATAGGCATTTTCAAGATTTCACCATGCTGGGCTCGCAGGTTGGTGAGGGGGCCCTGAAACCCTTGCACCAGTAACACCATTGATTTGTATATATACTTATCATCAATTGCAATTCAGGATGCGTATACAGCAATCGATCTGTCCAAGGCGTGGTGGGCCACCTGGTTGTGCCTGTTTAAGAGCTGTCCTCTTACCTTTCTCAAATAACTTCAGGGGGTTCATGAGTAACACGATCAGACCTCTACAGTCAAGCCCGGCAGCAGCTCTATTGTCTATACCATTGTATTAACTACATCATAACTTTTTCAGGATACGAACATAGCACTGAAGCAGGGGTTAAGTCTACACCGCACCGGTACCACCATTGCATTCAGTGAATGCAACTACACACTACCCCAGTAATGAAGCTACCAGCAAAAAAGACAAAGAATTCTGCAAGTCATATTATTTGGTCAATTTTATTAGCAATTGGGTCTGCTTTGCTCAATATAATATTTAAGGACTACAGATGTGTATATATTGCATTATTTTAAGTCTGAATAATAAATAACTTCTGTTTTGGTTATGATCTCTTGTTTTTCTTACCATTTTTATCCCAACAAATTTCTAAATTAATTGTTTGAAATAACATAGGTACTTTACTAATCTTGTAAAACTTAGGACATTTCCTCAGAATAACAACCAAATTTTGTATATACACTGCTACACAGAAGTTTGTCAGTGGTCAGATTTGTGTAACACCTTCTTATTTCAAGTTTTAGGTATGTCAAAGGTTCTTATATGTGGTATTTGTAAAATTATATAACAAATAAAAGGCATGTCAACAGCAAAGCCCTTTTCACTGGCAAACTTATGTGTGGATGGATAGGATATGTACATGGTGTTTCATAAATAAAAAAAAGTTTTTGCACTGGTTATTTATGTACTAACACACTTATTTTAGTTGGAAATTACAGCATCTCAATGGCTAAATTATGCAGCACATTACATGCTGTAATAATTTAAGCACACTTCTCTGGTTAAAAATGAAAAGTATGAACCTTCCCAACAGAACGCCATCGATTTTGAGCCTTCAAAAAGCATTCTTAATGACAACCCTTGTTCTTCCATGGACAGATGTGGAGGTAATTACAATACATTATTAAGTGTTGCGTATCAGTTATATTTCATTCAAGGTGTTTATGACAATACAAGTGTTGTTCTATATCTTTAAGTGGGGTAACTATGTGAAACTGGGAGCTATCAATGCATCCTCGGGGGCAACCGAAGTGAGATTTCTTAAACTCGGGCTAAAAATGTATGGAGTTCGACAGATAAAATGGGTTTTTACAATCGAGAAGGCCAATTCGACAGACTGTGAACCTCAAATTATAAAAACTTTAAACATACATTGATTTCTACGACCATTATCATTTTAATATAAACTATAAATATCATTCATGCACTACCTATAAACTATTGTGTAAATTGTGCATTAAAAATCTTAAGAAAGGTACATAATAAGTGGCACTACAAATAGGAATATGAATTTAAATACCTCTCTGACTGCCCTCTTCTTCTTTGTCTTTTTGGAAACTTGATGAAGCTATTTGTTATTACAGTGATAATTTGTTACTTCAGCCACATATAGGCTAACAGTTGTTTGTCTGGAGTGTTTGCCTCACACTACAAACCGTTGATATGACCCAGTTGCAAAAATATAGAACACAGTCAACCTGCAAAAGAGAAGCATTATTCAATAATGATGTCAAAAAAGTGTTGAAATGAAAATGAAACTTTAATGAACTTTATTGGACTTTAAATGTTCAAGTAGTATAATTTAGGTAATATATTTATGAAATAACAAAATTTTATCTGATTGATTCTCATTAATTTGTACGAGTAGTTATTAATTTTAACCCAATGTCAATTGTTATGTTTATTTTTAATGCATGCTACTTTATTTTGTCTTGTTAATATTTTATCTACCTGCAGTTATGTTTGATTTGTGAGATCAGGGAAAGGCTGAAAAACAGTGTTGTGAAGATAACCTTTCTCACTTTCGGCAAGAAGCTGAGCCTGACTCCTTTTTGTCAACTACTTACTAACTTTTTAATTGCGAGGCAAATAATATTCAATTCTATAATATAAGGGATAGAGTAACGCGGTAGAGATGCGCTTAGTAGTAGTAGATGAACAATATTTGAGCCAAGCAGCGCTGTGCGAGCTGAAATGCACTTTATTGCCGCGTAACGAGAGTAGCTTTTAGTTTAAGTATCTTTGAAGAATGTGTCTTCTTACATAGTACTATTATTTCTTCTTATGTGGCTATAGTTAAATTTTATGAGAGGGTGAAAATTTTACATAATTTATCCTCAGAAACCTAAAACGAAGTTTCAGTATCGGTCCGCGACATAACTCAAGAACGGCCAGTCCGATTGAGCTATAGACATAGAATGTCGCAATACATTGATGGAACTTGTGTATCGTGAAAGACCTACCTATATGTACACGTTTTATATAGACGTTTTCATCTTTGATTTAGTGAGCAGACTTCCCAGTTCAGTTTATATTTTTCTGAATTTACCTTGTGCAACGTATCTTTCAGAGTAATCCACAGCGATAACGTTGTAAAAAGGCTGCTCAGCTCCAAAATCAAGCCTGTGGATGGCCATACGAGCCTGCCACTCTGTGGACGCTGAACATGCAGTGTCCCATCCTCGGATGATGCAGACATAATCGTATCGCACGTGATAACAGATCATACCTACTGCAAACTTCACTCCGCTTTCATGATTCCTTATCGTAAACTGAAAACAAAAGAGGTATTTCGAATGTGGATATAATTTTCTGAGCACTGGCCGTATACTCGAAGCGGGCCTATTACGTATCATTGAATCGGTTGCCAACTATGGTTGATATTCACCAAAAACAGATACAAAAAGAACTTCTATATGACTAATAATAGAGATTGGATGAGAAACTTTGTAAAGCATGAAAATAGAGATATTTTATGCGCAAATGGCGGTAAAGTATATGGTGTAGGTACAAGAGATGTGGTGAGTAAGGATGGGAAGGATTTTTGCGTGGAAGGTGCTATGTATGTGCCTGTCCTATCAGTAATACCGTTTAGGCTCAATAGGGAGAGTTCCCTAAAGAAAAGAAAGAATGAAAAAAAAATTGCGGATAAAATCTAAGGAGGGGATTACTGAAAATAAAAAACCAGACGTCGGTTTTGACATTACTTTTTTTTGCTTGTGGGCAATGGCCTATTTCCTGTAATGCCTAAATGACATGACTATTACGTCATCAAAGCTATTTATTCAGTTCCTGAATATTTTCATGTATAT
The DNA here is from genome assembly GCA_910592155.1 of Ypsolopha scabrella. Taxonomy (NCBI): domain Eukaryota; kingdom Metazoa; phylum Arthropoda; class Insecta; order Lepidoptera; family Ypsolophidae; genus Ypsolopha; species Ypsolopha scabrella. Next base: position 4,480,824 of record OU342985.1, on the reverse strand, counting down.
CTTTTGTATTTCAAGGAGAAAAAAATTGATACTTTTATATGACCTTAAAAATGTCTATTCCTTTTAAATAAAATCGACAATTAGGTGCTGTTATAGTATTCTGGACCATTCGAATTAAACTTTAACTAATAAATTGTTCGAAATTATGCCTATCATTCCAATACATAGCCGAATTCGACGTCTCGAGGATTGTATTGTATTCAACATCACACGATTATTGATAACAATTAATTATTGGCACAATCGTTGAGTCCAGACGTGTATTGAAAGGAAACACCGACAATAGTTACGGAAAGGGTAATGTATGAAAACTTAATCAGTTTATTCAAAGTGAGCACTTTTCTTTAGTTTGTGCCATATAATTACTTTCCAGAATTTGATCCTTTTAAGCGACACTATCGGATGGTGCAATAATATACAGTATGTTTTTTTTTAATAAACGGTTTCTATTATCTCGTAGGGAAGTTATTTTTTCAAAATGATGATGCTGATAATAAATTGTGTACGGAATTTCAAGTTTCTAAGTCAACTGGAAGTGCCCTATTCGATTTTCATGGTTAGCCAATTGGAATGAAATTGATTACGTAAAGGGCAAAGACCTTTTTCGCATTGAGTTACAAGCCTGATTGTTTTATAGCAATACATACAAGTTTTAAAATTAGACCTTAACAATTTTTTTTTATTCATGGGAATTTTTCATTCCTTTGTAGTAGTGAATTTTTTAATTGTTTGGTTGTATGTGCACATCTGTTGTAATATCTTGAGATCTTTAATTGCACCGTGTAGTCCGAGCTGGGTAACGACTTTAGTTATGTAAATACAGTAAAAGAACCACTTGATTATATTTTATAACGATATTTAATACGGAGCACACACATTCTGGTTAAACGTCACAACGGGAAGAGCGAATCCATGCATGACAGAGACAGCATGAACTGCTGTTCCAAAATCATCACACTATCCCCTACATAAAAAAAACTTAAACTCTACATAGTGACTAACTATCCCCACAGACCAGCTTCAGTTTTTTTTTTATTCTATATTGGTATAAAAGATTTATCCACTTATTTAATTTTTAACTTACTGCACAATGTAATAGTGAAACTGCTCTTAAAACTAAATCTAATTACTCCACTAATAGCAACCACAACCTTACAAATCCTGTGAACATTTGAGTAACTGATCACTATGCCTTTTCATTTCTCTTCCTTGGACCTCTACCCTATAACTAACACCTGGCATTAACACATCCTTCACTATACCAAGAATCCACTTTTTCCCTTTATTATAATTCCTGACCATAACCTTCTCCCCACCTACAAAGTTTATGTTTCTATTACCCTTGAAGTTATGTTTTTGCTTATCCTGTTCATCTAAAATGTTATTCAGAGTAGGTCCTGGCCTCAGCAAACTTAATCGCCCTCTTAACTCCCGGCCCAACATTAGTTTTGCAGGTGTCATTCCAGTAGTTTTATGTACAGTTGATCTATAGTCAAACAAGAATAAATTACAAGCATAATCTAAATTATGACCGCTTTCGACAATTTTAATTATATGATGTTTAAAAGTGTAAACAAAACGTTCAGCTAATCCATTAGTGCTTGGATGATACGGGGAATTAAAGCTTAATTTGACCCCAACCAATTCACAAAACTGTTTGAACTCCTGGCTGGTCCAAGTTGGTCCATTATCTAAGACTAAATAACAAGGATACCCAAATCTAACAAAAACACTCTTAAACATCCTTATAGTTGTGGTTGCTGTTATGTTGGGTACTTGGAAGACCTCAGGCCATTTGGAGTAGCTATCAACAATAACTAGGAAATATTTTCCCAAAAATGGCCCCAGAAAATCTGCATGCAAACGATGCCAAACTACAGGAGTAGTGGGCCATACATTTAATGATATAGCATTGTTTTCTTTTCTATTCTGCAAACAAATTAAACAATTCTGGGTAACCCCTATAATATTATCATCCAAACTTGGCCACCAAAAATATGAGCGAGCTAACTCTCTCATTCTTGTTGAACCAAAATGGCTTGCATGAAGTTGTCCAAGCACATTTTCTTGTAATACCAAAGGTATAATTACCCTATACCCCCAAAGTACACACCCTCTATCAATACTTAGTTCAAATTTTCGTACAAAATATGGTTGCAAATAATCACCATAAGTATTTTCAGGTGGCCAACCATCTATACAGAGTCTCATAACAGTTGCAAGTACTACATCTTTTTTTGTTTCATTTTGTACTAATTTAAAATCAAGCGCTAACCCATCTGTATCCGCATGAATGGAGTAAATATTTATAATGCTGATATCAGCATCCTTTAATAAATCTTCCTTCTTTTTATTTTGCCAGTTTAATGGGTTTCTACATAGACAGTCAGCCGGATTATTCAGGGTACTTATATGTTGAATATTATAACTAAATGCTGACAAAAATATTGACCAGTGCTGTAAACGTTTAGCTGCCATTTTTGGAATACCTTTTTTAGGATTGAAAATATGAGTCAAAGCGGAATTATCTGTTTCCAAAATGAATTTTTTACAATACAAAAAATCATAAAATTTTGTAACCCCAAAGACAATAGCATAGGCCTCTTTATCTAAAGTAGTATATTGTTTTTGAGTTTCAGTTAGTTTTTTACTGGCATATGCTATTGGCTTTACACTACCATCCTTATACCTGTGTGACAGTACTGAAGCTACACCCCCATCCGCCGCATCACAAGTAAGTATTATTGGCAACTGCGGGTCAAAATGAGCCATTTTGGATGTGTTGGTCAAAGCTTGTCTGATGCTTTGGAAAGCTTTCTCACACTCGGTATTCCAACTGAAATATTCATTTTTTAGACAATTATACAAAGGCTCCAATTTTATAGCCATGTCTTTCAAAAACCTACTAAAATAATTTACTTTGCCTAAGAATGACCTCAGAGCTTTAATATTGTTAGGCACTGGAATATTTAATACAGCGTCTATTTTACCTGGCAAAATGGTCACACCTTGACAATTTACCTTAAATCCAAAAATTTCAGCTTCTTTAACAAAGAACTTGCACTTTTTAATCTTTAATTTTAATTCAGCTTCAGCCAAGCGCTGTAAAACCAACTTTGTCCTATCAAAGTTCTCTTTCAATGTCTTACCAACTATATATATATTATCTACATATATTATTATACCTTCTAATCCTTGTAACTTTTGAACAATCAGCCTTTGAAATGACCCAACCCCTGTACTTACACCATAAGGCAGATATAAAAATTTAAAAAGGCCCTTTTCTGTTACAATAGTTACTAAGCTCTGGGAGGCCTCATGTAAAGGTGCCTGTAAGTACGCCTCTGACAAATCTAATTCAGTATAAAAATAATTCCCTTGCATTTTCTGTAACAACTCATTAACATTTGGGAGCGGAAAATGGTCAATTTCTAAGTATGGGTTGATGGTAATTCTAAAATCCCCACACAAACGAACAGAGCCATCACTTTTAATAACTGGTACCACTGGGGTGCCCCAATCACTGTACTCAATAGGTGCAATTCTTTTATATTTTAATAACCTTTCAATTTCAGTATTGACTTTTTCTTTCAGGGTCGGTGGATATTCGCTCCCCAGAAATTCGACCCGAGAAAATTCGCCCCGAAAAGTATTTATTTTTGGTGTAAATTCGTTCCGTTTCAAAAAATATATTCAGTAAGGGAAAATTCGTCCTCTTTTTTGGTGTCGATTCGTTCCGTTCGTCTTGACAATGGATCTTATACTTAAATTTATATATATTTTATATAAGAGTACTATCACTCTCAAAAGTTAAAAGGAATATTAATTTTTCAAAGTTTAATGATTATGTAGTAGGGAGGTACATGAAATATTTAAGTATGTGTTAAATCGGCTCGCTCCCATTGGTAAGTTTAAAAATTACATCTGGGCTAACCATTGTTTCACTTTCTAATACAATAACAAAATTCTTAGAAAATAGATATAGCGCAGCTGAGGCGTTGTGCGAACAGCGTGTTGGGTCTTATTTGAAAAGACAAAAGAAGCTCCAGGTAAAAAACATATCTTTTGCCACAAAAATACGAATATTAACAAGAATTCAAATCAGTGTTCTAAAAACATTTTTGGGGAGAGGTCGTGTTTAAAAAGTTTGAAAGTGACCCTTTACGAGAAAATGGACGGTAGCTCAAGGATTAAGTTTTTACAACTCCACCACTGGTAAGTACTTACCAAATTTTTAGAATTTTATACGTAAAACGTATTATTATAATTATTGTTATATTATACGCACTGTAATTTAATTGGTTTTGGAAACAAAAACAGTCGACAGTTCATATTTATATGTTAATAGATATCGTATAAAATAAAACAAAATTTCGTTGCACAGCAAGACTTATCGCATGGAGAAATGACTGACCTTTACAAGCGTTGCATGTCCTCTTACGAGTGTAATCGTATCAATATTTTGTGGATGTAATGTAACATAAAAAATAAACATTGTTAATAATTTGATACACAGTAAAAGACAGTGCCAGTAAATGTGAGGTCTCTGTAATTATTAATTATTCTGATACACTCTGTACATTATTTGCAGAACGGATGAACAGATTATAACAATTATATATTTTCTACTATTTCAGATATAATTTGCGGTGTGCACTGCCGCATCTTCACAATGTCACAGTTACAACAGCCTTCCTGCAGTCATGGCAGTGAGTCACAAGAAGTTCAATTTGTTTCATCTGAGAGAGGAAGATATGTATTATTGCATAAAGGCTTACAGTACTATAAAAAAGCTGATAATCAAAATGGAACATCTAGGTGGACTTGCAGCAATAAACCAAAGTGTTTTGGAGCTATCATACTAAGCAAAGAGAAAAGAGTATTACGAGTGACTGAACATGCAAAAGTATGTAAATCAAATCAATCAAGTATTGAGGTGAAATTAGAACGAGATACTTGGAACAGAGAAGCAAGCGCGAGCACAAAGCCTTTTAAAAAAATATATCAAGAAGGCGTTAATAGATTGATGGACAAGGGCGTTCACTTGGTGGAAGAAATCCCAGACTACGATAATTGTAAGAAAACTTTGATTAATATCCGAAAAAGACAATATGGTGTCACCAAATTGCAACCACGTACAGTTACAGAAGTACAAGTACAAAAAAAATTCATCAAGATTTTGATGGCAGATTACCAACACCATGGTTGCCGAATTATACTTTTTGGCTCAGAAAATTCAAAGGAATTATTAAGTCAAGCAAAGCATTTTTTTGCAGACGGGACCTTTAGATGTGTCGTGCCACCGTTTGTACAAATGTACAGCATCCATGGTGACGCTGGAAGTACCGATACAAGTACCAACATTGTCCCCATTGTTTATGCTCTTCTCACGGATAAAAAAGAAAAAACCTATAGAACACTTTTTGAAATGATAAAATCTCAAAATCCTGACTGGAAACCTGAAAAATTCAACACGGATTTTGAAATTGCGGCCATGAATGCCATTCAATATGTATTTCCTCATGTGGAACTTAAAGGCTGCTTTTTCCACTTTACTCAGGCATTGAGGAAAAGAGCAAAGAAATTAAAGCTTTTTAAAAAAAGGAGCCACAAACGGCATGTAGCGTTATGTGCCGCATTGTCATTGCTTCCGGAAGAATCTGTAGACGACGGCTGGTTCTACATCATGGAAGATTGGTCTGAAGAAGATGAAAACTTGGTTAAATTTAACGAATATTTTGTCAGCCAATGGCTAGAAAAAGAGGAAAGAAGAAGAACCTGGTGTTTCTACTCGGAAAGACACCGTACAACAAACAACATCGAGTCTTGGCATGCCAAAATTAACAAAATGTTGCGGGGAATAAAAAACCGAATATTATTGAATTTTTAGAAACTCTAAAGGAAGATGCCAAGAGCACTGAAACATGCCATGTTAATTATAATCATAAACTGTATCAACTATTAAACCGGATGTTTATGTTTATTGTCGCATTGGCTTTCCAATGTATCGTGATTGGCTATAATGACATCACACATCATTCTTAGCCAATCACGAAACATTTAGTTATTGGCTAAATTCTTTGTATACTAATTTATTGCATAGGTTGGTTTATTTGAGTAAATTAAATAAATGTAAAGATTTTGTACCTTAGTTTGCACAATTTTATGGTTATTGTATAATTTTATTGCTTATGTTGGTTTATTTGAGTAAATTAAATAGGTGTTAAAGTTTTTGTACTTTAGTTAGCACACTGGTTATTGGCTAATTTCTCTGTATAACGTATTGTGATGCTGGGATAGATCACATGTGATCTTACAGCATCACTGGTCCATTTAAATATTTAATGTAAAGTTAATAAATAAATAAAAAAAAAAAAAAAAATTTGAAAATGATAGCGATAGGTGTTAAAGTTAGACAATAAGGCCCCGGAAGGGATGACATCCCTACTGAAGACTAACTTCCGCATGTAGGGCGGGCGCAAGTGGGGAAACACACCACACGAAACGGGCGCGTCCGGGCGCATATAGCCAAAATATGTGTATGACTCAACGCTATAGGTGTTGAGCCCGCACAATTCGTGTCCTCCCTTTTTCGCTCTTTCGGGAATTTAACGTGAACAAAACCTATGTACCGGTCAATTCAGCCTGCGGGAGGTGTTGAGTCCGCACAGTTTGTGTGCTTTTCAGCTCAAAGTTATCTACTAATTAACTCTACGTGACCTTTAATCTATTGAATAAATAATAAGTACGTACCTACTTTTGCCATGCTATTCACAGTTATTCAAAGTTGTTATTTTGAAAGTAAATATGTACTAAAGAACTTATTTTTAAATATTTTTCTGATTAGGTACAGTTCTTATTAATTAATTAGATTTCAGGTTTTTGATTATTCAACAACTAGTAAAATTTCAACTAGTCGACCTTAACAATATAAAATTTCATATAAAAACAAAACAATTAAATTATTTTCTAAAATTAGTTTTTTTGCTTTTCCTGAAATACAGGTTAAAAATGGACCCCCTAGCTTTATTGGTATATCCATCCCAAATTGCTAGGCCTTTTAAAAAACAGACTGGTAGCGGGCAGCGGCGTCACTAGTGCGAGGGTTTCGGTACCACGCTCACCAACCCGCCTGCCCAGCGTGTGTGAATATGGCCTATTTCTTCCAGGAAGACCGCCGAAAGTGGCGAAATCTTGGAAAGGCCTATATCCAGCAGTAGACGAAACAGGCCGGTGGATCGATGGATGGATGACTGTACACAAACTTCCAGATACCTACATAGTAAACAGAACATAATTGACATAAAACTGAATACCCTTTCAGAACCTGCTACTTATTTATTGCTAGGTACTCCTTTCGTCCGGAAACAACAAAAAGTCACCTGAAGCAAAAAACTGAATGCAACAAGTACCAATTTCAAACCGTGTGCCTACTTGTTAATTGAAATGATCATACATCCTTAATTGAAGTTACAAAAAAGTTCGTTCCAGTCACTATTATATACAATACACGAATCGTCTAAATTATATTATTATGAATGTACTTTTAAATTAAAATATATATATTGTTGGCTATATAAAGCTTTTTATTTCTTCATTTTGAGACAAAAAATAATAAGATATTGTTTAATTGAAATAGGCGTTACCTTGCGGAAGTCCATCACTAAGTATTAGTAAGATATTGTTTTTCGAAATATATTTCGGCCCACTTTGGGGCCGGCATCAGTCGAATAAAGAAAATTATTTAGTACCTTTTATTTAATAATAAGAAATACAATCATAAGTTGTGGAGTTTGCACCGAGATCGAAACGGTTCCCTTAAATAAATCTTTGTACTCTGGACATATACATTTATTTTTTGTGGAATTTAACTCCACGGAACGTACCCGTTAAATTTGATCAATTATAAAGGTTTTATTTATAATTATGAAGGCGATAAGTTACAAAATAACAAAAAAATGTTACACCTAAATCAGCAGATTTTCCAATACATAATGAATTGTAATCGCAAGGTTTTCACAACTTTTAATAAAAAAACAAGATTAATCTTAATAACAACATTATACGGCCGATGATTCACAAATTCAAATTTGGTGGCCATAGCCAAATATATTTTTATGAACAAGTTTGTGAAAAGTGTTCTTTATATTCCACGTGTTTTGGCAAAAAAATGACCTTGATCGCAAGTTGAAAAAGCCCGAGCGAGTCAATTTGTTGAGATTGGTGTCGATTCGGTGTAACACGACTTAACTATTTCACAGGATAATACTTCATTTAAGCATTCTCGCAATTTTTGCGCACGTGCCAGAATCGAGGGCCTGGTGATTTTTATATGATGGGTATTTATATTTCAAGTGACAAATACTGATTGGTAAATTTCTGTAAAAGTGATAGTTTTCGAGATAAAAAAAACTTTTATCTTTGTATGCGGAAAAAAACTCTTTTTTTCTTAAGTTGTTGTAAAGTGTTGCGGGTTTGGCTTCCATATTATGAATAATCAAGTGATCCTCTACTTAAAAATATTTAACGCACGAGAAATTTGTGGTCAAACATCAGGATTTATTTTCGGTCGTTTATAGAAAATGACACATATAATTTTAATTTATTTTCCTTAAGTCAACATTAATTACTTTAACATAATGTATGTAAGAAATACTAGAAAGTCCTAGAATTTTTTATTAAAGATGTGTTTTTTAATCCCGCAAATAATAAGTAAATTTGGATAACGCTGAATAGGTTGGATAACGCTAATATGGTTATGTGGGTAGTCTTATGCTGCACACATCAAAATAATCACTCCACTTATTTATTTAAATTTTTATTATTTAATCACTTAATTTTAATGTTGTAATCAGTAATATTTATTGCTTGACCCCTTATCTACCTATTCACATAACAGTTTCAATAAAATCAGTGCACTAGAGGTTTACTAATCAACACAACAATTTCACTGAGATGGATTCATACACATTGTTGTCAAAATCCATGGAGGAGCTGGCTTCTATGTTCAAGGACAGGATGGAGAGTCATGAGCAGGACCTAAGAGATGCCTCCAAAGCAGATGCACCCCCTAAAGATCTCTCCACATTGGCCGGTGAGTTTTCACAATTCAAGTCGCTGATGTGGAAGGCATTTTCCATGTTGAAGACTCAAGTCGAACTCCTTGCACTGGGACAAGATCGTCAGGAAATGTATTCACGAAGGAAGGTGCTTCTTTTTCATGGTGTGGCTGAAAAAAAAGATGAGGCCCCATTAGATTCAATTAACAAGATCCTAACCCACCAAATGCAGGTGTCATCACAAAGCTGTGCAGCAGATATTGTTGTCTGCTACCGCCTAGGTAATAAAAAGGCAAAAGCCAGACCCATACTAGTACGCTTCTCTAACTTTTCATCTCGCTCCTCAGTATGGAATGCAAAGACAACTCTGAAGGGGTCCGGCATCACTGTCTCTGAATTTTTGACCAGGCCAAGGCAAGAAACATTTATGGCAGCCCGCAAACACTTTGGAGTGCCGAATTCTTGGACCACTGAAGGCAAGATAGTACTTCTACTTCCTGACAAATCTAGGTGCAAGGTTGAGCAACTAGCGGAACTGCAAGCACTGATGAAGAGGTTTCCAGAGGCGAATATTGGCACCCAGCAATCGAAAAAGACTAATATTGTGAAAGAGAGTGTACTAACGCGTAGTAAAGGTACCAAGAAAACTACTAAATGAGATTAGCATGGTTCTTTCTGATGTTAATAATTCATACCTATATACTTTAACGTATCTCCGTAATCCGTTTGGGTTATAGCGTTATCAGTATCAAATAACACTATAGTATTAAGGTAGTCAGGTTTTATCCACGCTAAAAATTGTAAGCCAAACAAAACGGACTTTGGACCGTATTTTTTATTTACCTACTTTGTTTTGTCAAAACTTTTTTAGAGGTCATTTCACTCTGTACTGTCAGTTTTTTTTTTTTTTTGTTGCTGCGTTCCTTTTTCCGCTTTTATTGTTGTCAATCCAAATTGATGGTACGATCAGTCAACGTATGCAACTTTAATTAATTAATACTGTTAATTAACTTGTAATATCCCACGACCCACACATGCTGTTGTTATTCAATTGCTCTCTACACAAGTGGGATACCTGGATTTAGATAGTTATGTATGTATTGACACTTTATTATATGGTTAGATGGCGTTTTTCTTAATACAATACAATACAATACAATATAACTTTATTTGCACACCACAAAGAAGGAAACAAAAATAATATAAATTACAATAGCCAAATAACGTAGGTACAATCAGGCGGCCTTATCGCTTATAGCGATCTCTTCCAGACAACCTTTGGGTAGAATCTGGTTTAAAAGGAGATTGATGAATAGGCGGTGCATTAATTTTAAAATAATATTTAAATATACTATACAAAATCTACATTAATAAATTAAAAGAAAAATAATAATGTATTATAGATAAATAACATGAATGAATAAATATATACATACATACATATATTACATAAATAATAAATAAACTTTAAGAGAATACATTCTGCTTACTGATTTGTATCGGTATTTTGGATTGATATTTGTATTTTCGAACCGTCTGTGGGTAATGGGGGGGTCAAGTAGTATAGTAATCATAGTTTATAAATTGTAATTTGTAAAGTAGGTAGGCACTTATTTGTATTTTATTTTTTTGTATTTATTTGCATTCTATTTATATTTATTATATTTTTATAGTATGGATATATCTTTAAATATTAATAACAGTTTCTTCTCATGCTCCTCTTCTGACGAATACGCAAGTGCGGATAGTGATGTCGACTCTGCTCCTGGTTCAACGTTACACGACAAGTTGTCTTCTGTATTTGACAGTAACCTTAGAAATAATTTCAATGTGGTTCACATCAATGCTGAAAGTATCCACGCACACTACCCTGATCTTTTAGCGGCTTTTAGCAATTTACGCGTGGATGCCGTTCTTGTATCCGAATCACTACTGAAGCCCTCAATACCTTCCACCATGTACAGTCTACCAGGTTTCCGCCTGATTCGAAATGACAGAACCGGTAAAGGATGGGGGGGAGTTGCAATTTATCTTCGGTCTGATATTCAGTGTACGGTTGTCAATCAGTCTCCTAGTGCATACTCCAATTCAGCTGAACATTTATTTATTGAAATTTTTCTTCACCATTCTAAAGTTCTTCTTGGCGTTTACTACAGTCCCTCCCTCAAAATTGATTACTTTAACAGCTTTGAAGCCATATTGGAAGATCTTAGCCCACTTTATAATGATGTAATTGTTTTAGGTGATTTTAATACCTGCCTCCTAAAAAATGACTCTCGCTCTAAGCAACTTTCCTCAATTGTCTCTTCTCTTGACTTTCATATTCTACCTCTTTCCGCAACTCATCATAAACCTCACTGTATTCCGTCTCTTCTCGACCTCATAATAGTTTCCAATCCCCATAAAGTCGCCACTCATGGCCAACTCACTGCCCCCTTTTCGTACCATGATTTAATATATGTCTCGTACAAGATACGTCCTCCCAAATATAAACATAAATACCTCTTTCTACGTAGTTTTAAGGGAATAGAACTGGAGGCGCTTAAAAAGGATGCTTCAGCCATTGACTGGTCTCCAGTCACTGGCTCTGTAACAGCTGACTCCAAAGTTGACAACTTTAACCGAATTTTAATTGCCCTTTTCGACAAATATGCCCCTATCAAAAAGGTCAAAGTAAAACACGTGCCAGCTCCTTGGCTTACACAAGCAATTAGAGACACAATGGCTTTGCGTGATAAGGCTAAGCACAAATATAAAAAAACACCCAGTGATCACAGTTTTGAAGCATACAAAAAGTTGCGTAATCGCTGTACAAGGATGTGTAGAAATGCAAAGAGGAGCCACATTCATAATTCAATTGAAAGCCTTAATCCAAGTCAGGTTTGGAAATTCCTAAAAACACTAGGCATTGGTAAAGTTTCTAATACTCACCATGGCACTGTCGATTTAAATGCACTAAATTTGCAATTCTCTAAACCACTTGTCACTTTAGAAGACAAAATAAAAAATAAAACACTCAATTTCTTAAATAAAAAGCCCAAGCCTGATTGTGATTCCTTCATTTTCAATTGTGTAACAGAGTGTGACGTTAAGAAAGCGGTTCTGTCTATTACCTCAAAAGCTGTTGGTAATGATAATATCTGTTCCCAGATGCTATTACTTATTCTTGATTCACTGTTACCTGTAATCACTGATATCCTCAATTTCTCCTTGGTTACCTGTACATTCCCTTCGCCCTGGAAACAGGCGCTTGTTATTCCTCTTCCGAAAACTTCTAATCCTGCCTCATTCTCCGACTATCGTCCTATCTCCATTCTTCCCATCCTTTCCAAAGTCCAAGAAACCATCGTGCACAACCAACTTTTCTCCTATCTGATTAAAAACAATCTTCTGAATCAGTTTCAATCTGGATTTCGACCTGGTCACAGTACGGTAACCGCACTTTTAAAATTTACTGATGATATAAGGCTAGCCATCGACAACAAGAAACTGACAATTTTAACGCTATTAGATTTTAGCAGTGCGTTTAACTGTGTTGACTTCGATGTTCTGCTAGGTATACTCCGCTCTCTTAACGTATCTCCACTTGTTACAGAATGGTTCGATACTTATCTTAGAGGTCGACTGCAGTGCATACGCTCGGACGAGGTTACCTCGGAGTGGTGTCAACTATCTGCTGGTGTTCCTCAGGGTGGCGTCCTCTCACCTCTCCTATTCTCAATTTTTATTAATTCCATCTCAGAAGTACTTTCTTGCAACTACCATCTTTATGCAGACGATTTACAACTATATCGACACTTTGTAGTATCTGAAGTTGAAACTACAATTTCTCAAATAAATGAGGATATGGGTCATGTGCAGAAGTGGGCTGAATCTTATGGGCTCTTAGTGAACCCTAAAAAATCTCAGACGATAATCATTGGTAGTAGATACATGACCAACCTCCTGAACAAATCTACCCTGACACAGGTCTCCTATAACAGTATCCCCATTGCATACGCTGAAACTGTGAAAAACCTTGGTGTCATTTTTGACTGTAACTTATCGTGGACTGCTCACGTGAATGAAGTCAGTAGAAGAGTTTTTGCCACTTTTTACTCCCTCAAGCGTCTCCAGCGATTTCTGCCCCATAGAACAAAGGTAACTCTTGCACAAACCCTTCTATTGCCAACCATCGACTATGCGGATTTATGCTTGCTAGATGCCAATGAAGAGTTGCTTAGCAAACTACAACGTCTTCAAAACCTGGGGATTCGGTTTATTTTCGGACTGCGTAAGTTTGACCATGTGTCTCATTATAGAGAGGAGCTGAAATGGCTTCCTATTCGTCAACGACGAAATTTTCACATTTTATGTTGCCTCTTTAATATCCTTAGGAGCCCTACTACCCCTCCCTATTTGCGTGAACGCTTTAACTACCTTCTTTCCAATGACAAACAGAACAGACCACACACAGTATCTCTTTTAAAAACTCCATGTCATAACACGGGTGCTTTTAGAAATTCTTTCACGGTTACATCCATCAGACTCTGGAACTCCCTACCGCATACGATTCGTGACTGTCCTACGATCAGCCTATTCAAGAAGCAGCTTAAAGAGCATTATTTATAAATATTTTTCCCTTTAAAATATATATTTATTTATTATTTATGCAGGTATATACACTGTATGTATTTATGTTTATATTTGGTATATACTAAATTCTTGTTTTAAACATATATTTGTGAATACTTTTGTTATGTAGGCTTATGCCCATGTTTATATTACAGTATTTAAGTACGTTTGTTCTTTTTATATTTAAGTAATTATTAATTAATTTATTATGTAAGTATTTATTTAAAAGTTAGGTATATTTATGGTAGTTTTAAGTTCATATTATCTCCACATTTTTATTTTTTATATCACTTGTTTCTTTATGTGTGCACATTTGATCACACACTTTTAGTTAATATTTCCTTAGCACCTAGGTTTTGCTGGCAGAAATCTCTCTCAGAGATAAGCTCGCCTATAGCACGTTTAATTTATGACTGCTTGTACGTATAACTTTTCTGTGCAATAAAGAATATGAAAAAGAATATGAAAAGGTTTCACAATATTATTTAATATTTGTGATCGTGCGGTATTACCTCCAGGTAATAAAAAAATTACAAGGTGGGTCACAGACTTTCACAGTCTTTCAGGATAACATCCATCGTTTTGATGAAAATCATGGAAAAACATAAAAAGAGCCCAAATCGTCCTCAAGAATGGCAGCGGCCATATAAACGATATTATTTTAAAAGCATGAAAAAATCTTTCTAAGACATCTTTTTGGAGGATCAAACTTTCTCATTTTCGGAGCTAATGCAGAGATGATTGCTGATGAATATTCCTGGGGTTCAAAAGAACACGTGAAAGACGGAATTTTTCAAATCAGTGCTGTTTATTTAACACATTTTCAAGCTTATTTATTGGACTAAATAACGTAGCAATAGATACAAACTCAACAAATTAAATGCAATTCAATGCTGTTCACCAACAAAACGTTCCGCGGAAAGTCACAAGCGACAATTTATTGATGTTTATTAAACATTCTAAGAATTATGGACATCCTGTGACGTCAACCACGTGACCGAATCCTCGATTGAATGAACAATAAGTTTAGTCACATGGGCATTATTTTGATCAATTGACATATTTGACCATGAACATGGCAACATCTATCCTAAGTCTGTGTTTTTGACCGACAAAAAGTACCTTTAAGTGTATTTATGGAAACTTTTAACAAAAAATCTTACATAGTAGAAAAGTATATTCCAAAAATCTTTAAATGACCATAACTTTTTTCCTGATATTCGATTTTAATGAAATAAAGCCTATATTCTATTTCAAATTAAGTTCTGTACAGCTGTCTAAACTACATGAAAATCCGTTCAGTAGTTTTAGAGATGTGCGTGAACAAACAGAAAGACAGACAGAAAAGAATTGTAAAAATCGTTGATTTGTGTTCTATTACTCTTCTTTAGTCACCCCCTTTCTATTTCTATTACTTTTCTTCAATGTACAGACACAGCGGTTTCTACTGTTTCATTATATGTATTGATTATTGTCCGTTACATACTTTACCTAGGCAATGTATACAATTCCCAGGGATTGTATAGTGTAGCTGCTGATCCACCGGCAAAGTGTAAAGTTATTATTAATCAATGGGATAATATTAAGTTCGCAGTCAAAATTAGTATTTTGGAAGTCCTGCAGCGCAGAAGAGAGCCGGTAGGTTAGGTTAGAAGGTTAGGTATATAAATATATATGCTGTGAACGCCTGTCATTGATGATTTACCTTTTTAGGGTTTCGTAGTCCGACAAGGAACCCTTATAGTTTCGCCATGTCCGTCTGTCCGTCTGTCCGCGGCTTACCGCAGAGACTATAAGTACTAGAAAGCTGTGATTTGGCATGGATATAAATATTAATCACGCCGACAAAATGGTGACTATTAAGACTGCCATTACTCTGACCACGATGAGGATGGTTTCGGGCAATCCTGCTCTTCAGTTTGTGTTTATGCATTTAGGTTTGTGCAGTCTGTTGTAACCCTCTGAAAAATACATATTTGGTACTAAAATTCACGAAACACAAGTTAGTTATTAATAAAATGTTGATTTATAATATTCACTGCACCCCACCGACTCACCGGCAGTTTTCCTATTTTCCTGCAAGAATTCTATTTTTTAGGATTTTTAAAGTTTGTGTATTTTACCACACAGACACGGCTAATACGGATTTTACTTTTATTATTTTTTATTTTTACAAAAAGGTTAAAAAAATTATCCAAATCGATGCCGCCGGGCAGAGTGCCAAGAAGGCTGGCGGCATTACCTCGTTGGATGGCGAGACTAAGTCTTTGGCTAAGGTATGCCCCCGCCCACCTGTCACCCGAGGCATCAACCAGGCGCGACGCTATCTCTTTGAATAAACGTCGCGCGTCGGCTTCCCACAGCCCGAGGGTTTCGACACCAAACGGCACAAATATGCATCCTTCCCCGAGGTTTGCATATTTGCGCCGCTTCTTGAACTCTGCCATCAGCGCCGTAGTGCCGGCCTTGGCTGCGGTCGCTTGGACATGGGATGGGGCCAAGGTATCGACGCAGGTCGCGCATCCCATACCAACGACCGGCCGTTCTACCTACGTAATAATCTTCGGTGAAAAGCGGGTGTCGGTCGATTGATGTCGTGACGGTATGTTTATGTTTTATGAATTACAAACCCTATGCCTTTGACTGTTACTGCTTGCAAGCGATTGTAATGTGTATATAAGGTGGAATCGTAATACCTGCCACGGGTGAAATAGGAGATACTATTATGTTTATAGATTACAATAGTGAAGATAATTTATTGATCTAACTTCATAAATTTTTCCATACAAACAAATGTGCGTATAAATTTAAATTCATTTAATTGTATGAAACCGTCCGTCAAAGGACGCCGCTCTATCCGAGCGAGCCACTCGTCAAATAGTCAAAGGGCAGACCGCCTGCCGCCACCCCGTCCCCCACTACCCCCTTCGTCGCACGCGCTTGTTTTTGTTTGTTGTTGTGCCCCCACCCCAGTTCGCTGTTTTCGCTGGTCGCAGAGGTGCGTATCTCGCGCGCATTCTTTAAAAATGCCTCCTAGACCACGATATTCAAATCAAGAATATCTTGAGATGGTATCGTGCTACCGCGAGTGTAACAACGTAACCGCGCATGCAGTAAACCTATACGAGCAGAGATTTAGTGTACGAGTGAGCCATCATACCATTGTGTACGGCCAAACCGGACATGATATTAGAACTGTGCGAGAACTAAAAAGGCGCATCAAGCGCGCTTTTCAGCAAGTAAAAAGTGAAACTGACACCTTAAATAAAGTGCAAAGACATGTACGCAAGCGTGCCTACATTTGTGTGCAACGCGAAGGCGGACTTGTGCAACAGTTTTGTAGATAAATAATACTGTTGTAAATTATGCAAATAACTGTAGCTAAGGTGTAATTGGTGTAAATAAGGTACAATTGGTGTAAAAATGCAAAGACAGAACATAATGTTTTTGTGTAATGTGTACCTACGGCAAAACATAATCAGGAGACCCGGCTTTAAGTGTGATGGGAAGTTTACCATCTTATTACATCAGTTTTTATCTGCGGAATGAATTAGAGGAATGCAATAACTGGTAAGTGCACTTTTAAACTTTTGCCTGCGTATTATTGGGTACTGGTTGGCCAACAGATCCAGCCGTTTGGAAATTTAACAGTACCCTAATTAGTTAATTTACCGGTGTCTTAATGACCAATGACGAAGAGTAATTTGCAATGTATTTCGTATTTACATCTACTTTGCGTGTGAGCGTAAGCACATTGGAGAGGCATGCAATGGCACCTATTCTCGTGTAGCTCTTTTAAATTTCGAGCTAAAAAAAAACAAGAATTTTCATAGCAAAATAGACCTTAACGCGGAGGGATGACAGTTAAATGAGCTTGTATTATTTTGGGTTTTCACAACTCTACATTTAAGTTTGTGCTACACAGAATAGGTACAAATATCTCTACCTGGTAGAGACGAACTGGGCAGCTGATTTCATTCATTGAACGGTTAGAAAGAGATAGCAATTGTTATCATTGACTAAACGACTCGTCAAGCGTAATTTGTGAACCACGTTATGCAGAATGAAGAAAATGTTTATTTAATTACTTTACCTTCTCAAATTTATTTAACTATTCCGGGGTACGAAATTTCTTCACTAATGTAATCTATAAACATAATAGTATCTCCTATTTCATCCGTGGCAGGTATTACGATTCCACCTTATATAGATTTTATTAACGGCCAATATTGAAATGTTGATTCTAATTTAATTTTGAATGATTTTGTTCTGTGTATGTGTACTTACTTTTCTTGCCTTCCGTTGACTGACGGTGCCTTTCAGCAACTCCTGGCCCCCATACTCGACGAGATCAGTCGCTTGATTTGCGTAGTATTCCACCGTATCCACCAAGTCTTGCTGGAAATTCAATCTGCTTCAGTATTCAGTAGCGTCATCTAACATCCAACTTAAGTACTAAGCGCTTGTTCTAGAATATAAACATATACAAAATAACCAATTTTATTATAAACTGCTACATTTTGTTTAATAATTCTCATAACATTACTGCTCTGTAAGTGAGCTAAGAGAGTTGCTTTCCGCGAACTATTAAAAAGGCTTCACGGCTTAGTATAGAGTGGCGATCAATCACGGCGCTCTCGAGTCTAATCTCTTTCCTTCGAGAGATTTAGCCTCTACTGCCCATAAGTCGATATCCCTGTCCAATCACCACACAGATAAGTACTGACAAATATCAAACTATTTTGAAACTGGGTTTTCCATATAGGTCTATAGAGTAAACAAGGGTAGGTCAAATTGGATTTTGTCCCTCTTTTTATTTGACACTAGCAAGAAAGCTTATATCCACGATTAAAGCGACTGCAATTTTGCCGAAGTATTTGAACCTCAAAATAAAAATACTCATCGTGGAAAGAACCCGTTAATTAGCCGTCTAAACAGTATTACTAAATAAAGTTAAAAGAACTTAAAAGATTAAGTTGCCGAGCTGAACGTCTTTACGTAAGTAGGGCATTTTGAAGTCTGTTATTTTCCATTAAATCTGATAGATACTCTTTTTATTTTCAGCCTGATCTCGTGATGTCAATTACAACCACCCTTATATCAAATAAAGTATTTACATATCGTTACGACATATTTCCCTGATGGGGCGTCAGAGGTGTTTCAGAATGCGGACTGTCACTCGATAATAAAAAAATAAACGCAACTAATCCGTGGAGTGATTCTCGAGTTAAAACGGAACATAGAAACAGACAGACAGAAATTGTTTTTTGGCCTCAGTACAGTACGAATAACCCATTTCATTTAAAATTTCGTGAAAATATTCAATGTACAGACATGACTTTTTTACTACTTTATTATTAGTATAGATATGTACTTATGTTTTTAGGGTTCCGTCCGGAATTATGTGGTGGTACGGACCCTTTGTGCGCAGGTCCGATTCGCTCTTGCCCAAAAGATTTAATTTTTATTCTTTATTGGCAAGCAACCGTACTCGACCTCTGGGTTAGCAGACAAGCGCTCTAGAGTGTTACGTACCACTGGTTCCCAGAGGCAGTTTGGTATTGACAGCTTATAATAGATATTGTTAATATTCAGGGGAAATATTCAAATTACAACTCACTCATTAAGCAAGGCACGTTACAAAATTAATTCCTTTATTATACTCGTATTTTCGTTAAACATGCAAGTAAAGTATAACATTACAAAATATATATAAATATATATATATATATTACATGGCATCTAATTTATTCAAGACTTCAAATTACTCATTGTTTTCATTGTTACGTAGCGAAAAATTCAAATTTCTAATCAAATTATAAATATTTTACGCATTTTATTAATATTAATAGTACAATGATTTATTATCATAATATCATTAAGTTATAATAAATACTGGTAATAGTAACAATATTACCAATATTATAAATATTATAACTATATTAATTATTATTTATAATCGATATATATTCCATAATATGTAATTTATATATGATATATATATTATTGATATAATTAATATCAAATAATATATATTATAAATATATTATTTAATATAAACCTATGTAACTGTATTTGGAACCGGTTACAAAACAACAAAATTTTCTCTTTTGTCGTAACCAGTTACAAATTAGTAAATATTTCAGTGGACTTATAAATATTTTTAAATTGCTACCATCATGTTACCATGAAAGAATTTCTGTCATATTTTATAATACAGTTATCAAAAGCCATCTTCAGTCCTTATTTTGTAATAAAACTCGATTTCCTCCGTTTCTCATAAGTGTAGTACTTACGGGAGAAAAATAATGGGAAAAAATAACAGTTACATATTCTACGGATCATGCTGAACCACTTTCCCAAGAAACAAACCCGCGCTTACTATAAGTTTAGGAAATATTTGAGTTTCAAACATATAAGCGTGAACTCTAACTAACGCACCGACACATAAGGGCGTTTTTTGAAACAGCGTCTTCCGTAAAACAACTGTTACGGTGCAGCGTCCTAGAATAGACCTTCTTCCTACGAAATAGAATATTTTTCAGAAAGTTGTTTAGTATGACTAGTAGAGTATGTGGTTTCAATTAAAGGTCGCACTTTATTTACACCCGATATACGTGTATACTCTATTCTCTTCTCTATTATCTTATAAATAATTTTTGTTTTAGGTATAAATATTAAATAAATGTGTAAGGACTAATAATATCTAAAATAGTGGCCAGTTGTTATTACATTTTCATTCAGTTTATTTAAAGCCTTATTAATTTCTTCTGCAATGATCACGTAAGTAAAAATAATTGTATTGTTTTTATTGTACCATTTTTTTTGCAGGATTAAACCCAACGAATAAAATCAACCACTAAGAAAATGCTGAGATAGTTAGAGGTACAGTCTGTCAAAAAAGAGTTGAAATGAATATTGAAGGAACTATTTTTCTATCGCCTTGTTACACCAAACAAACGAGTACAAAATCTGTTAAATCAGGTTTACCGCGTTGTTATTTCATAAATATATTACCTAAATTATACACAAAATAACAAACATAAGGTACAGACCTACCAACTTATCTGTAAAATGAAATTGGCAGCAAGCATATCTGATGGGATAATATTGAATATTAGCCAATTACAGGCCCGGTACTCTGTTATCTGTAGTTCATTTCACAGATACGTTGGGTCTGCATAGACTAAATAAAATAATACATACAAGTAGGTACCTAATGACAAATTGATAAATGATGCCTTATATTGAGTGCTGCCAATACAAACTTCTCGATTCCCCGCGTCAGTTTTGTTTTGTCAATTCCCTGAAATTCCCCACATCTTTTTGATTCATCCCACAAATTCCCCGAAATGATATTTTTGGAATAAAAAACACTGTTGATACAAATTTTTTAACAGCAGCTGCTCTTTTTAACAACTTTCCCTTAATGATCACAGACGTATAATATAGTAGCAGACCTAACATTAATAATAAACGCATAGAGTCGACGGGTGGCAATTTCAGCTCAGTGAACTTCGGGCTCTTTTAAATATAAATATTGCTTGTTTCCAAACAAAATGTATACGAGAGATTAGTTTAAGAATTAACAAATATGTTCCAAGTATAAGCCAGCCAAAACAACCCATTTCTTCGTACCATGAAGCCTAAATGTAGCTTATTTTTTGTATGGAAACTTGCCACGATATTAATCCTTACGTTTGGTCTGCTACTTAGTAATAATTGTATGTTTGTGTTCATATTATGGAAGTGACTAAAAGGCCGCTAGCGGTTCTTTGATTTTTAAAATTATTAAACCGTAAGTCATTATTTAGCTGTTGGAATATCTTCCTTAGCACGAACTAATAAAATTCAATTTGTAATGTACAGTTCGGAAAGGGAAGCGGTCCTTTAATTTAATAAATTATTGAACCGTAAGTCATCGGAAAGTGCTCGGAAAATTATTTTTTCTGCATATCGTAAATTCTGTTAAACTTACATGTCATGTCAGCCTAACCCAACCTCTCGTTTCGCTCGTCGTCGCAACCTATCCCTAGCGGTCGAATAAAAGTGGCTCATATCCAACGCGGGCCACGATGACGACATTCACGGAGAACTTGGAACAACACTGCGCTCTGCTACTCTCCGACGAAGATAGCGTGATGGTGCAGGACAGTGAATATACGCTGCAAGAAATTCATGACGAAGAACGACGATATTTCACTATTGACGGACTTGGTATATCAAGAGGATTCTCGATCATTATTTTTTGCTGATCAGTAAATGCTACTAGAGCATGTGTGATGTCGTTTTCACATAAAACGAACACTAGGAATTCATTTTTGCAATTTAATATGTATATTTCTATACAAAAAAAAAACATCTTTGTCTCGAAAAATAAAAAAATATAAAAAATAATCGTATTGTTTCATTTCATTTTTTTATTTATTTATTTCACAAGCAATATACATCGCATTTGAATTTCATACATAATAAAACAAACTTAACACTAATTAAAAAATACAACCTAATCTCTACAATAATATACATTTATGTTAATGTCGTTTCAGTATTTAAACTGTAATAATCATGTCAAAACAAAATAAAATACAAAAATATAAACATATCATTTGTCACAATCACAATTCATCAATTTTGTACATATTCCTCTCCAACAAAAACTGTTTCAATTTGTTTTTAAACAAAGTATGACTTGCAATAGTCTTTAACTCCGTAGGCAACCTGTTGAACAAGACAACTGATTGATACCAATTATATTTTTTTTGATTCTTAGAGCCCGGTCCGCGACGACGACATCTTTGATGAAAACCAATATGGTAAATATTTTTCTGGCCTTTATCGCGATGTTTTTGGAAAAACTTGGGACATACACCGCTTCATATTGGCCGTCTAAATAGAGGCCTAGAATTTATTTGATTGAAATTATATAAATAAAGATATAATTGATAATAATATTATCAGTGTAAAATATTCTGGCCAAATCATTATCGTCATATGGCACAGTAGGTATGATTCAATAAACAGGAAAAAAGTGTATATAGGTACATATGTATATTATCTCTTACTTTGTCATTTCCTAATAAATAAGTTTCAAGTACCTAACTATTATAATAGTTACTTGAAATGATTATCTACAAAATAGGTGTCCTAAATCTGCTTATTAATTTGTTAATAATATTGTTATATCCAGGTTAATATCTGACATTTTTATAATCAATTAACTGGCTTAGTTTTGCATCTGAAAATGTATTTGTTGCTTTCGAGCTAGACGAGCCCTTGTCGCGTGATGTTATTATCACGGCCATCAGACAGCAGCAGATTAAACGGACGAATGAGTCAATATAGACACTTACCCACAGACAGATCTAAATAGATGACGCGAGTGTATGTACTTCGCGTGCCCAATCGCGCGTCAAAGGGGAGAGCAGTGCTCTAGCTTTACGGCTATTGGCTCCTACAACTTTGATTCTTATGTATTATTAGCCCGGGCGGTAGCGTTGCATTTTAGGTAGTGATCTTACGCCGATTGATTTCCATCTTTTTTAAAAGATCTGGAATGGCTAATAACAGAACCAAGCGTCAGCTGACGCACCTGCGGTGGGTGTGGGTGTGGGAAGCAGAGGAAGTGGTAAAAAAAAAGTAAGAGTACGCCGGCTGAAGCTTTTCTCACAGATAGTTGACATCATACTGAACTGAAAAAAAATCGTCAGCTGCATCGTGGATTCGTTCGTTTTTTTTAGCACTTTCGCAACCTCTCACATCCACACCCACCGCGGGTGCGTCAGCACTCACTATCTGTGAGAAAAGTTTCAGCCGGCGTACTATTACTTTTTTTTACCACATTCGCAACCTCGCACACCCACACCCACCGCTACTTGAGCAGCTGACGGTCGATTCACATATCAGTCATGTGAGATCTACGATCGATGTCAATATCAGCCAGCTAGAAAATGGTTATTTAAATATGTAGTCGATAACCTGCTGTTATGTGCTGGTGCACCGTCTTGGTGGAAAATTATAGTGACGTCTTCTTCGGGGAGAGAATTTAATGCATTTCGCAATAGGTCCAGGATTTCGAGGTATTTTGCTGTATTCAGGTGTCCTTCAAATATGTGAACCATAACAACCCTGTTCTTCAGTATCCCGCACCAAACGTTAAAAGAGAATCTCACCTGATTATTAGTTTCACGTGTACGCATCGGGTTTATACGGGACCAATAATGGTTATTGTGACGATTGTACATACAATTTTTTCTTCTCGATTCCGCCTGGATATGTCGACAGAATTGTAATCTTCGGTCAGTGTCTCCCGGAAGCTATTTTTGCACCAAACGACCTTCACGGTAACATTAATACTTGTATTTTTTGAGCACGCCAAGTACACGAGCATGATTAGTAGCAAGTACTTCAGCGGCTTCTCTGCTCGATGCTTTCTCGTGGGCTTCAAAATAGGTTAAGACACTTAAATCAAAATCGGAATAATCAATCGGAAGGCGGCTCTCAAATCTTCCATGGCTTTTTAAGTTTTTAACCATTCGTGGCAAAACCCACCTGGATGTTATTTGCCTGTGTGGACATTGTTCCGCATACCACTGGAGTGCTCGTGTTACATTCTTTGTATTAACAAAGTACGCTTCTAATAAGTCGAACTGTTCTTGATAATCGTCAGCCATTTATAATGTGATACGAAAGCACTTGCAAGTTACGATTTAAATTTAACTACGTAAAATAGTAGCTATAATAATTGAAAATGGAATAAACACAATTCTAAAAAAAAGAAAAGTATGCGTTTAACAATTCGGGCAATAATAGTTCCAAATAAAAAAATGCACTTTTAAAAATAAACACGGTTCGTTAAAATGTTCCATTTTTAAATATCTACCTATCCAAGCTATTATGATGACTAGTTATAATGATAATAATTGATGCAATTTTCTTATCTAAGGCAGTAGGTTACTAAAGAAGTGGCATTAGTAATCGCAACTAAACTGATAGCTAAACATAAGTGTAGCTCATCATTGTCATTTTCTTTGCATTCCAGAGATTACTCTTTGATCTTGAATTCAATCACCGATCTTAGTTGCGGTGCATTTCACGTGACGGGTGAAAACAAAATTCAAAGGTAATTGTTAGTTTTCATTGGCCTTCCGTTATTTTAATTGTATTTGTTATTCAGAGAAAAAGAAACATTATCAGTAACCCTTTCAATCTGCATCATAAAATACGGCACGTTATTTTTTGTCACATTTGACCGGTTCGAGTCCCGACTG
Source organism: Ypsolopha scabrella (assembly GCA_910592155.1). Lineage (NCBI taxonomy): Eukaryota > Metazoa > Arthropoda > Insecta > Lepidoptera > Ypsolophidae > Ypsolopha > Ypsolopha scabrella. Next base: position 4,455,881 of record OU342985.1, on the reverse strand, counting down.
AGGCAAGCGATTTTTCATAAATCCATAAATGCAGAATTTATTGTTTTTAAAAACAAAGGAAACTCTCCTTTACACAGAATGTGCTATTTACAATATTTAAGGAAGTTGCCATCCATGTGGCATTCGATCTTTCCAACCTGTATATTACTGATATTACTCCCATCCCAAGGGTATTTGAGATTACAAAACCCTATCTGAAGAGGTTTAGAGTATTTCTATTAATCAAGAGCATACAAACATGTAGAAGAGCCAACGAGAGATGGCACCGTTTACCACCACAGCTGCGTTTAGTGATGGGGTTCATTTCAATTTCGGCAAAAATAAAAATCAAGTGCGACTAGCGACTTGAGTAAATAAAATATCGATTTATTTGACACGTCATACAACATGCATCATAATAATACAAATGGCAAAAGTGCATTTGCTTACATTAACAAAGCAGCCATAAAATCCAGAAAACTGGTTTACAATTTTTTTATCATAAAAAGATATAGTTTGTAAACAGACGGAGCTGTACGATTAAGGAGAATAGAACCCGTTATTTATTGATTACAATTTAGCTACTAACATTAACCATGATCCCTTGAGTTTTGGAAAAATTAGAAACTTTTGCTATAGTCTTTATAAAATCGAAAAATGATGATCGAAACGAGTAGTACGTTACTTTTCGCTGCCAGCAACAATGAAGTATTAGATTATTTTAGTGAAACTTACCCATAAGCAATTATGAAACTTGGTAGCCATGTAAACGTCATAGGTGCCATCTCTCGTTGGCTCTTCTATAATATTTTTTTAATCAGTTTTGCGAGTCTAACGGGGTTCATAGGAATCTCACAATTTGATGTAGCGACATCTAGTGGTACAATGGATCGATTATAACGACATGTATATTTTCTAAAGATTATTCGAAACAACATGAGTTGCTACCAGGAAATTAAGTTACACAAAATAGGAAACCCTATCTAAATACGTTTAGCAATTTATATATATAGTAGGTAGGTGAATTGTTGACTATTTCAATCATAATAAAGAAAACCGCATCCAAATCCGTTTTGTGGTTCTCGACTTAAAACGGAACATACAGACAAACACACATACAGATAGACAGACATACAGACAGACATAGGTACTGACAAATTTTTTAATAATCTCAATACACAATAAATACCATTGAAAATTTCTTTCCGATGACTTACGGTTCCATTATTTATAAAATTAAAAGACCGCTTCCCCTTCCGAACTGTACATTGCAAGTTGAACTTTATTAGTACGTGCTAAGGAAGATATTCCAACAGCTAAATAATGACTTACGGTTCAATAATTTTAAAAATCAAAGGACCGCGTGGTCCTTTAGTTACTTCCAAAATTATTTGGCAAAAAAATTTTTTTCTTTTGGAATTTGATCAGTTAATGATACATGATCTCCCCTAGAATTATTTTCACTTATTATTGTAGGACCTCATATATTACAGACACGACTAATTTACTACTTTATTATTAGCATAGATGTAGATAGATTCAAGTAAGAGAAACGATTTACTGAACCAGAATAAGTCGGTCGGGTTTTGTTATTCGAAAGCAATTTTAGTTCATCCCCCTCATTTAGGTGGTCCAGGGGCGTATCCAGGGCAAATTAAGTAGCTTCATAACGAGATCATAGCATATTTGTTGTGGTGTAAAAATTACATTTACATAAAAAGGTGAAATTTGTTTATACAGGGTGTAAATGCAAAGTCAAGAATCCATTTAGGGGATGAAAGTATACACGATTCTGATGTCATTACGAGAAAAATTACCTTGAATTTTCACCAAAAATTCCATTATTTTTCTAACGCTACGCAGCTCACCGGCCTCCCCGCACACCTAATTGCACCCCGCAACCCGCACCCCTCATCCGAGTGGCCAGCAACCAGTGAGGGTGTCCACGCGATTAGTGTATTTTGAGTAAGGAAATCGTCTTATTGTGAGGTACTGGTACTTTATTTAGAGATCCCAGTATTTAAAATAATATCTTTACCGGTCATACTAACACACCCTTAAAGGATTCTTGCCTTTGCTTTTATACCCGGTATAGCCAAATTTATACTGGGAACTCGGTAAGTGGTCAGGACAGGACCGAGGTTCAATGACAGTTTCTGTGAAATACGAAAAATAAAATACTTTCTAAAATGACTAAATGAATCGAAGTTTTTATTGAACAAGTACATACAGGGGTACCAAAAATCTTTTTCGTATTTCGCAAACACGGTCATTGAACCTTGGTCCTGACCACTTACCGAGTCTCCAGTATGAATTTGGCTGCATAAACAAAAGTCACCTTATATTTTATATTGGAATACGAAAAAAAAATGCTTCGATGCTTGTCCAAGAACAACCTCGACTCAATTAGTATAGGAAGTCTAAATTTTAGTTTACTTATTTCACAGAAAGGGTCATTGAACCTTAGTCCGGAGCCCTTACCGGGTCACCGGTATGAATTTAGCTCTATAAAAGAAAGGGGCGACAGCTAGTTAATCATAAAATATTAGTTTTGGGCTCAGTGCTAATAACCTATTACATTTAAAATTTTCATTCGATGTGCAGACACGACTTTTTACTATTTTTTATTAGTATACATACATTATCATAGATAAATGTACTACATTCCCATTTTGTGGAAGCTGTCCCAATTAATTAATTATTACATCTAAGTAATCGAGTGTGCATACAGAATCGAAGCGTTCATCGAAAAAAAGCGCAGTCTTTATCTTATCAGTAAATACGTTTCGGTAAAATGGACGCTGTAAAGAAATAAACAAAAAAAGAACTGAATATCTTCATCGTCATAGAATTATATCCATCCATCAGCCTGTTTCGTCCACTGCTGGACATAGGCCTTTCCAGGATTTCGCCACTCTTGGCGGTCCTCCTGGAAGAAATGCCCGTACTCACACACGCTGGGCAGGCGGGTTGGTGAGTGCGGTGCTGAAACACTTGCACCAGTGACGCCACTTTGGGGATGGATATACCGGCATCCATCGGTCCCAGGCAATGGTGGGCCGCCTCTGTGCGGCGGTTTTACATTGTAAACTACAGACTATTCAACATGATAAATACTTTCAAAGTGCTTGAAAATATGAATAGAAATTTCGGTTAAATTGTTAAATTTGCACGCAACAAAAGTTTTGCGCTAGTTTTTGGAATTTAAATTCTAATTTACTTCATGTTTTAGGATTACAATAAGTCGATAAGGATATGCTGGAATTCGGTGAAAAATATAACGTTGTCTTCTAACGAAATTTGTAACCATACCGGGTGTTAACAGACTGCTACCATTTAATGAAACCACATATTCTACCGACCCTACTGAACCACTTTTCCCAAGAGTCATACCCGCGGACACCCTTAGTTTACCCTAGTTTAGGAAATTATTGTGTTCCAAACAATAACTCGTGAACCTTAACGCACCGACATACGGGCGAATTTAGAGAGAGCGTCGACCTCAAACAGCATCAGGTTTCACGGACGACGCTCTTTCTAAAACTCGCCCGTATGTCGGTACAGGTGCGTTTGGTTCTCACCGCTAGATCTTTGTTGTGTGCGTGCGCGCATGTGATACACACACAGAGGAAAATCCCGAGATAAGTATCATAATACTCAGGTATTATAGTATATTTTCATATTAATAAAAATGACAATTTATTATGAAATAAAATTAATAATACATTTATGCATAATATATATAATTATTAACAATTAATACTTAAATATTGTTGATCATATATTGTATTATTATAATTAATATAATTAAAGACCGTGTAATATAATATATTAATATGATAAAATAATAATAATAATATTGTATCAATTATATTATCAATAATATAATACTTATAATAAAACAATAATCCAGTTAATAATTTTTACCTTTTAATTTTGTAGGGTTTCTAATTATTTTCTTTTTAGTAATTTGTATTGACATTTTTTGTATTGTTTTTATTTTTTTCTGAGATGGATATTATTATTAGTATATTATTAAAAAAATATTATTGTTTATTGGCAGTTTAAACTCCAAGTAAACATGGCTCAAAGCTGCTAGTCGTTTTTGCCTGTATGAATTTTTTGCCTTGTAAGCAAGCGAGTAAAAACTACTATAGGCATATATCATATATTGTCAGTATATTTTACCGTTACTACTTGCATTTAGTTGTTTTTATCAGAAGCTAATTCTCAGACGAGGCGTATGAAGTTATCTGTGCTGTGCAACGTTCGATGGTTCGTCGCCTACAAATTTTGACGTTTGTTGAAAAATCATAGTGGGTGTTTTTGAAAAATTAGTTTATTGTGGATTCATTACCGCGGTCAACGTATTCAAAGAGAATGTAATGAACGTATGCTAATATGTGAACTTGAAGCGTTACTGTCCCGTTTTTTACGAGCCAGCTGCTCGAAACAGCTGTTCCGTATTACGCGTATGTTACTTTGAGTTGATTGAATTTGGGATTACTTGTTGTCGATTGAATTGTCGCTACGTAACTTAGTAGAAGTTCTTTATTTACAAAATTTATAGCTTCTCGTAACGGGGACTTTAAAATATCAACCATGTATATATATATATGTATATAATATCAATATTGTCTTTTTCAATTGACTTCATAAAATATGTTACAAAATCGTGTCGAGGTTTGTTGTAATAAAACAATATTATTTCAAAATATTCTATGTGTAGTTTTTTATATTCAATTAGTAACCTTGAACAGTACCTAGTTCATGAAACTATTGCATAGCAGGGATTGTTAAAACAAGAGTGAGTGTAAAAACTAAGTCGTAGGCTTGTGTTTTAACACCTGGTATGGAGCAGGGTACCTACTAGGTACTACCTATGCAGACTATATCTTGTCCCTCTTTAGGTAGATCAACAGAGTGAGACAGAGCACTGTATCAAGCGCTATCGAGCTCGATATGGTCCTTCATGTTAGAGGTGCAGGGTACCTAGCGTGTAGCGATGGTCTTTATCCATGTTTAAAATCCAAGTCGGATAAAAACCGAGCTTTAACCCATACTCATCCGGTTATTAACTCAAAAGCGGGATAAATACTATTCATACAATTTTTATTTTTGTTTCGTGTTTTATTCTTTAAGTTTATTTTACCTAATGATTATTATTGGTCTTGTGTCCACATGACCTGACCATCAGAATTGAATATAAGAAGAATATCAAACATTTTCATCCTTATAGACATTTTATTTTACACCTTTTCTTTTATAAACGTACTGCACTCAGTAAATGATCTGGCAGCTAGATCTAACAAAATGAAACCGGTCAAGTGCGAGTAGAACTCGTGGCCATACAGTTTAAAACACAAACGTATTCCACAAGCAGTTATAACTATTATATCTATATATAATGTATCTTGTTAAATGAGATACTTGTACTTGTCCACAGGATTATAATTTAACTTAATACACCCAATAAAAAAAAACCAGTCTCGCAACTTATTTCTTCTACCGTAAAAAGTTGTGAGATCCATGTAAATCCAAGTCGGTTAATTTATTCAGTCCCTACTTAAGGGACCTTCTGTCTTAAGTTATTACATAATTAGCTAATCCATCAACATCTTATAGTGACCAGTCTGCCAGAAGTGCCTTAGAGTTTTGATGATCGGTCAGTCAGTGAGTGAGTGACAAAATTGAGAAACTGCGACTAGTTATAATTCTTAAACAACTGGTTCAAATTGAATGAAATTTGAAATATACCCCGTGGATATGATCTTTAAGGCTGCATATAAATTCAAATTGAGCACCTCATTTTGCATCAATCAGAACTGAACTCTAAGACATTTCTTTTTAGTTTAAAATAGCGCGATCTCAGCCGTGGCTGTTACGACCACCAAGAAACACGCGCCCACAAAAATCTGCGTTTTTATTTAATAACTCTGCTTCTAGATGCAATTTTTAAATTATTCTAAAATAAGCCGACGATGTCATTTGTTACTTATAAAAAAAATTCAAGGTTCTTTAACACTGAAAAAACATGAAATTTAGAGGTAACTTCGTAATTTTTTTCCATCGAGCGAACTTAAAGATTTTGCATTTTTTCTAAAATTAGCCTATTAGTCATATACTTTACTGCATAAACTATTTTTACTATACCGATTAACCAAGTTACACAAAGTGATATGCTCATTTGAATTTGGGCATCTAGCCTTAAACGGACCCTTAATGATACGTAATAAGCGCTAAGAAAACAATCCAAGGCAAAGTTTGTAAAACCACCCTTAATTCCTAGGCTTTGGAGACCATTATCGAGGAACGTCTTTATCGTGTTTTACCTAAGGTAGATCCCTTGGACTCTGGTACAACACCGCAGAAGACCTCAATTAGGAACCGTTAGTCTTTAAAACCTGTCATTCATTGTTGCCATCTATGTTAAAATGTATGAATAGGAAGCCTGCATACACGAAGTTGACCATTTTGGTGGTCCCAACGTAATGATTTAGGGTAGGATTAGCTTTCATGGCAAAACTGAGCTCGCTGTTTTAAATGAAGGTTCCGTAACTGCTCAGCGTTACACTGAATAAGTTATCAGGCCTCATGTGGTCCCATTTGCCCAGCGAATGGGTCCTGGATTCATCCTGATGCAAGACAATGCCCGTGCACACACAGCTCAAGCAACCCAGTCTGTACTGGAAGACTCTCACATTCAAGTGTTACCATGGCCAGCAAGCAGCCCAGACTTAAATCCGATCGAGCACATGTGAGACCAATGGAAACGAAGGGTTAAAGAGAGTGAGCAAGAGGTCTACAACCAGCAGCAACTGATTGATGCTTTGAAACGTGCCTGAGAAAAGATTCCAGTTGAAAACTTCAGGCATTTGATCGAAAGCATGCATTCCAGGCTACAGGAGTGCATGGCTAAAAGAGGAGGGCATACCCGTTATTAAAAAACAGAAAAAGAAATCAAAAGTAAGGAATTTTCTACTTTAACTGGAACTTTCGTTTTTTGTGTTTTTTATTCTAGAAGATTATTACGAAAGTTATTTTGATTTTATAACTATGAAATATGGATAATTAAGTTGTAAATTCTTATTCATAGCCCAAATTGATCATATATTAACGATTTGTGCATAAAAAAAATTACATTCACATTCTTTATTGACAAAATAGGTTTACATCGTCAATAATGTAGTATAATTTATCATTTATAGCTAAATCCATCGCTTGGGATGACTGATAGATAGCTTACTGGTTGATGTAGATAGCAGTTATGCCGTGTTCGACATTAGCTTGTTTTTTAGGGTTCCATACCCGAAGGGTAACACGGAGCCCTATTAATGGCGTTCTTTTGTCTGTCTGTCCGGGTATGTCACGGGTGTCTAGCTTGTAGACGGAATGAGTTATAGACCTGAAATTTGAATATGGTACAATGTTGACCAAAGACCGAATATTGAATTAAAAATGAAATGAAATTACATGGAAAAGCAGGCGAAAGTATTTTATTTCCGTCCTAAAAGGTTAAACGGAATACAAAGTTTACTAGTCATGACAAACTTTTTTCAATAGCAGTAATCAATACTGCTGAAAAAGCCAAGCTGAAAACGTTGATGAGTCAGCTTCATTGTTACAGAAACAGAAGCCAGGGTGGGTGGTCAGGGGACAGAGAAAATACAAGTAGAATAAACCAAAACGCACGTAAAATACGGGAATTTTACGGTCATTTATATAGATTACCGTAAAATTAACGTCAAGTTATGTTATGAGTTTATGACATCTTAAATTTTGATTCCTTTTAAATCGCGCGCGCGTATAGTTGCAAAATAATCACGCGACATTGCCGTTTAGTGTAGTTTTGCGCCGTTGCCGTTCCACAACGCCATCTAGCGGCGTTTTGCCGGATGTAAGCCGCAGCATCCTACTCCTCACTGTTGTCCAATGTCAAGTCAGAGCCGCGGATATAGAAGCAGTCTTTGTCTTGCAAAAGAGAGCAATTCGGTCTATTTATAACATGAAGTACCGAGATTCATTAAGAGAAAAGTTTAAAGAAATTAATATATTTACGGTCCCTTGTGAATTTATTTATCAAGTTATTAGATATGTCAGAAAAAAAATTGATAATTTCCCGAGGCTTGGTGTGCACCACTCTGTTGAAACCAGAAACAAACATAAACTAGCTTTTCCAAAATTAAGACTTGCCAAAGTAGGTACCTCTTTTGTAGGACATGGTATAAGATTTTACAATAAGCTTCCAGAGGAGGTCCTTAGTTTGCCTGAAAATAAGTTTAAACTATATATTAAGCAGGGACTACTTAAGAAAGCTTATTATAAAATCAATGATTATTTGGATGATAATGAAGCATGGTGTAATAAATAATAATAATCTTATTCAATATTGTAATTAATAATTAGCATATTTTAATACTGTACGATTCCTCTAAAGGCTTAAAATTAATTAATATGTAAACTTACTTTGTTAAAGGTAATGGACAATATGAGACGGGTTGACTAAGATATATTTTTTTTTCTCGTGACTAATTCCCGCAGTCTTATATTTTTTTATGCCTTTACTTGAGTAGGTATGTATATGATTTTGTATCATATGTTTTATTTTGAAAAAAGGAATGTTTGCTAAGTTTCTTGCCCTTCTTCTTAGCAATACTAATCGAATGGTGCGGATGGTTAGGCATTATGTATATACAATATTTTTATTCCTATATTTCTATATTTTATGCAAGTGTATAACTTTATTACATTTTAGTAGCCCACCCTTAATATTTTTTGTATGTATTTCCCGTTTTTATTATTTCTTCATTGTATTATGTATATATAATATTTTTATTCCTAGATTCCCCTATTTTATTTTTTATTTATTTATTTATTTATTTAAAAACTTACGACTATCATTTATTAATGCAGGTGTATATTTTATTTCCCGTATTATTATATATTTTTTTATATTCTAAAGACATATTATATTGTGTAAATTAACTTTGACTTGTAGAAAGTATACTTAATGTATCTATTTTGCAAAAATAAATATTTTGATTTGATTTTGATTCAATAATTGGAAACTAGATGGCGCTGCCCGCATTTACATCGCGGTATCGTTTGATTTTTCCAAGATGTACGACTTATTCTCCCAGACCGATATCAATCATTCATTTCAAAATGAAAATTACAGTGAAATATATTTTTGAAAAGGACTAGAATTTCTCGCTATAGCATTATATAGGGAGAATTCCAACCCTTGAGAAGTAGAGGACCAAATCAACGCCATTGGGTGCCATAGCCAAGATTGGTTGATGAAGAAGGGTTTAAGTTTAGACTTATAATTCCAAAATAAATACAGAACCTAGCAGAAGGTACCTATCATCTATCAAATTGTTATTTTCATCTTAGAATAATGACACCTTGTCACATGACATGAAGCCTCAATGGGGTTCCAGGGACAGAATGTCGCTAAGGGATTCTGCGCTGAAGGATATCTGGCTTGCAGTGGCGTGCATAGAACTTTTTGCTGGAAAAGCAATGAGAAGGTCAAGTTTCTACCAGTCAACCCACAGATGGAACAAGATAAATAGGTAGGTGTGCGTGCAAGAAGAGTAAAAACTTAAAAGTCCTATGCACGCCACTGCTGGCTTGACATAAAAAGTAAATATGAAACCAACTGGGTTGCTTCTGCGTTGAAGGATTTCTAAAGTCTTTCCGTAGTGTCCCCTTTATCTATATCCCAACCAGTGTCAGAGGCACAGAATATATTAAACTTAATATGTTCTGCAGTCAGGGGTGTTTCGGAGTGTGGACGGTAAAATGTAAATCGCACACTCATGTTTCATCAACAATTAATATATCCTGGCACGATGGGTGGTAAGCGTTATCTTCATATACCAAAGTACACAGAACAAACAAAAATGTTCCCCTATGTAATTCGAACTTGCAACCTCTCTGGATTAGTACCAGTTAACTGTTGGAATTCAACACAAAATACATCCGTTATTTCAAGTACCTATTAGTTAGAGAGTTAAAGGTTACAAAGTTTGCTTTAGCTTTCAGTTTTTTGTCGTGTCGAACCGTGTTCGGTCTATTATAAAACACACATCTGTCCTAGAAGAAAACTATTAATAAAGTTAATATTATTATTTAAATCGTTAGTTCTGCATTTTATTGGCTTCCTAAACCCAAGATCAGTTAAGTACTCAAACCACGGTACCACAGAGGCGGACTGTGTATTTGTGTTGAATTGTACCTCATTTAATATAATTAATATTTTTTTTTATTATATTATTTTTGTTTGTAAACGAATACAAATAAACATCTATTGTTTTATTCTGCTGTGTGTTCTTTGTTTACCTACATTAAGATATGTGGAAATATTTTGTAGGGATAGCAGGATGTGCAATTCACTAGCAGAAGCTGAAGAAGAGAGGTTAAGGAATCTCCGCAGCATTACCACGGTACAAAATGCACATCATAATAATATTGTTTTCCTTACTTTGGAATAAAAAGTATGCAATAAATAAATGTGTTTTAAAGCAACTTGCGGAAATAGTTTATTAAACTTCACAAAAAATGTATTTTGTGTTTGTGTTTTAATGTATTACATTTTGTTTGGATTACATTATCAAACTTAAAAGCGTGTTTACAGTTGTAATGTAGTGCAGCTAAAATGTAACGCAAAAAATTGAATAATTTTCGTGTGATCACCTAACTATTAAGAAGCATCTTGTTAAATAAGACACTTGTACTTGTCCATAGGATTAACAGTGTCTTATTTAACAAGATGTATAATAAGTTCCACCAAGTGCCGACAATCACAACCATCAACATTTTATTAAGAAGCAGTTTGCGCGAAATGCGCAAAACGCATTTATTGAAAACTTTTTATTCAAAATTAAGGAAAACAATATTATGATGTGCATTTTGCACCAAGATCCTCCGTTACCACCTTAAAAGGAAAATTGTAAGTTCGACCTTCTACAGAATTGTAATGGTATTGGTTTCCAGCATCTTACAATATTCAGACAATCCTGAGACCCATTAAGAAACCTATTTCGAATATTAAAGTACGCAAACGTGCCTCTATAAAACCTTCTCAAGATCAATATCACCGTTTTCCATATAACCCGGGTTCTATTACCATTTTCATATCATGTAAATTTTGTACATTATTAAAGCGAGTCCTAAAATAAACTGTAGGCAAGTAAAAGGTGATTCCCAGAAGAATAGCAGTAGGTGTGGTATCTTTAGAAATTCCAAGTCTTTAAATGTAGTGTATTTACTCACAGTGATTTAAGCGATTTGCAAGTTAAATTGTTTTCAGGGTTCGGTACCCTGTTGCTAAGCCTCCGCTCTCCGTCTGTCTGTCCGTCCGTCTGCCACTGGGATCTACAGCTTCAGCCGTAATAGGTAGCCAGTTGAAATTTTCACAGAAGACGTGTTACTATGGCTTTTATCACGGAAATAACAATATAAAAAAACACATAAATAATTTTGAAAACTGATTCATATTCCTATTAAAAATTTATTACAAAAAGCAAAGCTTTTTAGAGCTTATCTCTGAAAAGGATATCTACCAGCAAACCCAAAAGATAGGAGTAACAACAAGATATGGTATAATTAATACAGATGTGATGATTTTGGAACAGCAGTTCATGCTGTCTCTGTCATGCATGGATTCGCTCTTCCCGTTGTGACGTTTAACCAGAATGTGTGTGCTCCGTATTAAATATCGTTATAAAATATAATCAAGTGGTTCTTTTACTGTATTTACATAACTAAAGTCGTTACCCAGCTCGGACTACACGGTGCAATTAAAGATCTCAAGATATTACAGTTTTTGGCGACGATTATCTGGGTTTGGAGCTAACGGAGGAGCCGGTACATAGCGTCAGTGTGAAGTTAGCGGCACTTAATTAATGTTGTCGCACTGCCTTTGTGTCGTAACGTTGGTAGTACTCGTCAAGTGTCAACTCAGCTGTCAAATCCAACTTCAACCTGTGATGGACGACGAGTTTGTTTACAAGCAAATAAAGGAAGGAAAAACTAGTTGGTTATATAAATTAAACAAAGAAGAATTACTGGAGGTGATAAACAAACAAGGACTCAAAGTGTCAACTACTGCTAATTTTGAAGAGTTGCGAAAAACGCTTCGAGAATACGTTCAGTCACAGTCGGTGGAATTAAACACTATGTCTTCGGTAATATCGGAAATCGAACAGTTCAAAGGAGGTAACTGGAAAGTTTATGAGCAACAGTTGGAATGTTACTGTCTGCTAAACGGGGTACCTGAAGACAAGAAGGTACAGCTGTTGCTAACAAAAATTAGCACACAAGTTTTTGAAAAATTAGTAGGACTAACAGCACCTGTGAAGCCCTCAAGTTGCACATTTGCTGTAATATGTGGTTATTTAATGAATTATTATCACCCTAAAAAGAATATCCCGCTCGAAAGGACAAAATTCCGGGCGAGAAAGCAACAGCAAGGTGAAAGCATTGAAATTTTTGTTGAAGAGCTAAGGAAGCTAGCGGCCCGATGTGATTTTAATGATATGGATGACCAGGTGAAGGAAATGTTGTTGGATGGAGTCATCAATGAAATGGTAAAATTTGAACTATTAAAAAATGCAGAGAAGAAATTGAATGAATTAGTGAGTTTAGCCAAAACGGTAGAGGTGGCATATGATTTAGCCCATGGTGGCAGTAGTAAGCCACCTAAACAAGTGGACGTTTACCAGCTCCAAAGAAATAAGCCTCAAAATAGCAAAAAGCAGCAGCAAAAAGGATTAACACATAGTTCAGAAGGACTGTCATGTTTTTGTTGCGGTAAACAAGGTCACATCAAGAAAGAGTGTTCGCTGAAGCTGAAATTCTGTTCGGAGTGTGGCCAACAGGGCCATATTTTTAGGATGTGTTCGTGGAGTGGGAAAAAGGTACTTTATACTAAGAGTGATAATAGGGAAGGTATAGCGGACAGTGAGACAGAAGTTCATCAAGAGTTGAAAAATTTAACTTTAAATAACGAAGACTGTCAGAAACAAGATGAGGTTGATGAGGTGGACTATGAGGTATTTAAATTCAGTAATACTAAAAAAAAGGTAGAATCTATGATGCTAGAGGTACTGATAGATGGTAAACCTGTTAAATTTGAGGTGGATTCAGGCTCTGATGTAAGCACTATTTCTTACAGTATTAAAAATCAATGGTTTGAGCAGTCAAATATAATTAAATCAAATACTGTTTTTACAAACTTTGATCAAACAAAAACCACCCCATTTGGCTATATCCAAGTGTCAGTTACTTATGAAAATGTAAGTGCGGATAATGTGAAATTATTTGTTGTAAAAAAGGGTTGTCCCCAAGTCATAGGTAAGGATCTATTGACCATTTTAAAGCTTTGGCCATTGTTCTTCTACACGAGCAGTCTGTGGGTGAGTTATACGCAAAGACAGTACAGCGCGCTACGAGTCCAATACAACAATGCGTTTAGGATGATTTTGGGGCTGCCTCGCTTCTGTAGTGCGTCGGGGATGTTCGCGGACGCGCATGTGGATTGCTTTTATGCAACGATGCGCGGGCGGTGCACATCCCTGTTGCGCAGGGTGCGGGCCAGCCGCAACTGTATCCTGAACGGTTTGACTGTCAGTACCTGAATCATTGCAGCATGATTCATGTGCTGACAGCAGCCAAAATATTGTTTTAATTTTATATATATTTTATTGTACTAATTGATAATTGATTTTTTTGTGTATATGTGTATTAATAATTATGATCTTAATCGATCGAAATAAACGTCATTCTATTCTATTCTATTCTATTCTATTAAAGATAGAACAGCAATACAGTGTTAAAGAAAATTTTTTACTAGATGAGGAAAAAGCTGTAGAAATGCTGAAAACTGAATTTGAAATTGTATTTACACCAGGGTGGGGTAATTTCAAAGGTAGTGAAATAAAATTAAAATTAAAGCCTAATGCAGTACCAAAATTTTTACCTCCAAGGTCAGTGCCATTTGCTTTTGAGGTCCTTCATAAAAACTTATTAAAATTTCTGACGAAATTTCCCTTATTATTCTACAGTTGGGTAATAGAAACAGATGTGTGCTGTATTTAAAAACATCAGTCGAGACGTAAACACTTCAAGCAAATAGATTTTTATGTAGTAATTTATCCAAAATTTGCATGAAAACCCGATACACATTTAAGTTTTTATTTCTAGTTGAATCATTGAAAATGCGTAGATAGGCATCTCCACATAAAGCTAGCGAGAAGTCTAAGGGACTCGTCCAACTCTTCAGAGCTCAGATTTGAAGCAAAATTTTCTTCGCTGACATGCTACCTGAAAAACAGTATTTGTTGCTTGTTAAAGCACCAAACTCTGGAAGTCTCAATATTCTAGCAGCAATTTTTTTGGTCTACTGTCCTCTGCACCACATTCATTAATCACAAGACAGATGAATTTCATTTACCAGGAAACAACCATTAAGCCGAGGTAGAACAACTCGATAATGAACAGATCGACTTTTCAGCTGAATGTCAAGCAACATGTTGGCGAGTCAAATTGAGACGATGAGAGCCAAAGTGGCCTATCTTTTCCAGACAATATTCTGGAAAAGATAGGTTGTTCTGGCTCTCATTGCCTTAATTTACTAATAGAATAGAGAAATGAAAAAAATTTACTCAACTGATTTAATTAATATCACTTAAACACAAAATAATAAAACAATAGGTAGATCAATCTAGATTGTTGCTCAGACCTAGGTATCTGACTCATGGTTTCTATAGTCTTCTGCCATGTTTGGGCACACCAGCCTTGTATCAACTAGGAGTCAGTTGTCATTCATGATCTCTACTGATAAATAACAGCAGCAGTTCACCAGTGGCTGCAGATCTAAGGGAGCACTGGCGTTTGGTGGTGTCTGAGACTCGTCCAACTCATCCAAGCTCAGATTTAAAGCTAAATTTTCATGGCTGACATGCTACCCATAAATTTTGGTTTACCAGGAAACAACCATTCAGCCGAGGTGAGCCAAGCTAAATGTTGAATAGATTGACTCTTGTCTTGATCACAGAAACTTTAATAAGGTGAATTTACTAATAAAATTTAGGCAAATAAAAAAAATTTAATTATTATCACTTAAATACGAAATCATAAAACAATAGATCAGTCTAGGTTGTGGCTCCAATCTATCTGACTCATGATTTCTATAGTCTTCTGCCGTGTTCGGGCACACCAGCCTTGTATCAACTAGAACTCAGTTGTCACTCATCATCTCTACTCATAAGAAACAGCAGCAGTTCACCAGTGACTGCAGATCCATACGTTGGACTGAAAATAAATAGATTAAGTTTAATTTATAAAATAATTATTTTTGAGCCAACTACACAGAGTGCATTTTGCGTTTAAAACAAACAGGATGCATATTCTCCTTAACTTCTGCAGTCTGTGTGTAATCCAACCCATTGCATAGAATACCACTAAAACAGAACACTGCTCTAGACGTTCTGCCCATTAGGAACCAAATCAGATTTCTGCAATCAGTTTTTGAAGTAGATAAATAGAAAAATATATATTATATAATAGGTTTGCACGTATCGATAGGATGAATTAGAGTGATGAAAGAAATTAATGCTGCACAAGTTGAAGGTAAAGCTTGATCGGGCCACTCTAGAAGGATGTATGCCAACCAAATAGGGAACATACTGAAGAACGGCAAAGTAAAAAGACCCAGAATAGAAGATTGTATTACTAGATGGATGTAGGTAGCAAAAGAGGTGTGTCAGAATCAGAAATATGTAGTCTATGCCTACTCCTCTGGGAGACAGGCGTTAGTATATGTATATAGATATTAAATTCAATTTCACAGCGACTAGCATAATTTCAAGACCTGAGTGATTGGGACAGTGTTCATAATTCAAATGGCATAAAGAAGGAGTTATGCACAGAGCACATTTTAACCTTATTATTAGTTGGAAGAAATTTTCATCAGAAAATCAGTCACATCTCACAGTTTCAGGATTTGCCCCCTATCCTAGAAAAGCAGATAGGTAGAAGAGGTTAGCATCCCGTCCATTGGAGGTTTGCACAACGCATAGCATTTTACAGAGAACTTTCCTTATGAAGAAAAAGCTAGGCTTAATGTAGTTTGATTTCATCGGAATCAAAACATACCATGCAACAAAATCATATGGGCATTTAGACACTCCTAAATGAGCTCCGTCTATTTCTTGGTAGACCTTTTACTGCTTCTGTTATTGAAAACTAAAACAATTAACATAGGGTAGCGTTCCAAATCACTTTTTCAAGATTAAAATATTGCTCGCTGTCGGAGAAAAGTAGCTCGATGCTGGTTCCAAAACCTAAAAGTGGATGTTTTGGAACCAGCATCGAGCTACTTTTGTCTGACAGCGAGCAATATTTTAATCTTGAAAAGTGATTTGGAACGCCACCTAGGTACGTAAAGTTTCTGTACAAAGAATCGATTTTCCAAGAAACAACATTTCGTCTGTCAAAATTGTTAGTGCTGCCAGCATGAAAACCTTAAAAATAACCTACAACTATGAATTGACAGAAAAATTTATTTATGGTCCTACAATTCAAAGAGAAAAAAAATTAACAGTTAAATATAGTATCCTCAAAGGACCGCATTCCACCGAAAAAAAAAATTTTGCGTGCTTTTTTTTTGCCTTTCCATAGTAGTCAGCTGATACCTTTGTACTGGGAAGTGAATATAAAATTTGATAAAAAAAAATCTTTACTGTGATCAGTTAACGATACATGATCTACCCTAGAATTATTTTCACTTATTATTGTAGGTATCATAGATGTTAGAGCTGATGCCGGGCTCGACTATGGAGGTACCACCATCTTACTCGCAAATCCTCCCGAAGTTATTCGGGGGAGAGTAAGGCTGAGATTCAGAGTGAATTTTGAGTCCGAACTCCATCTTACAAACGTCAAAAAGCGACGTGATCTCATACTAGAGTGACGTTTGTAACATTGAGTTTGGACTCAAAATGCACTCTGAATCTCAGCCTAGGAGAATAGCTCTCCAGCAAAACCAGGCGGCCCACCATTGCCTGGGGACTGATGGATGGTGGTGGTATATCCACCCCCAATTGTCGGGCCTCCTCATACACTGGTGATGGGCAGCGGCGTCACTGGTGCAAGGGTTTCGGCATCGCACTTACCAACTCGCCTGCCCAACGTGTGTGAGTATGGGCATTTCTTCCGGGAGGATCGCCAAGAGTGGTGAAATCCTGGAAAGGCATGTCCTGCAGTGGGCGAAACAGGCTGATGGATAGATGGATTATTGTAGTACCTTATATTTAATTTTGATATTAATCAATTTTGGTAGGTACCTAATCTTTTTTGAGGAATTATATCACGAAGCGTTCCAAAAACATTGTTCCAGTGTGTGAAACCACGTAGAGAGGCTAAGTCATTAAAATGCAATAATATACAACATACTCATAATTCTACCAAGAAGTAGAAATATAAAAGTTTTCAATACTGACCGAATGAAATTACCGGTAATATTGCATTCGAATCTGTGGTCTATTAATCCGATTTTGTCTGTGAATTCAATTTATGAGTGTCAAAAGGCACCTGCTAATTTTAGTTGGTGTGCCCTTCAGAATAGCAAAATATAGTGCTGTCACTTAAATTTACGTTTTTTAGTAAGTTTCTTAACTTAAAATTAAAACCTTCAAAATCGGCTTTATAATGGTTCGTTTAATTTAATTAATTTAGAAATTCACAAAAAGTAGTTTGGATAATCAAAGAGCAATCAAACAAAAATCGATTTGATAGCCTTTGTAAACGTTCTCGATACTTTAAAAAATCGATTCTATTTCGTTAGGGCACATAACTATAACTGCCAACTTTGAACTGCCACCCATATCATGATAAATCGAACATACTATAGTTATGATACTAAATAAAGAACTCTTGTTTTGGTAGCGCTATTCGAAACCAAATACAAACCAACAACAAGCCAATAATGAAAATACATTTAATTACTTTACAACAATTAATATAACAGTGTTACTGACAATAATAAATTAGTTTAAAGGTATAACTTGCTTTTTCTGAATTATAATTTATCGATTGTTACCGATACGATACCCAAGGTTGAAATAGGACATCACTTAAACGTCATCATCATAAATTCATAAACGATAAGTACCAAAAAGGCGACATCTGTCGTAGGTGATATATGAGAGCCACCTATTAGTTGACAAAATTACATGGTGTACCCCGCTACCCCCTCGCACCCCTATTACGTCTGTTCTCGAAAGAAATGTTCATTATAATTATTTGCTGAGTAGTAGGTGGCTCAAAATATGATAGATTACGTGCCTGCTTAGCGTGCATAAAATGACATATTTCGTGATTTTTGTTTTTACTACTGACGCTATCTAGGGGAAACCGGCCACATCATTTAGTATGCATGTTAATCTTTGTTTTACCGGATAGGGAGAGTGGATATTTTGAAACCACATGAATCTGTATCTAATCAACTCAGATACAAATTTTTGGTACCATCTCTATGTGGAATTATTAAGGTTCAAAATCTACTGATATCCTAAGCTCTAGCAGCTAAGGTTTTTGAGTAATTTAAACATTTTTAGAAAGTGGTAATTGATCCACTCTTGCCCATGTCTAGGGTAACTTGGATCAGCCTTTGGGTTACTGTGGATCATTTGGGAAACAGTGAATCATACATATTTTACCGATGAAATATCATCTCCCTCTACACTTTTCTCACATAAAAGATCTTCCTTTGATGTCTTTCAAACAAGAACAACGTTCAATAGTTTTATCCTCCTGTTCTTCCTCTTTACAAAGAGCCTTCTTTTTCTGAGTAGATACAGACCATTCACTATAAGAAATCCCCTGGCTTAGGAAAAGGTAGAACTGCATATAATGTTGCCAATGGCTCACGTAGCATTCACCTACTACACATTCATAATATTTACTTAACTGCGTTTTTTTTATATATTAATTAGACTACTCTTTAATGAAAATAAAATGTACAGAATGAAAAAATAAAATAATGAGTGCGTTACGCAAGCGGCATGTTAGCGCTTTTCAGGATTTCAGCTAGACAGATAATTAGGGTGTCATCTCGTGCAATTGTGCCCGAAATAAAAAATTTGTGCTTCCAGCCGATCCAAAGATATTCACGAAAAACAGTTTCCGCTGGAGTAAAGTTACCCCAGCGGCATGTTTTTTATCCTGTGGTCGTAGCGAAATAAAAATTAGCTACTTATGTAGATATAATTAGTGCCCAAAAAAGAAAATTAGTGCGTCCGGAGGTTTTAGAGTTATTCAAGATGCCGCTGGGGTAACGTTTAGCCAATTGCTGTATCTCTTAAACGGTATGAGAGCACTGACACGAGATCGAACCTAATCGAGAGGAATCACGGTGCATTGTTTGCATTTTCTCTTTCACAAAAGGCGTACCTTCAACACTATCTCTTTTGCACCATTTTTAAACGGCTTTGGCAATAATAACACACAATTTATCAAATAATTTTGAAAAATCTGACTGACAAACAACATGACAGCAAAAGTTTGACAAGCAGTGATGCCAAGATGACTTCAGGGGACAAGTTATAATGAATGGTATGTAATGATTTTTTAATTAAGATGATATTTGAGTTGTCCTGAAATTTGGTATGGTGGACTGTCCATATACGTAACGGTCTCATTTTTCCCACTTCCCCGCAAAAATACACCAAACAGATTTCAAATTTAATTAAATAACAGCATTATTTTGTATAAGGAAGTCGAAATCTTGCGAGGGTATTGCCAGTTGCTCTGTAAAACGCGATTTAGTAAGACTGTTCTTTTGCGGTCAAAAAACGGTGTCCATTACGTTTGCTGCGAAACAAAGGGTAGGCTTTGTTTTATTTAATTGTTAGTCATTTTGCATAACTTAATATTTCATTGGTGAACATAATTATTCTATATTTATTAGTGTTAGAAACAACCTAAATCTAGGTTAGAATACCGGCCAGCGTAATTACGTCACGTCCATTACGGGTCCCTTCGCTGACCCACAATGATTTGTTAGGGCGAATGCTGGTAACAGGGAACTGAAGACAAATAAAACCCTTCTTTGTACTTGGGATGCCAGTTGAGATCTGCCAGTATTGCTTCGGAGGAGGTTGGAATGTGAATAAATCCTCTGGGAACCGCCCCTATATTTGTAATTTGTACTGCTCGGTTTCTAAGAAATCGCCACATATTTATAGTGTGCGAGTGAATAAGCAGATGTGCGAGCGAGCAGTCAGCAGTCGGGGTCATCTTTAAAACAATAACCGACTTCAAGTATTATAGCGACATATTTAATTATTTTTAACTTTTAAGTAAATGTCAGCTATAATATTGTCGGTTGTCTTTATTAATTATCGTTACAGTCGTTGACCCATACTTGGGACAATTCGCAACTTTCGAACTACAAAATCTATATTAAATTTAAAAAGTCGAGAAAACCAATTATGTAGATAAATTGGTCTGTACTACATAATTAATGTAGCAAAAATTCAATAATATAGGAGTAATATAGATATTTTTTTTTATTTTAAAACGTCAATGTCCCAAGTTAGATGCACTATCCACATACTTGGGACTGTATTTGTTTTGCCTTATGTCTCATGATAGAAAAGCGGATAATGTACTTGGGACGGTAAAAAGGGTTTAAAAATGTATGTTCAACGTTATAAATTTTATAAATAAAAAAAAAACACTGGGAAATAAGATAAAAACAACATTTATTGCTGAGGCCAAAAAGTAATGAAGAAATTTATTAAGAAAAGCCTTGTATCTGCTTGTAAATTATATATTAGTATTCTCTTGTACTCACTTACTAATTGCAATGAACATCGTTTTATAAAAA
The DNA here is from genome assembly GCA_910592155.1 of Ypsolopha scabrella. Lineage (NCBI taxonomy): Eukaryota > Metazoa > Arthropoda > Insecta > Lepidoptera > Ypsolophidae > Ypsolopha > Ypsolopha scabrella. The sequence continues at coordinate 4,435,003 of OU342985.1, read as the reverse complement.
TGATTTAAAACCATTTTGAAATGTCCCAAGTTCAAATACTGTTTCTTACCAATAGACAAAAGGCAAAAAGTAAACTGTCCCAAGTATATGGGCTTTCTACCAGAAAAATGAAATAAATAATAAGAGGGTTCAGTAAAAATGTTTTTTTATTATATTAACGTACATAACATAAAGTTTAGTAACATAGAGTTCCTTAACACTAAATTTATCATAGTAGGTAACATAAATCAGCTTACATGTTAAAAGTAAATCTACCGCGGCATTCCTTAAGTAGTTTCAATTTCTTTTTAATTTTTTCAAATTGAACCACCGCAATGTCTTCCACTTGTGGGAAGACATAAATATTTGCGTGTCCTTCATAGTTTCTCATGAACCTTACCACGTAATTTTCATTCACTGTTGTTATTTGTCCAACAAAATATTTCAAAGTCTCATTTTTCTTTCCTTGATCATAAACAAATTCGACATAAACAAAATCATTTTCAGTATAGTTCACATCTTTTATGGGCTGAACAGCAGTGTTGGGCGCATTTTCCATATTAACTTCTTCATTAAAATCATCTATACGTTCTATTTCAACATTGAGCATATTATCTTCTACATCATTAGCTTCTTCATTTGAGTCACGCTGTATGTCTGTATTGAGCATATCTTCTACATCATTAGCTTCTTCATTTGAGTCACGCTGTACGTCAATATTGAGGATATCTTCTACGTCATTAGCTTCTTCATTTGAATCATGCTGTACGTCAATATTGAGCACATCTTCTATGTCATTATTAAATTCTACATTGCCTTGGTCCTGCTGATTCACAAACTCGAAATCCAGCGGAAAGTAATCATCGTTTTCGTCGTAGTCATCATTGATGAGAAAGTTCATATCTTCTTCCTCATCAGAGCTATCATGAAGAGACATGACAGAACTTTCTTCTGAGGTATCATGATCATTTGTCCTGCCTCTTTTCCTGTCGACCTTCTTTTGAAGACTATTATTTTCTTTATTAGATCTGCTTTTCTTACTTTTTCTCTCATCCTGTGTTTTTTTTTATTAGTACGTTCGGCGTCACTTTAGAATCATTTAGAATCATTTATTTCAATAAACAACAAGATAAACTTACAGACTAAATATGTCCAAAACGCTTATTTGCTATTTTACAAATAAATTTTAACAGAAAAATTAATAATTAATAGAACAGACAGATGTTATTAGTCGCACGCAGTGCTTATCCTAAATAAGGTTTCACATAAAAAATTACTGCTAGTGGTTTTAATTTTCCCAATGGGGTCAGCAAATAAATCTAGATCTGGCGAGTGGTCGAGTAGTGAGTTGAGGAGCGCGGGAGCGCGTACTGTTGCCTCGTTGTTGCCATGTTGCGTACGCGCGGTCGACTCCGCTAGCAGTCGGTGCCGGCGCCGCGGGGCCTCCCCGGCGTTGCCGCCTCGGTGTGCCTGCCCCGGGACATAGAGCTTTACACTCTCCAGGATTGATGGATTGTCGATTACATTCCGTAGTAAGAGGCAATAGTGAACTATAAGTTGCAGCTTTCGCCTAAGTTCTAGGGTGTCAAGTCCGATCATACCCGTCACATAAAGAGATGGGTAACGAAACGGATAATACCCATATAATTTCTTATAAATGTACCGGCTAAATTTTTTGTGAATTTTTTCCATCAATAGACTATATGTGGTCTCTCGTGGATCCCAAACGACTGCGTTGTACTCGAGACAGCTACGTATATATGCATTATAAAGCATAATCGCGGGACGTGGGTCCCTGAATTTGGCAGTTTGTCGCATTACAAATCCCAAGGTTCTCTTGGCCCTTTTAGTTATGTTTGTCATATGTCGTTTAAAGTCAAGTTTCGTGTCTAACGTCAGTCCTAAGTCACGAATTTCGTCAATACGTTCCAACGGACCGTCGGGGAGTTGGTACTGATATTCCAGCGGTGTCGGGGACCGGGTAAAGCTAATCGCCTTGCACTTACTGCTGTTGAACTGCAGACGGTTTGCCTCGCTCCACTCCGCCACCCTGTCGATGTCACGCTGCAGGCGCTCACAGTCGCTGAAAACACTTACGCTAGTAAAAAGCTTCAGGTCATCAGCGAACATAAGGCATTTACTTCCCTCGAGTACCTTGGGCAAGTCATTAATCATGATTAAAAACTGAGTGGGGCCCAAGGTACTTCCCTGACTCACACCAGATCTGGTGTAATAAGGTTGAGACGTATATCCTGCACGTTGTACATATTGGGAACGATCACTGAGATAACTGGCAAAAAAATTCAAGAGGTTTGGTGAAAATCCTATTTTTGCAAACTTAGTCATTAAAATTTCATTATCGACGCGATCGAATGCTTTTTTTAGATCGAAGTAAGCAGCATCAACCTGCCGACCCGAGTCCATCTCAGCGATGGCATAGCGAGTGAAGTTCAGGTGGTTCGTAGCGGTAGATCTACCCGCCCTGAAACCATGCTGACTGTCGTCTAAGTGAACCCGAATCTGCAGACCGATGAGCCTATTGATAATCGATTCAAATATTTTGGCAAAAACTGATAAGACGGCGATTGGCCGATGATCCAATAGATTGGACCCAGGCCCACCCTTTGGTACTGGAGTTACCCGCGAAACCTTCCAACGGGACGGATAGACACCAGATCGAACAGAGAGATTGCATACGTGCAAAAGAGGTAGTTCTAGGGCATCCATGCAATCTTTCGCTACAAACGGGGGAATACCATCCGGCCCGGTGGAAGAGAACGGCTTCAGACGCCTGACAGCGCGGCGCAAGTCGACTTCACTCACCCCGGGCACGTCCACGCGCGTGGCATCGAGCGGCGCCCCCCCGGCGCTCCGCTGGGCGCGGTCAGTGTCCAAGTCAGGTACGTCATCCAGGAACACCGAGCTGAAGTATTCAGCGAATGCATCAGCGGCCTCCTGACCCGTTACAGTTCCGTCTTTGTAGGTCAGTTCGTCATATTTTTGTCTATCTTTTTTCTGGTCATTAACATATTTCCAGAAATTAGATGGGTCCCTACATATGTCAGTCTCAATAGAATTTAAATAAGTTTTATATGCTTGGTCAATTTGTAATTTGACAAGCTGCCGATAGTATTTAAAAAGCTCTCTGTTGACTTCTTTCTTCTCGATTTTATACCGCTTGTGATTAAAGAATTTATTTTTTATGTTGCGTATTATTTCAGGGGTAAACCATTTCGGATACGAATACCGACTGCTATACCCGCTACGCTTCTTGATAGAAACACAGTCGTTTATACATGCGTAAAGTTTAGAATAAAAAAGTTGCGTCGCAATATTGACGTCAGATATACATATTAAATCGTTCCAATCAATGTTTGCGATAGCTGCATATAGTACACTAAGGTCTGCCTTACGGAAATTCCAATCTGCTGGGAATGCAGAGTCAGGTGAAGAGGAGAGGAGAGGGTGAAGCGGGGGCGGCGGCGGCGGCGGGGCTGTCCCACGCGGCCACCACACAGTCACCTCGAGCGGCGGATGGTACAGGTCGATCGGTACTAACGGGTCAATATCGCTCGACACGCTCACGCGCTCCGCACTCAGCCCGCATAACACCAAGTCTAACTGCCCGCCAAAATGGTTTATAACCGTACTGTGCTGATTAAATTTACAAAAATTTTTAAATAATTCAAATTGATTTTTAAGATTAATACTCATAGAATTTAGATTAAAGTCACCCAACAATATTAAATCAAGTTCAGGAAAACTTGCAATAGGCATTCTCAATTACTTTAAGCACATTGGAGTATTTGTGTTCATATCGCTTGAAATCCGGCGTTAAATACACGACACAACATATAAATTACATTAAAACGATAATTCGTAAGAGGGTGGCATCCCTGTTGTGCAGGGTTAGGGATAGCTCTAACAGCCTCCTGAAAGTGTTTGCCGAGAGGACGAGCGGTCCCATCTTGCGTCACTGGGTGTCATTGCATACCACTTCGACAGGCAGTGGCACAAGATTCAGTTAGATTAAGTTAAATTAATTACACCATTATTGTAATACTAATATAGTTTTTAAGACCTTGTTACTAACACTATGGGCACTGCCTGAAATAAAGATTACATTATTATTATAAATTTTAAATTTTTGTATCCGATTGCGGCAAACACAATTTCCATATCTGGCGTGAGCCCGTCGATGTCAGTGATCCGTCGCACGGTGTAACAGTCGCGCACCGCTAGCAGCACACCTCCGTACCCAACGTCCCCCGCGCGATCCTGACGCAGCACGATGTACCCGGGCGGGAATAGTTCCGAGTCTCCGACAGAGCTATTTAAGTTTGTCTCTGTCACGGCTATGACGTCTGCAGAGCAACTCAATACTGAATTTTTAAAGGTAGCAGTTTTTGTTCGCGTCCCTCTAACATTTTGATATAGAAATTCAAACCCCTTACTTACGGGGTTCCATGCTTTCAATCACATTTTTTTCAGATATACTCTTGCCAGGTACAATTTCAATCTTTTTCTTTCTAGGTTGGGTCTGAGTTTCTTTCTCGCGAGTTTGTTTAAGATATTCTTCAAATGACGCTATCCAATATGGTCCTGATGTAGAGGCCTGTTGTTTTTGCGAAGTTTGGGGTAATTGCTCAAGAACTTTATATTTATTTAATGGTGAAATACCACTTTTTTCAAAACCCGCTTTCAAATTTGCTGGTATTGACTCGCTAAGCTCATTTAATGTTTTTTTCAGCAATCTAGGAAACTGATCTTTTCTAACACAGCCTCGATATTTGGCTTCCCATTCCGTGAGTTGTCTTCGCCAAACAGTTTTCAACGGACTAAAAAAGGCCAAATCTAAGGGTTGACACAAATGTGTACTGTTTGGGGGCAATAGAATAAATCGTATATTATTTTTGACACATAAATCGAGTATTTTGATTGATATGTGACTGGCAAGGTTGTCTCCAATGATTGCTTTCTGACAATCTCCAAGTTTCGTCAGATATGGTAAAGCAATAGTGATAAACCAATTTTCAAAAATATTCGCTTCAAACCAACCGCTTTTACTTTTGCTATATCTAGCTCCTTCTGGTCCTCCTTCCGACCAAGTATCATAAACATTTTCGGCTTTATAGACAACGTAGGGCGGCAGACAAACCCCATTAGCTGTACCGGCAAACATGACTGTAAAATTTGATTTTGAAAAATCCATTATACGTTCTGTATATTTACATGTCCTTTTAACAATGACCTTACTTTTTCCAGGATTATCCTGCATACCAGTCTCGTCGTAATTTATGATTGCTTGTCTTGGTACGTCTGCTAGTGACTGTGCGAGTTCTTCAAAATAGGCATTTATTATTTCAGGAGTGACTGCAGCTCTCGCTCTTTTGATGTTTTGGCATAAACGAGTTTTTACTTCATGTCTCTGTCTTTTTAAAAATCCCTTAATCCAATTTTTGCCTGGCATATTATCGACAAATCGTGGTTCAGTAACACCTTTTCTTTCTAAAAATGATTTGACGATATTTTTCAGATCGTGATGTGTAAGTGGAAACCCCCATTCAGCACATAAACATAAACATTCGGATAATTGTGTTTCTTCTATTGTATTGAGAGCGGGTGGCCTACCATACGGATTTTGTTGGATATTTCTTGCACTTCTTTGTATAGTAGATTTTGGAATGCCAGATTTCTCCTCTGCTTTGCGATACGACATTCCTTTCTTTGCTGCTTCAACAGCACGTTTTAAGTTAACTTCACTAAAATCGTGATATGGCCTCTTTTTTTTAACATCTTCATCCATCTTTCTTTCTGGTATCTGGAAATAAAATATCTAAATTATTTACTTCATATCAGAAAAGATAGTGAACCCTAAAAATGTCCCAAAAACTCTAACTTGGGACGGTGTCCTAACTTAGGACGGTGTCCTAAGTAACCGACCCTAGGGTGCTTTATCAGAAAAAAAATCATAATAAAAGCACGAAGAATGATAATGATACACTTGCAACTTAATTATGTAGCTGAAAGACTAACAATATTGTAAAAAATACCACCTCGGACAGAAAAGTAAAAAGAAATGGTCGGCAATCAAAGTTATACGGGTTAAACTTCTTTCCCGGTTTTTGTCTCAACTTTGAATGTCGATATTTTTCGTTTTCTCAACGTAATACAAGTTAAAACTAATAAAATATCTTAGCTTACCTTATCGTGACTCGAAAAGCGGCAACTACCATAGACAATTTGTCAGCTGTAGAGTGTTGCCAGAAGTTTAAAAAAAAAAAAAGATTGTCCCAAGTAAACTTACCGTCCTAAGTATGGGTCCATGACTGTATCTAGTCGGTTCCTTTGTTAAAAATGTATTTAAGTCGCCGTCAATAGAAATTGTGGACTATGTAAACAAACTGTTTTCTCAATTTTTCTCAAGGTTCTGTCACGGAGTCTCACTAAACATTATTCCAAATCATGAAGCATCAAGTCTTACCTGCCATTCACTGTATTTCATCATGAAATATTCAATAATCACCAGTTAATTACGGAAAATCATAGAATCAATAGTCAATTCTGTACTGCGTCGAGATTGCTGTCATATTTTTTTCTCATCGAATCTGTATTGTCTTTGAAAATTAGTGATGTACGAATCTATTTGAATATAAAACTATTTTATTCCGTCTTTTTTTTTGACAGCGTTACTTCATCTTTGACATAAACGTGTGTGTGATTCTATCGAGAGCTGTGTGATCTTCCAGCGTTGCTCTAAAATCTTTTGTGTTTTCGGTATTCTAACGACTTGGCTTCTCTTACTGATTTTATCGTAATAGTAATGGACAATGCCCCATATCATTCGCGTCAAATCGAAAAGGCGCCCAAAGGAGTTGGTGGAAGTAGGCTATCCAAAACTGGTTGCGCGAAAAAGAAATCAAATTTCAAGAAACCGAAATCAAAGCGAATCTCATAGCTAAAGTAGACAAGCAAAAATATAAAAAAATGTATGTAGATGAGTTGGCGGCATCGAAAAATGAGACAGTTTTGCGCCTTCCACCATATCATTGCGAGCTTAATCCGATAAGAGTTGATATGAGCGCAAGTAAAAGGTTACGTTGGAAGGACCAACAAAACATTCAAAATGGACGATGTGAAGATTTTGTTGGACCAAGGTTTGGCGCGGATCGGGGCAGAACAGTGGGCGAAATGTGTAGCTCATGTCCTAAAAGTAGAAGAAAAAATTAAAGAACTGGATGGGATAATAGATACGGCCACCGACGATATGACGGAACCATTTGTAATTAACGTGGGCGATTTGACTAGCGATTCATCAGAATATTTTAGCGATGAATCAAATAAAGAAAATTAATTAAGCACCTAACATATTTTAATCACATACTTACCCATCTCTAGATAGTTCACCTATTCATAGACAAAGACAACATGGCGCTTTGTTTACATAGTCCACAATTTCTATTGACGGCGACTGTATAAATTAATGGCAAGTATGTTAAATAACTTTAATAAAACAAATATTGACGTAAGAAAATATGTATTGATCTTCAAAGAAACAAAAAAGTATTGGTAAATACTTGAACCAAAATCAACATTTCAAAAAACTTCTATTATTAATTTGACGATGCTGGTAGTATGATTAAGGCGCCTATAACAACTGAGGACGTTTTACAAAATGAATATAAACCATGCATAATTTTGTATAATCAAATGATACAATCACCGGTAAGATCGTTTTACCAACACAGTTTGGTCGCAGCCCAGTGCGGTAGAGTAATCATTAAATATGACAAGTAGCGCTCGCGAATTGCCAATCGAATAACTTTAATACTTATGCAATACAATAAGGCAACAACGTTTCAAAGCCAAGGAACATTTTCGTCACAGGAATATTTTCATTAAGGCACATAAACAATAGCACTTTGTGTAAAAGGCGTTCTGATACAAATATTATATTAAGATACTATGATGTCATAGATCTTTCTAATCACAAAGTTCGACTTTTTAATTATCTTAGTAACTTACAAAAGCATTCGCAGAATGCACAACAAATAAAGATATCAATCAACAAATATAAACAAGAAAAAAATAATCAGAGAGTAAATATTATTTTTAAACTATACCTAAACAAAATAAATCAGAAACTAAATAAATTCTTTTAACTGAAACTAATAAAACAAAGAACTTATTTATCTTTCAGTCACCGTGCAGAGCGATTCGGGCGCGATCGGTAAGACGACGCTAGTCTGTCTCGTTCACACACTGTGTGTTAGTAGAGGACGACACTAGGTACACTGAACGAACCGTGTGCTCTTTCATCACTCTCGAAACGCCTAGTCACAAAACACAAAATTAATAGTAAAAGTACAATATATATACCGGGTGTAAATAGACTGCTAGCATTAAATGAACCTACATATTCTACTGAACCACTCTTCCCAAGAATCATATCCGCGCATAAACTATAAACTAATAAACTGAGGGCTAGTTGGGGAAATAATGGAGTTCCAAACATAAATGCGTGAACCCTGACGCACCGACATACAGGCGAGTATCGAGAGAGCGTCGTCCGTGAAACAGCTGTTCCGGTGCAGCGTTCTAAAATAGACCTTCCTCCTACAAGATAAAGTATTTGAGTTACAGTTGAATATAATTTTCTCTAAAGATTTGCGCGGGTTTTTTTTTTCGAATAGTGGTTCAGAATGATCAGTAGAGTATGTGGTTTTATTTAATGAGCGCACTCTATTTACAGCCTGTATATAAGGTCCTACAATTCAAAGTGAAAAAAATTTAAGAGATGAGTGAGTATCCCTAATAGACCACTTTCCAACGAAAATATTTTTTTCGCGCGAACTTTTTTTTTGACTCTTCCATAGAAATTGAGTCAGCTGATTGCACCACTCTGTACTGAGAAGTGGAAAAATTAGTTTATCAAAAAAACATTTTTTCTTCTTTATTGTGATCAGTTAACGATAGGTACAGGATGTACCCTAAAATTATTTTCACTTATTATTGTAGGACCTTAAATAAGGTGACTTTCGTTAAATCGTTTACCGAGCCAAATTCATACTGAAGACTCGGTAAGTGATCAGGACCAAGGTTCAATGACTCTGTTAGCGAAATACGAAAAATATTTCTTGTGCCTCTATACTTATCCAAGAACAATCGCGACTCTATTAGTATTAGAAGTCTACATTTTATTTTGCGTATTTCACAGTAAGGGACATTGAACCTTCGTTCTGGCCTGACCACTTACCGAGTCTCCAGTATGAATTTGGCAATATAAACGAAAGTCACCTTATATACTTAAACCTGTCCCCCGAAGGGGTAGGCAGATGGCATTTAAATGAAACAGGAACTTGAAAATAGATATAACAATACAATACACAGTAAATTAACTTTTTGTTGTATAGGCACTGTTTCAATATTTTCATAATTTTTATATCAAAAACAGTAAATTAAAAATATTATCTTATAAAGTAATCAACTGTCAGGTAGAAATATAAACTTAAACACATAATAATACGAGTATCAAAATAATTCTGATTATCCGTAGGATAAACCAGTTAAAAGATGTTGATCGCATGATAAATTTATACTAATCAACAAATATAAAGCTATACAAAAATAAACTTATGGAAAAATCAAGACCCATCAAAGACGATATATTTTTGTATATTTAATATACTTGAAATTATATCGTATATTTTACCAATAATAATGACTTTTCTTAAATGTCAAAATTAACAAGAATAATCAAAGAAAAAACTAATAACTAGTTTTTTTTTTTAATTTAATTTACTATAGGAACTATTATTTATGAGATCCATAAGAAATATTTTTTAAACAGGGTAACTTCTCTATGAGAACTGTCTTAAACAAGATTTGCAATTGTTCATAACAGTTGCTTAACAATTATCTGAGATCCATGATATAGCGATATATCTTTTTGAGTTCTTATCAATTAATTAAAGTAACGAAAAAGTGTTGAAAAAACCGCACTTAGTTTATTTAGAGATAATAGAAAAAGAGGCTTTGTTATTATGCGATTTTCGTTGCTTGACAATTATCTGAGATCCATGCTATAGTGATTATCTTAATGAGTTCTTATCAATTAATTAAAGTAACGAAAAAGTGTTGAAAAAAACCGCACTTAGTTTATTTAAAGATAATAAAAAAGAGGCTTTGTTATTATGCGATTTTCGTTGCTTAACAATTATCTGAGATCCATGAAATAGTGATTATCTTTATCAGTTCTTATCGATTAATGAAAGTAACGAAAAAGTGTTGAAAAAAAACCGCACTTAGTTTATTTAGAGATAATAGAAAAAGAGGCTTTGACATTATGCGATTTTCGATCTTTTTCTATCTCATTCCCATTTTTCTCATAAATTGCTTACCATGAACAGAAACAATTATTTCGTCGTTCGATTCACGAAGGGGTTTTTCTGATTTTTATCAATTTTACAGTAGAGCCATTTTTAACAAAATGTAACGTATTGGTTCAATAACACACGTATGTACAGTTAGCAGATGTTCTTAAATACGATCATTTAGCCCCGCAACACCCATGGGAATGAAGTTAGGATCGAACAATACCGTACATTTTGTTAAAAATGGTTCCACTTTAAAATTGGCAAAAATCAGATACAAGTAAAAAAAAAAGTTTTTAAACAAAATTCTCTGAGAAATATCCATAACACGATTTGCATGAGAGATAATTACATAGATAGAGTAATCAACATAGAAAAAAAAAGTTCAATAGAAAAAACTAAATTTGAACAATAACAGTGATCTGTGCATCACCCAATTCCCTGTCGCGCGTACTTCTCGTTACTTGCAGCTCGGTCAACGTGATCGAAAGTTGGCTCGCGGTGGCATTCTCGTGCGGCAAGGTCCAGGAGATGGGAGGTATGAAGCCGATCCACGAGTGCGGTTCGCCGGTCACTGCGTTGTAGACGGAGAACATCCCCCTCTCTGCCGTGATCGTTCCTCGAGTTAGGACCTGGTCACGGGAAAAATACTGGTGTAAATAGACCATCTTTAAATGTAACCACATAACTGTCATACTGAACAAATTACCCAAACGAAAAAACGAAGGTTGGAACGAAGTACCTTTCGCTACTGACGCGCGAGCGAGACGTCTATACTGCAGCATAGATCAATTATAAGAAGGATAGATAGTTCTCTCCATGTACCATTCGCAATAATAAAACTCGCCTGCAACGACGAAATATAACATTTTACTGTTCTAGTTCATTATATTTAATTATTTTAAGAATCAAAATACACAGCATGTCTATAACATCGCATCAGAAAATAGCAAATTCATAATCAGGTGTTTTGAACATTTGTTTCTTTGAACTTTGGGTAATAAGCTGGCTAAGTAAGTATGCAGATGCTGATTCTGAATTCCGGTATTTCCGGCAGATGGCGCACATCGATACAGATGTCTATTCAGTTCTGATATTTCTGATGGTATCTGTCTGTCATTGTCATTCGTGCATGTTACGGTGTTTGGATCCTTATTGATGGACAATAACGCGTATTCGGTATTCGGCAAATATAGCCAAGTGAGGAGTCACCATTACACAAAATAGGCCTTCCTCTCTATGGTTGTATTCGGGCAAATACGCAACCCCAAGTGTAGAGCCGATATGTACCACGCAGACACTACTCGCTCATTGTGAGCTCATTGTACAGTTGCTACACACACATGCATCAATGTTTGAGTTAAATCAACTGTTCGAAAGATAGGAACTAGGTATATTATGTCACCATTCAGCTATTCCAGTATAGTAACGCCATCTAACATAAGTCGAAAGACTAGGCACCGGCGAAAATAATGAGTTTTACGCAAGCTCTGTACTAATGTATGGAGTCAGCAATCTATCCTTCCTATAAATTCATCTACCTACGACTGCAGTAAAATACAGTGTTGCCACCTTGCCTAAAGAAAATGTGGCTAAACCTAAGTCAAAAAGTGGCTAAACAAAAAAATATAAAAGGTGACTTTTATTTATGCAGCCAAACTCATACTGGAGACTTGGTAAGTGATCAGTAACCCGGATCGATAACACATTTTGCTAATTTCGCAAAATAAAATCTTGACGTCCCATTGTAATTGACTCTGGGCTGGGCTTGCGTTTGTAGGGAACACGAAAAGAATAATTTACGAATTTTACAAAAAGTGTCATCGAACCTTGTTGCTGAGCACTTACCGAGTCTTCAGTAAGAATTTGGCTGCATAAATTAAGATAACTTTATATACAAGACAGAGTTTTCAATACAAAGATATTTTTTTATTTAATACTCAAATGAATGAATACTAACTTAAGAATGGGTACTAACTTCTTTGTATTAGAAATTGACTGGAAAAATACCTTTTATTATGTGCATAAAAGTAGCTTAAAATGGTAGCTAAACGATTAAGCTATCAAATTATAGATCTAGCTGAAAATTGGATAAAGTGGCAACACTGGTAATATACCTCTACATGGATATACGCTTGTAAACACACCACCTATAGCAAAAGTATCTTGTGTGACGATCGAAGTCTTACACTATTAAAACTTCGTTTTAAAATTTTACTTGCCCATACAAAATTAACGGTAAGTATTTAAAATTAGTAGGAAGAGGTGACAAACTTATTTCCTATCTTTCCGTGGAAAGAGCAAATTAAAAAGGATAACAAGGCTTTAAGACAGTTCGCAAACTTCGAGTGAAGTTAGCGGCAAGACGGATAGAGACAGATAGATGAAAGAGAGAGATAGGCAAACTTCAGACGCGCATTTAAGATTGAACAGAACTGGCTCGGTATTCTAAAAACATTCGGTCCATCGTTCATCGTTCGAGCATACGTCCATCTCTCTGACACACGCAATAAGAGTGTGATAGAGATGGCTATACGATTGAACGATAATTGTATGTACTAAAGTAAGGCCAACGAGACGATTTAAAAAAGGTACACAATCGGACCTTTACTGAGTTATAATGGCGTCAATTGGTCGACATAATGGCGTCAGTCGGTCGACGACAGCTATCGTTGCGTGGATCGTGGTACAGGTGAGCAGTCAGTACCGCAGCTAAAACATTAGGTCGCCATTTTGAATTTTGTGAACAAGTTCTTTCCTGTTTGGATTGCGTTCGAAGTGATACGTATTCTTTTGTTTATGTATTTGTTTAGTTTTTTGTTATTATTAAACCGTTACTGTTAGTTTTTCTTGTTGATTTTACTGTTATTGTAAGTGGTTGTTGATTTTAATTATGGAATCACAGCCTGGCAGACAACCTTTGAAAGATATCAATTCACCACGCAAAAAACGTCAAAAGGTAAGTAAGTCAACTTATTAATTCATTTTCCGGACTTGAACCACTAATATAACTTCGATTTTTAGGGTTCCGTACCCAAAAGGCAAACGGAGCCCTATTGCTGTCACTCTGTTGTCTGTCTGTCTGTTTGTCCGAATATTTTACGGCTCTCTAGCTCTAAAACGGAATGATTTACAGATTATCTGCAGATTATGTACGGAATCCTAAGAGAGGACTCGCACTTGGCTGTTTTTTTATAATAACAAGTAAAATTTTCTATTCTTTACTATTTTTTATTTACAGCAGACGTATTTAAAAATGTTTTGAACCCCTGAAAGTGTGTTTACCTTTTTTAAATCGTCCCGTTGGCCTTACTTTACTACTAGTTAAGCCAATGATAGTGATAAGCTCTTCATGTACTTTTTATGAAATACCAGGCAAAACTAGTGTTTTGCGAATCTATTGTTTAACTTATCTGGTATTTTGCAAATCTGGTATTATTCCCCGGAAGGAAAAAAAAACACTTTTTTGTGCTCAAATATTTTTTTGGGTTTCTTCTAGATTTTTGTCCGCTGAATCCGAATTTGAGCTTAGATTTTCTCTATCACGTCGTTATATATGTCTAAGACTAGTTGTATTTAAAAAAATAGATTTTTTTATTACTATAGTAATAAAATTCAACTCAACATTCAGAACAAATACTTTTGCCCTCTTAATCACACAAATTTTATAAATGCGAAAGTTTGTGTGTGTGTGTTTGTTACTCTTTCACGCTGCAACGGCTGGACGGATTTGGATGGAAGTTAGAATAGATACAGCTTATACCCTAACTTAACACATGGGCTACTTTTTATCCCGGCAAAAAGCATGTCGTTAAACCGAATAACACGCGGGCGGAGCCGCGGGCAAAAGCTAGTTTTTAATAATATTACACTACAATAGTTCTCTTAGATATTAAGATAAAAAGATTTAATGAGATAAAGCGTATTTTTTTAACTGAACACCATAGAAAAGAACTCGGATGAAATGTATGGACAGAAACAAGCTGCAAAAAATATTGTGGTCTTAAAAATTAAGCTTCAATCACAAATTGAAACGGATGGAAATGGTGGACTCTATTTGCTGAGATGAATAAATAAAGTAGGTGTTACCTGGTTAAGCTTTTATTCGTTAAAAAGTAAAATAACAACATGATAAGAAAACCATTTTTGAAGTACCAGATAATGACAGTATTCGTATTTTTATTTCGTATTTATTTTAAGAGGTCGGCGAAGCGTACCCCCTGCTGTGGCAACATCGACCACCCTTGTCACCCCGTCTTTTCCTGGGTATAACTTCTCTATTCGTCCTCGCGGCCAGGTCCCTCGTGGAAGCAGTTCATCAACTATTATAACCAGATCCCCAATTTTTATATTTTGTCCTCGATTTCTTTTAGTTTGATTACGTGGTTAATGCAACCAAATGGGGAGAACTTCACGCACCCAACGATTCCAGAAATGGTTAAAAAGTCGCAATGCTTTCCTCCATTCAGAGCTAAGGATTAAATCACGATCATCTAAGCTTTTAGGAATGATTTTGTTGGTTGAGGAAAGGTGTCAAGGTTGTTGGGTCTTCGGGATCCGTAGGCACGTGAGTCAATGGGCGTGAATTAACTATTGCTTCAGCCTCGTCAAGTAATGTCAGTCAGTAGTGTTTCCTTTGGAGCTCTTTGGTCAAGCGTTGCCTTCAAAGCTACTTTCACAGTACGTACTAAGCGTTCCCAACACAAATTCTGTTATTTTCTCCAAAATTAATACTGATTTCGGAGTTGTAGACTTAAAAGAACGAAGCCGTGAATAAAATAATTGCTTATTAGTGCAAAAAATCATTTTTTTTACCAAAATTGTGACGTGGTAGAGAAAATTTGAGTTCATATTCGTATAGCACACCATTTCTTCTAAGAATAACAAAACATCGTCTAGGCACCAAAAACCTTGTTGATTAACAGAATTAAACGTCTGTACACACAGTGAGCGTAGCTCTAAAGGTACCATGTGTCGCTGTCGCGCTAAGCACGTACGTGTTGAAGTATCCCACGATGATCTCACTGTGCCAAACGCCCGAGGTCAGCAGAGCGCGGAGGGAGAAGGTCACGTGCCATTCCTGGGTCAGGAACGTGTGGATATTGTTGAGGTGCCCCTGGAATTATAAAGCTTGGCATCAGTAGTGATTTTGATATAGCAGTCGTTTAAGAGGAGTTTTGGTGAACAGCGGTTTTAATATTTATAACCCGGAGACGTACTTTAGGGGGTAACAGAGAATCTCGGTGCAAAATGCATGTGTTTATATTATTTTCCTTACTTTTAAATAAAAACTGTGCACTAAATGCGTTTTATGTAATATACAGTCAGTGACACAAGAGCGTACGGGGTGAAAATAAAAAATCGTGGACCAGGGGAAAGGGAGGATGCTACTAATGTATGCAGCGGAGCAACGACTCTGATGCACAGTGGTCTTGGGAAAAATATGATTGTTGAGTACTATCTAGGTTTTGCTATGTAAAAGTGAGACCTAGTCTCAAGCCTAACCTTAGGTCTCTGTGAATATGAGCGCAAAAACTCTTTACTGTTAACCTGTAAGTGCACCTTGTTGTAGCATTGGTTGTAGGTAGCAACATCCATATCAGTAAATTGTTACAGCATTAGAACGGCCACCCGCGACGGCGATAACGCTCTTATCGCTGAACTTAAATGGTATTTATATTAATTTCCTCTTATTCAATTAAATATGTTATCGGGCTCAATTGATCGATCTCATCCTGTCCGTGAGGTTTATTGAAATATTAATAGTTCGGAAAAATGAAACAATACACCATTGTTCGATAAGGTTTGACGTCATACCTACGGTAAGGCATACCTACGGTAAGGTGTACAGGTACACGTGCGGAGGTAATTAAGTGTTCATCACCTAACGATGGTGTGCATGGACGATTCAACAAAAACCCAAGTCTCTCGGGTTCGCTTGGTAAACTGCTTTGCGGACATGAGTGCACGCTGCAACGCTGTAGTGGAATAGCTTGTCGGAGCCGAACATCCGAAGAACATACAACATAGTCGAGTAAGACTGCAGGTCACGTAGCAAGACTGCGTGCATACTCAGCATGCCGGGGTGCTTGCAGTTAGAGTTGAAACAATCGTTGGTTGCATTTGTACCGTAACGAGCACCTACTGAAGCTTACCTATACTTTTTTCCATACGGAGCATGATTGTGCTAGCTAACAGGAGTTAACACAGTGTATGATATCACTGCCGTAATAAAATATAAAACTGTATGCATTATCCTTATCAATTTTTTCCTTTTCAGCTGAAAATAACTGGGTATTGCCGATGTGTATTACCCGTTGACATCATCGATATTGCGCCATTTTACCACAAAATACGTTCCTCTACCTAATTTGCTTATCAATTCTGTCGTTACTGCGGTACACCATGAGGTCACGGTATTTGAATTATCCCTCATTACCGAGCTTATTCAAGTGGAAAAATTCCCGATAATTATGGAATGCCAACCAGTCCTTATTAGGTAGGTTTCGGGTTAGTATAAACGGAGGAAAGTACATATACAATCAATCATTAGCACATATACACTCGCCATAATCACAAGGTTGTGTACAATCAATCAGTCTTGACAAAATCACCATGTCATCATTCACAAAATCATCATTCACCATGAGCGGAAACTCTGGAGAAGCCGTTCATCGAGACAACGAGGAAAAATCTCGGAAGGAGCAAGAGCGCGCGGAAGAAGAAGAAGAAAAGCGCAGACAAGACTTGGAGCGTGAGGAGAGAAAACGTCAGAAGGCAGAGCAGCGGCGACTGGACAGGCACTTGATGCAGTATGCAGCAGCTTTGCGTGAGCAGGCATCGTGGCGTGGAACTCTTAACCGGCCGAAGTAGTGCTAGTATTTGTTTATATAATAAGTATTAGGTATTTGTGTACGTCAGTATTAAGTATATTGTGTAAATAAGTGTTTGTTTTTGAAAATAAAATAAAACTTGTTCCCGATACATATTTATTTCATTTCAAAATGCATGCCGACTAACAAATGTCACGACATACCTGTTTCCTTCATGATACTAGATATTTAGGTAGTTAGTTTAATAATGATAATAATATATTTTACTAGTTCTATCCACTAAGATGTTGTACAATCTACATCCATGCATAGATAACCGTGGTCACTATACTTTGTAACACGATAGAGGGGCACCGCGACATGCTATGCAGCGATAGGTAGCGATAGGTACGGTGCACGTTATATATGGTGTTTAGGTAAGGTATCTGTCATACCATAGTCCTAACATTACAGGAATCATGAAAAGTATACATATTTAGAATATTTTGTACATCATTATTTTGTACATCACAGTCATCGTCGGACAACCGCGCGAGTGTGTTGTATTGTGTAAGCGACAATGTCCTCAAATGTAATTAAGTGTAATACATGTAACATTGTGATAAACGAACTGTTAGCGTTCGTGCAGAATAAAATAGACGTTGCAGATGATGTGACCATAATAAGGATTTGCACGACGGCATTTTCAGCCGAAGATATCAGCGATGCGAAATCGCTTCTATATGAGGCGATTCCAACATCTGTGAAGAAAGTCGCCCGTAAGCGAGACGGAAAAGAGCGCCGAGATTTGGAGGACGTGATTAGTCTTCTCAAAGAGACTGACCCTGAAGTTATCCCCATCTTCGTGGCCCGTGAGTTGCATAAATTAC
This sequence comes from Ypsolopha scabrella, assembly GCA_910592155.1. Classification (NCBI taxonomy): domain Eukaryota; kingdom Metazoa; phylum Arthropoda; class Insecta; order Lepidoptera; family Ypsolophidae; genus Ypsolopha; species Ypsolopha scabrella. Next base: position 4,416,949 of record OU342985.1, on the reverse strand, counting down.
CACCGGTCACCTTTGATCATCTAGATGCTACTAGACTCTTAAAAGACATAGTTTTGCTTCAGAATGAGATCAGAGTCCTCAAAGAAAATTCAGTGTCACACGAGCAACTAGATGATTTAAGAATTGAGCTCAAAAATCTAAAATTATCAACCACGATTAACGATGAATTTGACAGTTCAATTTCAAACGTAAACACAATGCCAAGACGCGCAGCTTTCTATGATAGTGAACCAATGGGAATGTCTTATACGACGCGTACTAATAACGGTGAATTACCTGTGAACAACGAAAATGTTACATCTCTTTCACCTCCGCGTGAAATAAATATATCGCCTAGCATAAGTCAATGTGCATCTGTCCCGCTCTTATCGCGCGACGATGTAATTCGACGAACCAGTTCTGCGCAGCGGCAGCGCCTCAATACCCTCGTACCAACGGACGAGGTGGGCCTCTGCACTGCGGTTTCGATGCGCGATGAGCAGGATCGGGTGGAAGCGACCGCAATAAGTGTGACTCAAGCATCTAGGTATAAAAATAATGCGCCTAACAACGAACGTTTACTTGATTATGGCCAGAGTTTTATTGAAAACACAAATAAAACAATGGCTGATATTACGAAGGAAGGTGACTGGACCTTGGTGCAGCGTAATAAGCCGAAAAATAAATATCTTTATAGAACCGGGCGTGCTAAGCTTGAACCGCAATGTAAATTTAAAGCAGCGCAATCGAAAATTCCACTGTATTTATCGAACGTTCATAATGAAACATCTGAGAAGGACATTGAAGATTATATTTTGAACAAGACAGGGGAAAAAATAAAACTTTTGAAAATAAACATGAAAAAAGTAAAGGAATATAATGCCTACAAATTATATGTATCAAGGCACAAACTAGCAACATTTTTAGATGATAATCTATGGCCTGAAGAAATTATATTTCGACGGTTTTTCAGTATGAACAGAAACAAAACATTTATGTCAAACGCGTTAAGCGATAATAACCTTTCACGCAATCAAAATGTCAAGTCAGTTAAATAATTGCAAACTTATTACTTTTAACTGTAAGAATATAAAGACCTCCGTCGAATGTGTGCGATCATTGTGTGCTACCGCAGATATTATAGCATTACAAGAACATTGGCTCCTACCTCACGATATACCGTTTTTGGGGACAATTGATCAAGACTTTGGATATGCTGGAAAATCTGCCGTTGACACGACGGCGTCTATCTTGGTCGGGCGCCCGTTCGGGGGGGTAGCTTGTCTATGGAGGAAGAGTGCGTTCCAGTCTGTGTCAACGATTGAGTGTCAGAGCGTGCGTATTGAGGCCATAGAGGCGGTGTTACATAATAACACCACCGTTATGTTTATTAGTGCGTATTTACCTACTGATAAGGCGGAGAACTTGATTGATTTTAATGAATGTATGAGTGAAATCAATGCAATCGTAGAAAATAGTGATGTTGAGTCAGTGTACATTCTCGGTGATTTTAATGCTCATCCTGGAAAGTCTTTTGGAAACGAACTACTTAACTTTTGTTCCGATTGCAAATGGGTGTGTGCTGATTATGAAAAGCTTGGCACTGATTCGGACACTTATACATATATTAGTGACGTATACGGAACAACCAGTTGGCTCGACCATTGTGTTGTTACACCATCCGCTTTGTTAACTATAACGGATATTAGAGTTCATTACGATAACGTTTTCTGCTCTGATCACTTACCTTTAGAAATAAATTGTAATATTAGTCTAGTGCGATCTAAGAAATTTGTTAACGAATCTAGTCGAAATAGAGTCATATGGGGAGAAAGACAGCTTGAATATATTCATAAGTATACTGAGTTATGCAATAGCAAACTAAGAAATTTAGACTTTCCGGATGAGTTTACGGCATGTGCTGATAAATACTGTCACACTTTAGAACATAGGCAAATTATTGACAATTTATATGCACATATTATTACCTCCATGACAGAAGCGGCCATTGAATCTTTTTATGTAACAAGAGGTAGGAAAAGAAAAGTTATAGGTTGGAATAATCATGTACGAGAATCGCACTCACAGGCTAAACGAGCGTTTGAGATATGGGTTCTGTACGGTAAACCTACGTCAGGAGATGTGTATGAGCAGATGCGTGAAAGAAAAAAGATATTTAAATCTAAAGTGAAATGGTGTCAGAAGCATGAAGAGCAGATAAGGATGGACATTATCTCCCAACATCGCTCTAAAAACAACTTTGGGAAATTCTGGCAGTCAACGAATAGATTAAATATCAAGCCCAGCTTAGCTGAGAAAGTAGAGAATAAGGTGGATCAGAAAGATATAGCTGATATTTTTAGGGAACATTTTAAGGTTGTGTCTTTCTTAAAACCTGCGGGTGGGGTGAGCAATGCTGAAGTGAAGTGTCTTACCGGTGAACTCAAAGAACGTTTTTCAGCGAAGGAAATTGCTACTGTTATTAAAAACATGACAAGAGGAAAATCACCGGGGCATGACGGCCTCAGCATTGAGCATTTACAATTTGCTGGAGTCCATCTGCCGAGATTATTATCTATGTTATTTACCTTATGCTTGGGGCACGGATACATACCAGATAACTTAACAAAAACTGTAGTTGTGCCTATATTAAAAAGTAAAACTGGTGACATATCCGATAAAAATAACTACAGGCCCATTTCTCTAGCAACAATATTGGCAAAAGTACTTGATTGTCTTCTTAATACTCGTTTGAGTAAATGTGTGAAGCTTCATGAAGCACAGTTCGGTTTTCGCTCGGGTTTATCGACTGAAACAGCGATTCTAACCCTGAAAAATGTAGTCCGATATTATACAGATAGAGAAACACCTATCTATGCTTGCTTTATGGACCTATCCAAAGCCTTTGATCTCGTGTCATATGAATTGCTCTGGAAAAAGGTAGATAAACTGGGTATGGCTCCCGAGATCACAGCCATGTTTAGGTATTGGTACCGTAGCCAAACCAATAGTGTAAAATGGGGAAATGCTTTATCAGATAGCTACACTCTAGAGAGTGGGGTCCGACAGGGGGGCCTATCCTCACCGACCTTGTTTAATTTGTACATGAATAGCCTGATTGAGGAGCTGAGCAGCATGCATATCGGTTGTTCAATCGATGGAAGGTGTATTAATAACATCAGCTATGCCGATGATATGGTGCTGCTTAGCCCTTCAATCAGTGCAATGCGCCGCCTACTAACTAAATGTGAGAACTATGCCAGGGATCACGGTCTCAGATATAATACAGTCAAAAGTGAGTTAATGGTATTTAAATCAGGCAGAAAAACTCCTAGTTATGTTCCTCCTATCACTTTAAACGGAAGCAGTCTAAAGAGAGTTAGCCAATTTAAATACCTTGGACATATTATATCTGATGATCTCAAAGATGACCTTGACATCGAGAGAGCACGTAGGGCGTTGGCAGTCAAAGCTAATATGTTGGCCCGCAGATTTGCTAGATGTTCCAACCAGGTAAAACTCACACTTTTTAAGTCGTACTGCCAAACTTTTTACTCATGCAGCCTGTGGATCAGCTATACGCAGAGGACTTATAGCGCCCTGCGTGTTATGTACAATAACGCCTTCAGGATGTTGATGGGGCTGCCGCGGTTCTGTAGTGCATCGACAATGTTTGCGGAGGCGCATACCGATGACTTTTTTGCGATCATGCGCAAACGAATAGCGTCCATTATCCACAGAACCAGTGGCAGTGACAGCGACATCCTGAGGACATTTTCTAGTAAGTTTGACAATCCTATGCTTAAGCATTGGATTGTCAAACTTTGTGTACGCAATAAAAAATGATAATTTGTAAATAATTTTAAATGATCTATTTAACTTGTGTCTTATTTATTTATGTTAATGTATATTATTCGTGTATGTGTTTTTAAATTAATTTTTATGGGTCCTTGCTACCTGAATAAAGAAAATTTTTATTTATTTTATTTTATATAGTATCTTTAATGACAAATCTTAAGTATAAGTGAGGTGTATACGTGTATGAAGCACACGTGTATGTCCCGGTAATTTTCTATGGTCACTCATCAGTTCTGATTTCGTTTTGAAATACACGCCGCCAGTTGGATACAGATCATAAAATGAATATAGCACGGGTTTTCCCGAATATTTCAAGACAGTGCCAACTAAACGTGGGTTGCCGTAATACGCTGAAGCTACTTACGTTCGGCTGGCAGCCTGTAATAATATTTCGATGAAGGTCCCGTCGTCTTATCATATTTACCTATCTTTTGAGTAGTGACACATAGTTTGTTCCATATTTAAACGATAGCGTGCCATGTGGTCATACGTATTATCGGTCCATAAGGAGTTACAGATGTAACGCCAATTGCCGCCAGTCTTTGTCATAATACTGTTTGCGGCTTACGAGCAGTTATTCATGGATATAAAGTTAAGAAAAACCTTATTTAGACGTCTCATATTCCTGTATGGTCGGCTCCATACCTAAACGTCGCAGATACACGTACTCAGAGGCGAATGCACACTCAGGCCTTGCTCAAGACATATGATAAGCATATGCCTAAGCATAGTGATAACGGAGCTTTGCACCCCATTGTGCAAAGTTGCAAAGTGCAGCAACATTTCTGTGTCCGTCCGGTCACCCGTCGAATAGTATTGTAAGATTTGCGGATCACCTTCATGCACTTTCTCGATGACCTCTCTGAAGATTTCTTGAGATTCTTTCAGCAGAATCGCCGGGACCATGTACTTGGTTAACCACGCAGAGACGTGCGCCGTGCAGAAATGATAAAAGTGCTGTGAGATCCTGCACTCACGTCCCGGTGGTACCACTACATTAGGCTTCTTGCCGCAGGAGCAGGTGTCCCCGGCGACCGCCTTGCACTTCGAAAAGCGAATCTTCGTCTCAACCAACTCCAGTATAGTGGGCAGCCGCACGAGATCTCTCTCACCTGGCGGCGGCCCCCAAAATAAGGGCATGAGCCAGTCCCAATTCAACAGCAGACGATCTTCTTCCGGCCTCGTCGGATCAAAGTTGTAGCGGACGGGGCTTGGCTTCCCGTTAAGGAAAGTCAGGTCGTCCAGCTGTCGTTCCGCCTGAAGAAACTGTTTGTATGCTTTGTTGAATTGCAGAATTTCGCCGGGGCTGAAAGGGGCCTCGTCGGGTATAGAAGGCCCGCGCCTCGTGAAGGTGTCCACCGGGAAACTAAGTATTCTGTCTTGGTACTGCATTTTTAGTTCTGGATGGATGTCACGGGACTCCTAAGTCTATATGATGTTCTTTCGGTAATGTTGACCGTTTAGTGTCTAGCCACTGACTGCCCGCATAGCAATTTATACCACTCCAGTTGTTCATCGTGCCGAAAAAAGAAAACAATATAGGGATAATATCAATTTGGAATTCCCACAACCTCGCGTGCGGGTTATCGTTTGGCGCGGTAATCGGATCATTCCTAAAATAAACGAGTGAATATTAAAATATTCTTGGACCACGTCAGTCAAACTTCCATCTTTATGAAAAATTCATCCTGCGCTCTCATACTGGAGTCCCGGGAGTCACCCACGTGTTCACATAGTCACTATAGATCGTATCTCATACCTACGATAAAAATTACGCTACCAATTTGGGACATCGATAACAACGTTTAATTGCTGTACTCGATGCATTGTCTTAGCCCGCGACACCATAATATAAATGCCGGGCATTCACGGGAAAAACCAGTTCAAAAGTTTGTACCTTTAGTATACAGGTAAAACATACCTATTAAGCACATACGGCATTGTGTGCGCGATAGGAGCGTGTCTTAACAACGACAACGATGCAGATCGGATGCAGTTTTAGTAGGGTGAAACAACTAGTATGTGACTCTTGACCGAATACTGATAACACAGAAGATATAAACAAAATAGACTGGGTTTCTCCAAAACGAGAAACTGTTAGGTTATCAACGCTGAGACCACGTCAGCCGATATTTAGATACACGTCGCACTTATAGGTATCATCCCACTTTAGTACTCCTGTTTGAAAAAGAACTTCAATTATAGCAGTAGTGGATCTTGTGAGTGCCCGCTATGAATGCTGCGCTGCAGTCCAGCGTCATGCTCACATTATGCAAAAGTGGCAAAGCGGTGTATGGCCTATGAGATGCGGGTGACCGCTGCATGGCAAAAAGCAGATAATTCTACAAGAAGTATGTTTATTCTAGGCGTTTTAGGTATCGTTCCGTGAGAACGTGAGCTGTAGGTTTCTGGCAATTCGGCCCCAGCAATTCATGTTACCTGCTGCTTTGACCCATACTCATATCACTTTAGAGGCGGCACATACAGAATAGGTCAAAATTTTCGGAAATGCATCTGACCCCTATGCACTATAGAATCTTCATCACTGAATACGAAAATAGTACCCTTGCCTTACCTAGATGCTTAATTTTGAAGTTATAGACCGTACGCTACCGTGTCATTCACTGTATAATAATACTTATGTTTTAAAAAGAAAGTTATGTCATGTTAGGCACAAAATTTTATTCCATGGCATTAACAAACTTTAGACTATGTTAACAGTTGTAATGCAATAAAAATATAATGCATAAAGTGACAAAATTTGCATGTAAAAACCTAATTAATAATATGTAATTTGCGCAAATTGCTATGAAACGCATTTATTGCATACTTTTTATTCAAAAGTAAGGAAAACTATGTTATGATATGCATTTTGCACCGAAATTCTCTGTTACCGCCTTAATAAAGTTACAAATCGCGTGCGCCCTTTTAACGTACAAACGATTCAAAAAGACTAGACGTAAGTATACAATTAAAATTACAGTAATTTGTGTAAGTTTTTTTAGGGTTCCGTAGTCCGACAAGGAACCCTTATGGTTTCGCCATGTCCGTATGTCCGTCCGTCTGTCCGCAGCTTAGAAATTATTATAGCTATTAGAAAGCTGTAATTTGGTATGGGTATACATATTATACACTCGCCGACAAAAGGGTAAAAATAAAATTTGAAAAAGTATACATATAAATATATATATTAAAAAAATACGCGTAAATTGGGGATGAATTTTTTTTCTCGTTTATCCCATAGTGTGGGGTATCGTTGGATAGGTCGTTCAAAAGCATTATGGGTGTGTCACAACCGTTTTTCGATTTAGGGATCCATCCATCAGCCTGTTTCGTCCACTGCTGGACATAGGCCTTTCCAGGATTTCGCCACTCTTGGCGGTCCTCCTGGAAGAAATGCGCATACTCACACACGCTGGGCAGGCAGGTTGGTGAGCGCGGTGCCAAAACCCTTGCACCAGTGACGCCGCTGCCCGTCACCAGTCTGGTTTATATAAGTCTCGGCAATTGGGGATGGCTAAACCGCCATCCCTCGGTCCCAGGCAATGGTGGGCCGCCTGGTTTTGCCTGAGAGCTGTTCTCTTACTCTCCCCCGAATAACTCCGGGAGGATTTGCGAGTAAGATGGTGGTACCTCCACAGTGGAGCCCGGCATCAGCTCTACCACCTCGATTTAAATCTAGGGATCCGTTGGCGAATTATTAAGCTTTAATTAAAGTGCCAATTTTTGTTAGGGTCAAGTGTCCCCCCTCCTACCGGCTAAACGGTTGTTTATGGATATGTGGAAAATTTCACAGAAGTACTATATATAATACATTTAAAAGGAAAACTATCACAGCTATCTAGACTTTACAGGTTTACGAGTAGAGGCCGCGCCAAACTTTTAGTCCCCTCTAAACACGGCAAGTATGGACCGTTCTTACAATTGTATGGGACTAGAAGTTTGGCGCGATCTGTATTAGTAGACTATCTTATAAAATGCGCGTGGCCCGACACGCACTTGGCTGGTTTTTTTTCTATGCAGATTTAAATATTCTGTTTTCTTGCTGTGAGTATTTATTTTAGACATCTCACTCAACCTGCTGGACCGACGACCTAAATGTCGTTGTGGGTGGCGGCTGGTTGAGGAGGACAAGAGTGGCGAAATCTAGGCAAGTCTTATGTTTATCAGTGGACGAACGCGAGCTGATGGATATAACACAAACCCTTTTATTTATTTATTTTTCTTTAGTTTGCCGTTTGACATCCCAGAATTAGATCCATATAAGCGACACTATCAAATGGTATAACAATATAGTGTTTTTTTTAATCAACCGTTTCGATTCCCGGCTAGGTAAATTATTTTTTCAAAAATCTAATGATGAAGTTTTGGTTTTCATAAAAATCGGCCCCATGACTCCTTTGAGATTTTTTCGTTATTCCATATAGTTTCAGATTAGGCCATCCATGCCCACTTGTAAAACGAGCCTGTATTTGTTATAAGACTTACACTTGGCATATGATGTCTCAGGTTGTACCAGGGTCCAGTCCAAGTGCACAGTGGGCATCGAATATGAAAGTCCAATCGCATTTGCTGCGTGTAGTCCTGAGAAAAATATATTTTTTTTACTTATATAAAACGGTCATGCCTAGAATGATCGCTACTGGGCAAAAAAACACCCATAATTCAAATGCCTGTCATTTTTAGGGTTCCGTACCTCAGGAAGAAAAAAACGGAGCCCTTACCGATGGCCATGTCGACCTTTCGTCACCTATTACAGGGTAGGCTCGCCCGTTAACACCACTGAACAACTCACCCGGTTTTGACTGATCCTGTCCAAAGCGTCCTTTTCGCCAGTACCGGATACGGTGCCTGAACTGCTGTCCATCCCGCCCACTTGCGCCGCAGGCAGTTCCAGTGAAGCGGTCGTACTGCCCGAGTTGTTTTGGGCTGGAATGTGATTTATTTATATTTATATAACGGTAAGGTTTTGCACCGCCAGTAAAACTCTTTGGTCGGGCCGCAATGACGTATGCATGTGAGGTTCGACCACAAGGTTTCATAGCGGTGAGGTCTCGTACCGCCATAAAACCTTTTTGATCAGGTCGCAATGTATTGTTGACCGTATTAGCCAATATTATTTAAAAAACTCATTGGTATTAGATATCAAAACCTCAGACACATGACTGTATGGAATGAATAAGTATTCTTTGCCTTCCTACTTAGTGTGGTTATTATCTTGGGACTACCGCGCGCAACCGTAACGGTCAATACGCATTTATTTACAATTTAATTAGTTTTATTCAAATGAATAGCTCTTCTTAATCAATAAACCTTGAAATATGGAGACGAAAATTGATAATATGTGTTTATTACTAGAAAAATTAGAAAAAACAATTGAAGAAGCAAATCTTGGAAATTTAAATACAACAGTGAAACAGCTAAGCGAAGAAAATGATTTTCTGAAGCAAAAAATCTTCTTTTTGGAGAGGAAAATAAACACCCAAATAAATAGCAAGAAGTTTATTATTTATGGACTTCAAGAGTTCGGATATGAATCCTTCCAAGACCAAATTAACCGAGTGAGTACAATATTCTATGAAATTATGTCCATGAATATAAATGGCTACGTGGAGAATGTGAAACGCTTAGGAAAAGGTCAAAAAAGACCATTAGAAGTCGAACTTATAAGTAAAAGAATGGTTATGTATATCATAGAAAATCGGCAACTATTTAAAGATACTGGCTTATACATTAGTGAATTCTTAGACGGTTCACAATTACAAGAAAAGCGAGAAATGAATGCTTACTTACGAACAGCCAGAGCAAAAGGTCAGCATGCAATCATCCGAAATAACACACTTTTCGTCGAAGGACAACCAGTAGACATATCTCATTTTAACACATCACAGCAACACCATGAATCTACAACCTCGCAACAACAAGACTTATACGAAACCACCACAAAATCGACATCTGTTTCAAATACAAATGATCACGGAATTAGCGCAGAAAACAAAAGATCGACCATTGATTGCGACACCCAACAGAAAACTGATCGGAATGAGTCCTTGGAGACATCTGCGCCCACAACGGTCAAGGCCATTTTACCTGCAAGTATAGGTAAATATAACACAAGAAGAAATGAAACACCTACATTTGTGGCACCTCAAACTAGAAGTAGGCGGAGAACAGTTGAAACTAATAACAATAGAAATTCCTTTCGAAGACGGTTTTAAGTCAATTTTTCAAAACATGGACAGCATAGGAAACAAACAGCATTTAATACAAGCTTTTTTAACTGACTCACCCTACCACGTCGTTGGATTGTCGGAGCTATGGTACGACCTCGACTATTGCAGACTCATCAACTTTCCAGGTTATAAAATTTCGTCTATCTTATGTCGTGAACATTATGAAAAGGGAGGCCTGTGCATTTTGGTTAAAGAAAATATAGAAACAATAAAATTAAAAAACTTGGTAAATTTATCGATTGAATTTATAATAGAAATTAGTGCTGTAGAAATCCCAAAAATTAATTTAATTATTATTCATTTGTACAGAGCAGGGCGTCATATTGATGTCTTTTTTAGTGTCATGACACAATTACTAAATAAAATAAAAAACAAAAATAAAAGTATTTTAATAGCGGGAGACTTTAATATTAATGTTTTAGAAGACACAAGACAAGCTCGCGATTTGATTAATCTGATGAAATGCTTTAATCTAAAACAACTTGTTAGGGAACCTACAAGGGTAACAAAAACATCAGCTACTTGTATCGATTTAATTTATAATAGAAATTAGTGCTGTAGAAATCCCAAAAATTAATTTAATTATTATTCATTTGTACAGAGCAGGGCGTCATATTGATGTCTTTTTTAGTGTCATGACACAATTACTAAATAAAATAAAAAACAAAAATAAAAGTATTTTAATAGCGGGAGACTTTAATATTAATGTTTTAGAAGACACAAGACAAGCTCGCGATTTGATTAATCTGATGAAATGCTTTAATCTAAAACAACTTGTTAGGGAACCTACAAGGGTAACAAAAACATCAGCTACTTGTATCGATTTAATTTATAATAGAAATTAGTGCTGTAGAAATCCCAAAAATTAATTTAATTATTATTCATTTGTACAGAGCAGGGCGTCATATTGATGTCTTTTTTAGTGTCATGACACAATTACTAAATAAAATAAAAAACAAAAATAAAAGTATTTTAATAGCGGGAGACTTTAATATTAATGTTTTAGAAGACACAAGACAAGCTCGCGATTTGATTAATCTGATGAAATGCCTTAATCTAAAACAACTTGTTAGGGAACCTACAAGGGTAACAAAAACATCAGCTACTTGTATCGATTTAATTTTCACAAACATCATAAAAAATAAGTCAGAAGTTCAGAATCTTGGCTTTTCAGACCACAAAGCTGTTGAAATAAACATAAATAGCGAACAGTTGCCCGGATTAAAACAGAAAGTATGGATGACAAATAAAAGGGTATTTTCAGAAAAAAACATGCTATCATTTAAAGAAGATTTAAAGGAGATAGATTGGAACCACATAATTTGTAAAAATAAAAATATAAACGAAAATTAATTATAAACTTTCATAACACGATACAAAAAATTTTAAACATAAATATACCGACACAAAAAATAAAAATTAAAAACAAAATGTCAAAAACCTGGCTAACAAATGGACTAAAAAAATCATGTATCCATAAAAGAGCCCTTAAAACCATGTTAAATGATACAAACGATCCTATTATTAAAAAGTACCACAATAAATACAGCAAAATCTTGAAAAAGGCTGTAAAAAATGCGAAAAAACACGAATTTACTAGACAAATGAAAATATCAGATAATAAAATGAAAATAATGTGGAAGATTATAAATACGAACCGAAGTAAAACAAATAAGAAAGAACAAAAAAACTTAATACTGAAAATTAATAACAAAACTGAAAATTGTCCTAACAAAATAGCAAATGAGTTTAATAGATTTTTTCGCAGAAGTCGGCGCAAACGCTGCGGGTACAGAGGAGGCGCGCGGGAAACCGGTTGTTAACCCCCCCTCCACCTCCATGTACTTGCGCCCGGTCACGTACAATGAGGTACTGATTATCATTCAGAAACTAAAAAATAAACACAGTTTTGGCATTGACGACATCCCCCCTATTCTGTTAAAAAAATGTGCACTAGAACTTGTCGAACCGTTAACGATGTTAATTAACCAAAGTTTCGAGGAGGGCAAATTTCCTGATTTATTAAAAATATCGCTGATCAAACCTGTCCATAAAAAAGACGATGAACAAATACCAGACCACTATCGACCAATTGCCTTGCTGATAAGATTTTCAAAAGTTTTTGAAAAGGCCATGTCAAACCGCTTATATTACTTTTTTGAAAAGTACACAATATTCGATGACAGCCAAAACGGGTTTAGAAAATCAAGATCGACAACAATTGCAGTATATAAATACATTCAAGCTGCACTGACCTACATAAACGATAAAAAGTGTGCACTCGGCATATTATTGGATATGACGAAAGCCTACGATAAAGTCTCATATAAAATACTATTATCTAAACTATACGGATCAGGAATTCGAGGTCCAGCTTTTTCGTGGTTTTCTTCTCATCTCGAAAATAGAAAACAAATTGTACAAGTAGAATTTTTCAACAACGTATCAAATATAATAGAAAATGTTAGGTCGGAAGAAAGAAACTTAATATGTTCTATACCTCAAGGCAGTGTCCTCGGATGCATATTATTTCTTATTTATATTAACGACTTACCTAAAGTGCTTAACAAAGAAACAACACTTACAGTTCTCTTCGCAGATGATATATCATTGCTTATAAAATGTGATGATGACTCGGACGCAGAAATGTTGATGAAACAAAACCTTCTTACTGTTAAAAATTGGTTAGATGATCACAACCTTAGCATAAATTATAAAAAAACCAAGACAATGCAATTCCGTCCATTTCAGAAACCCAGCCTTAACATTAATTTACAAATCGGAAATACAAAACTTGAATCTATAAATCAATTCTGCCTCTTAGGTATAAATATAGATACGCACCTCAACTGGAAAAGTCATATAAAAAAAGTCAAATCTAAAATATCGTCATTCACCTATGCGCTTAAAAACATTGAGAATAACACAAACACTGAAACAGCGCTGTCAGCATATCACGCTTTCGCTAGCTCCTGGCTCAGGTATGGAGTAATGTTATGGGGCATCAGCGTAGACGCTGATCAGCTATTTATACTTCAAAAACGTTGCATTCGAATCCTTGCTCATGTGGACTCCAGAACAAGTTGTAAAGATTATTTTATAAAATTCAACCTTCTAACCCTTCCATGTATTTATATACATGATGTATGTATGTTTGTTTTCAAGAACATGAAGCATTTCAAACAGGTTAAAGACACGCACAATCATAATACCCGGAATAAAGAAAAATTACACTTGCCATTGTCTCGCATAAAAATGCTTAACAATAGCCCATACCACATGGCAATAAAAATTTATAATAAAATACCCGCAGAAATAAAATCGGAAATTAAAGAACACATTTTCTCTAAAAGGATAAGAATATTTCTAGTAAAAAAATGCTACTACTCGGTTGAGGATTTCTTAACAGAATAATTTATGATAGTTAATGTGCCCTTTTTAATTTATTTTTTTCTGTTTTTGTCCACCTTTAAGTTACGATATCATAGTTATGCTATATTAGAATGTAAAATATATATATATTCAAATGTTATACTATATGTTGTAGATTTATTTATTTATATTATACGAAAATTTTATGTCTATATTGTGTCGATAGTTAAGTTTTTATGTTAACTTTAAGTTGTGTTACAAATTTGCAACGCCTATAATAGGCATCTAAGTTATAAGCGCCAAAAATACATAAGATCTGTACACACTTAGATTGCAATAAACGTTTGAGTTTGAGTTTGAGTTTGATGCCCACTGTAATATCAGAAAATTGTATTTTCCATCTCGTGTAGAATACCTTTAAAATATAATGAACTTTTCTTCCACATTTACCCGTTTTGTTGCTCTAAGACTGCTTTCAAATCAAAAATCTGTCTTTGTTTAAATAATGAATAGGTTGCATTTATCGATGGTTTTTGAATATTGTTTTTAGTGAAATAATTATTTTATATTTGGTAGTAAGTATTGTTATGTTTTGTTTGCTCTGTTTCTTTTTTTAGGTTTGTATTTAAAATGATTATTCTAGTCATCGTTTTCAGTCTCCATGTATCCCTAGCCTTATTTGTTTTGTTTTTTTCTTAGAAATAGAAATCTGTTATTGGCCTTAATATTAAGTAATTTGTAATCTGTTATATTTTTATTATGCATTACATTACAAAATAGAAAAGATCAATTAGAAACAAATTTCAAGTATTTGCAACTTCTTGGTTACACGGCAAGTGCGCAGTTGATAGAGCGCTGGGAACATAGACCATGAGGGCATAGTCGGTAACCTTAACTCATTCATCGTGTACCATCATGACAAAGTTACAGTCACACGACAAAAAGTATGTCTTAAAAAAGCTGGCTGACCTTGGCGAAACCTGGCAGGTGTACAGTCATGAAAAAAAATGTTCCGACAGAAAAAACGGCCAGGCCGTAGTCAGACTAAGACCTGATTTCACCAACCCTGTTAGTTATTTCATAAATCAGACATAACCTAACAAGGGATTAAAATGAACAAGGACAATAACATCTCTGTTAATTTTGTATGTCCCATGTCGAAAATGTAACAAGCCATATTAGTAAATAAAACATTAAGCGAATGACTCAAAAATCATTCACTCATTCGGGTCATTATTTTGTTTTGTCATTATTGCGCAAGCGGGCACTTTTTTCACTAGTCGTATTATAAGTTTCGTGTTTGGTAAGGCGACTGATTTGCAATGCCGTTTATTCCGTTGAATTCAATAGAAATCGGTTTACATTTCGTTTTGCTGGTTCAAATGTCAAAAATTTTGAGTCTTCGAGATAGGTCAGTTGCCGGTAGCCATGACAACAATGTAAACAATTGCAAACATGGCCGATCCAGACAGCTGTGGGTCTGTGCGACAGTAAGCTAATCGTCTGTTATCAATCTAACGAACCCCTAGAGCAGTCATTACGTTTAACGACTCATTAAGAAAATTATAGCATGGTGGGACACTCACTAACTTTAACAGTCTGTTAAATAGTATAACAGGGGTGTCAACTAACTAACAGGGTATGGTGAAATCAGCTCTAAGGGATTTTCTCATAGGTTGGTCAAGGCCACAATATGAAGTTGGTTGGTTGATGTGTTAAAATCTACCCCCGAGTGCGACCCTAAAATTAGTCTGCCAAGAAGACCCTCGGCTGAAAATATTTTTCTAGCTATACTAATTGAGTGTTATCGTATGAGCACAGTTCAATGCTGGTACGTTAATGAGATAGCACTTTTTGTCCTGCTTTCCACAATGACTGTCATGCTGGTACTCGATGAATTAAGATTACCGACTATCCCCTCATGGTTTCTTAGTAATCATCGGTAAAACATGCGTGGTCGACTGTTTGTGACTTGCATTTCACACTCGGAAGCACATCGGACACAACCTTAGGGATTAATGTCGTAAGAATGTTTTATTTTCATACAGGTTGAAACTGTTCTATGTTGGAAATAAAAAATACATGTTTTGTTACTTTTGTCATGATTCATAATAATAAAAAAATATATCGACCTTCAAAAGAATAATTACTGGATTCATTAAATTAAACGAACCACTAACTGCCGAGCTTGAGAGTTCAAAGATTTTTTTCGTTTTTCTCGGCATTTCACCAAAAACAAACAACAATAACAAAACAAAATATCAACAAAAACTGTAACAAACGTCAAAATAAATAGCACGTAAAGCAACCGCAACGAAAATACAAACAAGATGCACTCATACCGACGCGATCGTACAAGATGGGCGCACCGACGACGTTCCGATTCATCGATGTATTTTCGCTGTCAGTACCTATGGGTTAGCGTTCCGATCGATTTTCGTAGCAAAAAGACATTATTCATTTTTGAATATTTTTCTGTTAAATTGAACGAATACACTGAGATTTTTGTTTCGATTTATACAGGCATTATTTATTGTATTTTTGCAATAATGATTTTAATGGTACACATTATTTGCTATCCCGAACAGACTATAATACTCCGGTGACAGAGACGACGCTCTAAGAAGCCGAACATATCGTTATGTACATTATTTACCGCCGGAAATATGTACTGTCTATTGTCAGTCACATGTCACGTCGCGTAAGTTGGCTATGCATTCGAAATTGGAAACCAAAAAGAAACTTTTTTACGATTTTGTGTTCTATTAGTGATTCCGATTCATAGATTTCAATAAAGCTAGGGGGTTCAGTTTTAATCTGTATAATAGTGTTACCGTTGTTTTGCGGGGATCCCGTGGCCGCCGGTAGTACAATCGTAGTTCCGTTGCTCACGTGTAAGTCGTCAGCCGGCGCTGAAAATGTGACAACATTGTGTATCACACACACATTGAAATAGCATTAAAAATTTGAAAAATAGATTTTTTTTTGCCCCCTAGTGCCTGCACTACAAATTGTACAACCAGTAAGGGAGCAAAAAGATTCATTTTTCGAAATTGACCAAAAGGATTACTGAACCTAGTTCTTGATCACTAACCGAGTCTCCAGTATGAATTTGGTCGGTTGATTTAATTTCATTCTATATAAGACGTATAAAAAAATAATTTAAAAATTATCGATATGAGTAAGTATCGATCGATACTTTAGTTAGAGGTACTCATAGGAGTAGTATCGCAAAATTATTTGAGTACTACTTATATGCGTAGGTAGCTATACCTTGTGGGTATCGGAACATCCCTATACGGAACATGTAAACAAACTAACGGCATTTTGTCAGTCTTCTACTTTTTAATTTTAAATTTCTTGACGTCTAGGTAAATTGTCTTGGGTAAAATTCGAATAGTATTGGTAAATAAAATAAAAGGCGCGGCTAGCTGAGATCGCCACATGCAAGCAACAAAGTTTTGAAACTGGTCAGGCGAGAACCTTGCTGACTGTACCTCATTCCGTCTGCAAGCTAAAGACCTGTGACATACGGACGGACAGACAGCAGAGCGACATTAATTAGGGCTCCGTTTTGCTCTTTGGGCGCGGAACCCTAATAAAAATGGACATGGCAACACATTCTCGTAGAAAGTATTGCCATGTCCATGTCCACAGCAGAGATACCTTAAATTTCAAAAAATAATGAACTCACTTGTCTCATGAAATTTATTCTCGTTAGCTGAAGCACCCCAGGGTGTTCTGTAAGGAAAGCAGGGTAGGTGCAAGCGTGAAGAAGGCAAATAGGGTTACACACATATTAGGGGTTGAATTGAAGTGAGAGGGTTAGGCAAAAAGATAATTTTAAAAAAACAATAAGGCATCGTCACATCATTTCGGGGGGGCATCACCGATGTTTCCAAGTGTGGATTGTCAACAGAACCGCTAGACCTTTAGAGCCTCTCATCCTTTTTTTTTCCGACGATCATTACTTCCGTATCACCATACAAATACACGCCTTTTAAGGCATACAGGTTTATGTCACAGCGTTTTCCTTAACCGCCAGCAAGTGGTATACAAATAATGTAGAGATAATCTGATCTTCAAATGCATGCCCCTCCAATGACATGCAAAGTAGATACAAATACCCAATGCACACAAATTGGTCTTCGTCCTTGGTCATTCAGTCACCGGAAAACGGTACTTGTCAAATTCCCGAACGGCTGGATCTGTTGTAGTCTAGGCGCTAGGTCATGTCTCGTGTGCAGTTATATGTGCCCTAAGTTTTATTGCGGGGCGTTGTTAAACACCTATATAGGAGTATTTTAAAAAAATGGTCACATGATCCAGATCGTGGTCGTATGGTCACCATTTTTAAAAATGGCCGCCGGGTTGGTATATTTATTTGTCAAAGTATATCTCGGTATCCAGTGGTCCAATTTGGATTTTTTAAAGCTTATTTTGCTCCTTTTGTAAAGGCAAAGAAATTTGGTAATCACACATTTTTTGTGATTTAACCGTTGTTGAGTCAAACTAAGGTTTTTAATATTTTCATTTCGCGAAAGAATTGGAAAAATACTCATTGCTTTTCTATTGTAGTTAAAATTTAATGCAAAATTTAGTTCTTTTTTAGGGTTTCGTACCCTAAGGGTGCCTAATGGGACCCTATTACTAAGCCTCCGTTGTCTGCCGTCCATCTGCCACAGGCTCACATATTCTTCATACGCTCCTAAGCCAACTGCTTGCAATGGGGACGACTAACGTGCACTTTTAAACCACCATCACACTGATGAACTCTCGTATATCGAAATGGGTAAGATTAGAATAGCTCTTGAACAGTTGAAAAACATAAAGGTGCCGGGGAAGACGGCATCACACCCGAACTCCTGAAATCTGGAAGTTCCGTAACATTCAGACAGCTAGAGGACCTTTTTTGCCGCATTCGGTCCCCGCAAAAAGAATGGAACAGGAGCCTGGTCATTTTGTTCTTAAAAAAAGAAGGACAAAATCGTACTTAAGAACAATAGACCAATACCGCTCCTGAGCCACACCTACAAGCTATTCTCAAGAGTTATCATGAATCGTTTCATCCAATGATTTGATGACGTCCAACCTCCAGACCAGGCTAAATTTCGAAAGGCTACAGCACTTAGACCACATTCACATGCTAAGGTAGATTGTACAGAAAACCCAAGAGTATTAGCAGCCCTTAGGTCTAGCGTTTGTGGACTACAAGAGAGCCTTCGACTCCATTGAAACTTGGTCTATTCTGCAATCCTTACAACAATGCCAAGTTTACTGGCTTTACGTGAAGATGCTGAAATATCTGTATGTTTCCGCTACGATATCTGTCCAAGTACAGGGTGTACAAACAAGGCCAATTCAGAGTCGGTCTCGTGAAAAAAGTGTTACATACAATACGGATACGGAACCTTAAAAACATCATGGTAAAGAGCAACAGTATATATGCCAAAGCTACAGTAAAGCGACAAAACCAGGGCGCTTAAATTGTAGCGCTTGAAAAACAATTCGGTACTGTCTGAGAATGGAACCATAATTTTTACTTTTATTTTTAATATCTGTGGCGTATGCACCACATACCTCCATCAGCCTGTGTTCGTCCGCTGGTTGACATAGGCCTTTCAATATTTCGCCACTCCGCGGTCTTATCCTCCTCATTCAGCCGCCACCTGGACCGTCCTTCAGGCGGTAAACGGTTTTGGGGAGATAACGTCTCCTGGTCTCACGCCGTGCTGAAGGTATATCGGTCTTGTTTGTGTCCAAGTACAGGGTGTACAAACAAGGCCAATTCAGAGTCGGTCTCGTGAAAAAAGTGTTACATACAATACGGATACGGAACCTTAAAAACATCATGGTAAAGAGCAACAGTATATATGCCAAAGCTACAGTAAAGCGACAAAACCAGGGCGCTTAAATTGTAGCGCTTGAAAAACAATTCGGTACTGTCTGAGAATGGAACCATAATTTTTACTTTTATTTTTAATATCTGTGGCGTATGCACCACATACCTCCATCAGCCTGTGTTCGTCCGCTGGTTGACATAGGCCTTTCAATATTTCGCCACTCCACCGTCTTATCCTCCTCATTCAGCCGCCACCTGGACCGTCCTTCAGGCGGTAAACGGTTTTGGGGAGATAACGTCTCCTGGTCTCACGCCGTGCTGAAGGTATATCGGTCTTGTTTGTATACTCTGTACTTGGCAGACATCGTAACGAAGTCATACAGATATTTCAGCATTTCCACGTAACAGCAAAAAAGCTCCTCTAGCTGTCTGAGTGTTACGGAAACTCCAGATTTCAGGAGTTCGGGTGTGATGCCGTCTTCACCCGGCGCCTTTATGTTTTCAACTGTTCAAGAGCTATTCTAATCTTACGCTTTTCAATATACGGGAGTTCATCAGTGTGATGCTGGATTAGAGGTGCACGTTTGTTGTCTTCATTGCAAGCAGTTGGCTTAGCAGTGTATGAAGAATATGTGTGAGCCTGTGAGAGATGGACGGACAGACAGCTGAGACTTAGTATTAGGGTCGCGTTAGGCACCCTTAGGGTACGGAACCGTAAAAAATAACAAAATTTTGGATTAAATATTTAACTACAATAAAAAAGCAATAAGTATTTTCAACTCAAAATATTAAAAACCTTAGTTTATCTCAATAACGGCTCGATTTAACAAAAAATGTATAATAACAAAATTTGTTTGTCTTTACAAAAGGAGTAAAATAAGATTTGAAAAATCAAAATCGGACCATTGGATACCAAGATATACTTTGACAAATAAAACCAACCCGGCGCATGATCTGAATCATATGACCAATTTTTTTTAAATACTCCTATAGTTGTTTAACAACGCCCCGCAATAAAACTTAGGGCACATATAACTGCAGACGAGTCATGACCTAGCGCCTGCACTATTGGCCACTAGTATATAAATGACGCGAACGCACGACAGAGCGGATGTGTCGTTCCATACAATGCGAGCGCTCCCCGTCATACTTTGCCAGTACCTGCGGGCTTATAACAACCATAGATGGCAACCGACACTGAGTTTCATAATTATATTAATCAAAAACAGACAAAAAATTAACGTACAAAATAACCTTCAATGGGTATTGAACTATTTACAAATTGTGACGTCATTTCAAGTGCGAACGTATCCTAAGATAAGCGGATGTATATGTTTTTGACGATAGGCACTCGGTTTGGCAACTAAATTTACGATACAGAATCAGAGGGTTGGACCAATCGCACGATTAGCTAACCTCCTAGTACACGGGCGAGTCCAAGTACACAGTAAAATTTCTGCTCTCACACAGATAATTACAATTATTAGAGGAGAGGCATGCATTTTAAGATTGGATTATCTCTACTAATTCCGTACGCTCGGCCGGATTAAGGTTGTTGAATCATCAAACTCGCGCGCGCGGCCAAGACAGCCTTAGCACGGGGAACCTTTGTCGCCGTTCGTCGCACGCGCACATAACACATTCTGCGAAACTATTATTTCGATTTGGCCGCGCCTTAGTGCATGTAGCGAGAGGAAAATGATAAATGCAAACACATTTTTGTTTAGTCTAACACTGGAGTGCGAGATTTTGCGTGAGCACCCTTAAGAGACGTGTCCTACCGACTGACCTACTTAACCAGTGTGGACTGTGACTTGCATTTCACTGGCACCCCTTTAGAGATTAGTGTCGTACGTGACGATATAATAGGTTGGGGAAAAACTTCTTTTCGCAAATAGTATGTATGAACTTATAATAAAATCTCTTTGGCTATACCATTTGTACCTGGCTGGTTTTGGTATTATTAAAAAGTTTAAATTTTAAAAAAGATAATTCCAAATTCAGATTAGGTAAAATGTGTGATTTTCATTTGTTTAAATGAATCTAATGAACCACAGCCTTCTCTAGTCTCAAGCCGTGCTATTAGAATAGGCTTGTACACAGGGTAAGCAAAATATTATTCTATTTAGTCCGTCATTTAGATTATCAATAAATATTGGACACGTATTTTTTCTTTTGTCAATCAAACAAAAAATGACAGAGATAAAGCGCGTCAAAGTTTGGGAGTGGGGGCAAATGACGTCACTCCTAAGTAAAACACAGTTACAGGTAACAAGAGTCCGTAAAACTTGGCCGAATCAAATGATGAATAACATACAATAGGAAGATAGGTATCACACACAATCCACTAAAGACTTCAAAATGATAAACCAACATTACTTTGATGTTTTGTCAATTTTGACAGTTGTTGCAAGGGAGATACCGCATCTCCATATAAAATGACCAGTCGTAATATCTCGCTGATTTGTGGTCGAGAAATCTCTGTATGGAGATCGTGAAAATAGCATTTTTTGGGTTTCGGCGGAGATAAGCAGTATCTCGCCTGATATTTCGATCATGGAGATCATCTCCATACCACCGGAATTGGCCACCAGCCCCCTGATTCTGTATCGTAAACTCAGTTGCCAAACCAAGTGCCTGTCGTCTAAAACACACATATCCGCTTATTTAAGGATAAGTTCGCACTTGAAATGACTTCACAATTCGTAAATAGTTCAATACCCATTAAAGGTTATTTTGGAAGTTCACTTTTTATCTGTTTTTGGTGAATAGCAACTATAGCTAGCAACCGACACTGAGTTACATAATAGCCCCCCTGGACGGCGATTCTCGCACATGTGACAATTTGCGAAGTCCGAAAGCGGGTGATATTTACAAGCTCGTTATGAAGAAACGCACCAAACTTTTAAAATATAAACCTGGACGGCTATTCCGGCACTTGCGCAAAAATCGCGAAGGCAGATTTCGGGTGACTTTAAAAGGGATATTGTAGGGATATGTATTGATTTTTTTTTATTGAAAACTTATAGAAAGCATTCCTTATATCATCTAACTTATATTTGATGGGGCTTAGTCACTCTAATTTCCATCGCATGGCATTTATCAAACTTTAAACAAATATCTAATGATTGATATTGCGAGTGAGAAATAATGCCGGAATAGCCGCCCTGTTGTCCGTATTCCTAACATGCTTCACGCGTGTTTTAAGAAGTTATAGTGAGTAGAATTATCATCACACGGCATTTATGACGCAAGAAACAGAAGCGAATGAAAAGCAAAGCGTGTGAAAATTTTTGCGAAAAACATTCTACTCTGTGAGTTGTGATCGGGCTGCAAAAATCGTTTTTGGGCAGTTGTTTCGTGCATGAAGATTATAGTTTGGTCACTGTGATCGGACTGCAAGCGATTAATGACTTTATTGTCTGAATATTGATAATCACAGAATATGTTGTCGAGACAAGTAGCTGTATCCTGTGTAATTGGAGTTGGTTCCAAGAACACATCAGACAAATTTAAATGATTTAAACAAATGTAGTAATTTTGTGTGCATAATTGACTTTTCTAGTAGATCTACGTTAAAATCCCTACATACAATAACTTTTTTATTGGTATCAAATAATAATTGTAAAACCTCCACCATTGCTTTTTCGAAAACTGTGTAATCTTGTCCCGAGGGTCAGTAGACACAAAGAATTATATTTTCCTCATTTCTTATCTAATTAATTCTACCTGATGTTCTGCAGAAAGTTTTACAATGTCTTTTCTTTCCTTGCCATTATATTATTTTTAACAAGAATCATGGAGCCATCTTTTTGTATTGTTATAAGAACAGCAAAATTATTAACATTAAATCGCATATTATATTAAAGTAAATGGTGTTCAGATATACACAAAACATCTGTTTTCGATTCCTCTAAGAATATTGAAAGTATTTTGCCGAGGAAGCCATTGTATATTTTGGTATACTTTGGCGGCTTTCCCGTTGTCTTTAAATCTAAAAAGAATTTGTTACAATTTTGTTAGTACTTGTACTAACCATGTCAATAGGGACAAAACTATGAAAAGAATTATTATTATTACGAATACCATCAATTATAACTGTTATTGAAAAATTTTCTGTTACACACATTGTAAATTGATAAAATGATAGCCTTTACAGTAATTGAAATTTTGTTTATGCGCGCGCAGATGGAAATGGAGGCACTGCCGGACCCGCCAAACAATTAAATATTAATAAACTGAATATTCATGTAAGTACAACAAAAAATTTTGTTAATTTGTTGGTAAAATAAAATTATTATTTATTCAATTTTAACGTGTATTTATTCGCAAAAACTTTACTATTTCTTAATATGTACATCAAAACTCTTTGCTAAGATTTAAAAAATACCGTAATGTAAAAAGCACGCGTGTTTAATATGCTGCATTATGACCCTAATAACGCTGCAATAAGGGTAATTATTATAATATACAGTGGTCGTATAAAGTACTCACGCGGTAGCCGACGTGGCAGTAGTGAACGTGCATCGAGTCGCCGTCCTCGTTTGGGTCTGCATCAATGGCTGGTGTGTCAGGAACTGGCTCTCAAGGTTCACTGTCGTTTCCAGCATACTCGTGTCTGGGGTCTCGCGGTCATTGCACACTGGGGACGATTCGCGGCGAGTTCGCACTAGCACCGACCTGTATTTCTGGGAAAAAAAAGAAAAATATATTTATCAGTTGACAACCCGCAAAATAGATTCAAGACAAGAAGGCATAAAGAATTTCGCTAACCAAAAACCGAATCACCTATGGTAAGCCTACTGCCGTATACGCACGAGCCCGGCACGCACACATTCACATCATAGTAAGCCTATTTTCCATAGTAAGTCCACTCACACACTTGTAAACCGCCGCCATTGCAATGCTTTAGTTGTGTGTATTAGCGGCGAGGCCGTCCTTTTTTTCGTAAGTCTATGCCTCAGTTTAAAAATCCATTTAGGTGTCCAACGAAGACGTTCGGACGGAGCGATTGTGCGGGGCTTGCCGGGCGAGACTCCGAACTCGTTGTTCGAAAATTGTATGTAGCTAGGTGGCTTAGCTACCTCCAGCGTCTCGTCCCGAAAGAGCACTTCCGTTGGACAACTGTATGGATTTTTAAACTGTACTAGCCTGGTATTTAAAGAGGCTCCATAATGCTAAGCTTCAGTCCTGCTCTAAAGCTTTTGTTTTGAATTGTCTATCCTGCTCTAATCAACCCCCACAAGTAAAATTTCAGTTATTTTGAAATTGCGGCAACATTAGGAAATTAACTATATTTTTTTAAATGTTATACAATACAATTACAATCATAATTTTTTTAGTATGTATAGGCGTGTGATTTTTCCTGAAATTTCTACTTTTTAAAACTTATTAATAACGGTTTCCAGTCAAAAAACAAAAAAAAAAGAAACTCGTTTTTACCAAATTTTAGCTTCGTGGAGTCTCTTAAACTATTGTTTTTTAACGATAATAAGAACTAAACAGATTAGGTGGAAATTTTATTACCTACTGTATTTTCAGTTAGAACCAGTTTTTACTAGTTAGTGATATACAAAAAAAAATGCAAAAATAGGTAGCGACGATGAGCGAAGCGAGGAGGAGCGGTTAGGTTGACGTGATTATACGTTTAGGAGCCGAACGGAGCGGAACGAAGCGGAAAGTAGCACTATAGGCTGTCCGAGATATCATGATATGGGTGACAGTTCGTAATTTTCCATTTCACCTATACTATTCACACCATACTACATACACCCAGGCACAAAATAAAATATTAGGTTTTAAAAAAAACATATATTGAAAAAATGCAATAAATTATTTATCTATAAATCGAAACAATAATCACAGTGTATTCGTTAAATTTAACAAAAAAAGATTCCGAAAAGAATAATTTCTTTTTGCTACTTGATGCGTGGATCGGAACGTTAGCCCATAGGTACTGACTGACACTACATAATCGAAAATACACCGATGAATCGGTGCTGACATCTTATGGGATCGCGTCAGTATGAGTTCATCTTGTATGCGGTTTGTGTTTTCGTTGCGGTTGCTTTACGTGCTATTTGTTTTGACTTTTGTTACAGTTTTTGTTGATTTTTGTTTTGTTATTGTTGTTTGTTTTTTTTGGTGAAATGCCGAGAAAAACAAAAAAAAACTGAACTCAAGCTTGATTTCAGTTTCAAGCTCAAATTAACAAAAAGTAGTTTGGATAATCAAAGATCAATCAAATAAAAAATCGCTTTGACAGCCCTTGTTAACGTTCTCGGTACAAAAAAAATCGATTCTATTTCGTTAGGGCACATAACTATAACTGTCAACTTTGAACTGCATCCATATCATGATAACTCGAACATACTATAACTAGCTACAACGGGTTCTGATTTCGGAATTTAACTGTAACATATACCGGGTGTAAATAGACTGCTACCATTAAATGAAACCACTACAGGCCCTACTGAACCATTTTTCCCAAGAATCATACCCGCGGACATCCTTAGCTTGGGAAATAATTGAGCTCCAAATAAAAATGCGTGAACCCTGACGCACCGACATACGGGCGAGTATCGAGAGAACGTCGTCAGTGAAACAGCTGTTCCGGTGCAACGTTCTAAAATAGACCTTCCTCCTACGAGATAAAGTCTTTGAGTTACAGTTGAATATCTTTTACTCTGAATATTTGCACGGGTTTTTTTTTCGAATAGTTGTTCAGGATGATCAGTAGAGTATGTGGTTTTATTTAATGGTCGCACTCTATTTACAGCCTCTATAAGGTAACTTTAATTTATACAACCAAAATCATACTGAAGGCTTGGTAAGTGATCAGTAACACGAATCGATAATACTTTTTGCTGATTTCACAAAATAAAATCTTGACCTCCCATTGTAATTGACTCGGGGCTGGGCTTGTGTTTGTAAGGAACACGAAAAGAATTATTTACGAATTTCACAAAAAGGGTCATCGAACCTTGTTACTGAACACTTACTGAGTCTTCAGTTAGAATTTGGATGAATTAATTGAAGTCACCTTATACCGGGTGTAAATAGAGTGCGACCATTAAATGAAACCACATATTCTACCGACCCTACTGAACCACTTTTCCCAAGAGTCATACCCGCAGACAGCCTTAGTTTAGGAAATAATTGAGTTCCAAACAAAAACGCGTGAACCCTAACGCACCGACATACGGGCGAGGTTAGAGAGAGCGTTGACCTCAAACAGCTGCAGGTTTCACGGGCGACGCTCTCTCTAAACTCGCCCGTATATCGGTGCGTTTGGGTTCACGCATTTTTGTTTGGAACTCAATTATTTCCTAAACTAAGGGTGTCCGCGGGTATGACTCTTGAGAAAAGTGGTTCAGTAGGGTCGGTAGAATATGTGGTTTCATTTAATGGTCGCACTCTATTTACACCCGGTATACTCGCACATATGTATAAGTGACTTTTTTTATAAAGCCATGTTCATACCGGAGACTCGGTAAGTGGTCAGGACCAAGGTTCAATGACCCTTTCTGTGAAATACGCAACATAAATTTAGATTCTCTACCTATACTAAATGAGTCGAGGTTGTTCTTGAACAAGTACATGAACGAAAGTCACCTTAAATAAGGTCCTAGAGTTAAAAGTGAGTAAAAATCAAGAGATTTTAGAGTATTCCTAATAGAACACACACCAACAAAATCAATTTTTTGCACTAACTTTTTGTTTCCCCTTTCCATAGAAATTTTGTCAGCTGATTGAACCACTTTGTACTGGGAAGTGTAAAAATATACATATGACCAAAAAATGTTTATGTCTTGTATGTGGTCAGTTTAACAATCTACCTTAGAGTTGTAAATATTTAAAAACGGATAGGACTCACTTTATAACTGTGCGGGGAGGCACAGGTCGAGCTCGAGAAGTACGACTCGATCGACACAGATCGAGTACTCGACTGACCGCCGTGGGCAAAAGTACTCCCGAAGAGTCCTGATGATGATGAGTCATAATCTCATCGAAAGCTCGACCTGTGCCTCCCCGCACAGTTAAAAAAGTGAGTCCTATCCGTTTTTAAATAATTATGATGTCAACTCACTCTAATTTTAATTAATGTATACCTTTATTATTGTAGGACGCTATTGCATAAAATTTTACGGTTTTTTACAAAAAGTGTAGGCAAATGCGTTTCTATTGATGTAGATAAAATAAAACAAATTAGTTGCTCATCGAAAATGTCCTTTCGG
Organism: Ypsolopha scabrella; assembly: GCA_910592155.1. Classification (NCBI taxonomy): domain Eukaryota; kingdom Metazoa; phylum Arthropoda; class Insecta; order Lepidoptera; family Ypsolophidae; genus Ypsolopha; species Ypsolopha scabrella. The sequence continues at coordinate 4,389,428 of OU342985.1, read as the reverse complement.
CAGCCTATGTAATTGTATTTTGTGACACGAAATGATATACCTAGATTATTTTAACTGCTCTTGATTTCAGAAAAACTCATTGGTGTACACTCAACCGGCAAGATCCGAACCTGTCTAAGTCGGCGTCTTACCAACTAAGCTACTACTTACTTATGCACTTACCTTATACAAATATGTAGTGTCAACATCATCCAAAGTCGTACTTCTCGGGTTTTCCAGCTCGGTTGACTGATGATTGTTCATCGACACAGGCGTATCTACAACAGATGACATAACTCTTTGTGAATCGATGTACGTGTTTTGTGTTGGCATCATAGCTGTGTACACAACAGGATATGTATTTACACAATTGGCGTATACGTTTCCTGTTGGCGGCATAGCTGTGTGCACAACAGGATATGTATTTACACAATTGGCGTATACGTTTCCTGTTGGCGGCATAGCTGTGTGCACAACAGGATATGTATTTACACAATTGGCGTATACGTTTCCTGTTGGCGGCATAGCTGTATTCACTACAGGATATGTATTTACATAATTGGCGTATACGTTTTGTGTTGGTGTCATACCTGTTTGCACTACAGGTAATGTATTTACATAATTGGCGTATACGTTTTGTGTTGGCGTCATAGCTGGTTGCACAACAGGATATGTATTTACATAACTGGCGCCTAAGTTTTGTGTTGGCATCGTAGTTGTTGGCACTGCATGATATGTATTTAGATAATTGGCGTTTACGTATCTTCCTGAATAGAACTCTGGAGTTTCTTGAAAGGTAATTGCGGTGTTATTTATGTCACCGTCGATTATGTTTTGAGCGGTAAAATCGCAGTTTAATTCCCTTTGATTCGAGGCTCCAGTTAGGGGTTTTTGCACTAAAGCATTGATTTTAGAATAGCTTTCATCTGAGTTGCGTATGCCCAAACTTCTGGTGACATATTCGTGAGTCTTGGGTTTTTTTGGAGCGACTTTCGGCGTGCTGGTCGGGTATTTGCCACTTATGGTCCGTTTCTGCTTTTTGGCCGACGTTATTTTAGGTGAAAGGTCCTGAAACATGAGTTATTTATACTTGAAACTCTTCATTATTACAGATCTCGGCGGTAAATAATGCAAATCAGCTAGCATCGGCATCGTAGTGCGTCGTCTCTGCCACCGGAGTGTTAATACTTCGTGCAACTGAGACCAGGATATGATGTGCAATATTTACTGCCGGGACTTGGTTTTTGCACATTTGAAGTTCCCATTGACATGGGAAAAAAACAGAACTAGATTTTTTTCTGTGATTATTATACAAGACGTCAAAAACATTGCGAAATGACAAAGCATACAGTATCTTGTCTAGATGAATCTTTTTTCTCCGTGTACTAAATATTTGCAATTTTAGACCAAACAAAACAAATACTCTTTATTGCGCACCAAATACAGAAAATAAGAAACAATACTTTATAAAAGAAGGTAACAATTGGCGAGGATTAGGAAAAAAAACGTACAGGCGGTGTACAAAATAAATAATAATAATAAAATAGATAGCAAACAGCGGTAGTAGCTCAGGCGGTAGAACGCTGGCCTCTCAATATTTAGAGCCAGGTTCGATCCCCGGTCGGGCATGCACCAATGAGTTTTTCGGAATTTATGTGCATAGTATTAAAGACGTTTTCCTTCACCGAAGTGGTCAGTCAGTATTAGGTAAGAACACAAATTATGTCTTCTTGTGTTCTTAATGCTGACCACTTGCTGAATGGTGAAGGAAAACATCTTGAGGAAAGCTTGTAATTGTGCCCGAAGTACGGCGATAGGGCTCAGCACCCATCACGTTGGGATGTAATAATCATCGGTGAAACGCGGGTGTACCGGGAGTGCACTGTGACTTGCATTTCATAATTCACACTCGGGAACACCTCTGACACCCCCTCGGGGATTCATGTCGTGACGATATGTCTAGAGAGCAAATACCTAATCTAAAAAAAATCAATATTATATCACCGTAAGCTAGTAAAATCGGATAGTTTATCATTTCACTAGGTTAGGTTAGGTTAGTTTATGAACCTAACATAACCTACCGTTAAATTATAATCTGACTAGTTAAATTATAAACTATCGCATCGTACAATCTTACGGCGACATTATATAATAATTATAACACTCTACATACAAATACTTAGAATACTATAAACATATACGATACACTAAAAAATAACCATACAAATAATATAATACGTAGCTCTAAAGTAAATGAATATAAGTTTAGTTGCATTTTAATCAAATTAAAAAGAACTTACCGAACGTTGCGGCTCATTTGACGCATTTTGAACCCTATCAACACCCACAATAACGTCTTCACCGTTTCTGCAAGTATTTACTGTGCGTTTTCTTGGTATATTCTTCTGCGGACAACTGTTTCCGCTCAAATTCGAAGGTTGCTTTTTCAGTGGAGACTGAGGTTGGAATTGATTCCTTCCATCCACGAGTATGAAACTTTTTGTCTCCTGAATATTTTGCTTTTGATGCACGTCAGTTTTGGAGTGTATCGGAAAGCTTCGGTTATTCGGAACCTTGTCACAAGGGACTTTCTGATAAGTTCTCAAAGTGGCTAAAAGATTTGAGCGTGAACTGGAAGCAGTCCCCCTGCTTGTGGTATCATTGGGCCTGGTTGTGGTAGTGTTTGGGCTGGACACGGTAGTGTTTGGCCTGGAAACGGTAGTGTTTGGCCTAGTTATGGTGGTGTTTGGCCCAGTTATGGTATTGCTTGGCTCAGTTATGGTAGCGTTTGGCCCAGCCAAGGTAGTTTTTTTCCCAGACATGGTGGTGTTTGGCCCAGTAATGGTAGTGCTTGGCCCAGTTAAGGTAGTGTTTGGCCCAAGTATGGCAATGTTGGGCCTATTCTTGAGAGCGTTAGGCAGTGCTGACCTCTGGTGGGCGATGGTGGGGTTTCCAGTGTGTTTAATGACGTTTCGTCTGAGAATGGTGCTGTATCGAACGGGCAGGGGTCCACAGAGACTGGAGCGTTCCGGTGTTGCACTTATGGCTGGTGAGCGATCAGAGGGCCTACTAGTTGATCATATTTCGTCATCCTGAAACAAATCAATAGATTTGTAACGAACTTTCACATTATATGTTTTTGGTGGGATCACTTATATCGAATTACGGATGGAAATCTACACAACAGAATACTATCTACACTACACGAAGTAATAAAAAAGTGTCTGTGTATTGATTATTTTGCGAAATTTTAATTGAAATGGGTTATCAGTATTGTACTGGTGCCAAAACTGATTTTTTAGAATTTTTGTCTGTCTATATGTATGCATGCTCCGTTTTAACTCGAGAACCACTCAACGAATTTGGAAACAGGTTTTTTTATTATTGTTGTGATCCTGGTCAACACATAGGCTATAAGGGTGCTTAAAAAATAACGCCCGAGCCACAAACGGGGCAGAGATTGCATAAAACCCGGGCGGAGCAGCGGGCAATAGCTGTTCTTTTAAAATTTGTTTGTATTTGTTTGATGAATGAAGTATTTAAGGGTTCCGTCTTTAGGGTTCCAAACCTCAAGAGGAAAAAACGGAGCCCTTATAGGATCACTTTGTTGTCCGTATGTCCGTCTGTCAAGACCCTTTATCTCGGGAACGCCTGAGGTATCGAGTTGAAATTAAAACCATATACCCAGGTCTACCTACAGTCCCTTGAAGCTGTGAAAAAATCAAACTTCTAAGTTAACGTAAAAAAAGATACGGCCATTTATGCCGCAAAAAACGTATATTTCCACACTCTCAAGAGAATCAAAATTTATAGAGTATTTTTCGTTGACCTAGAACTATGAAATTTGGCAAGTAATACCGTCTTATACTACAAGTATAGGGAAAAATCTGAAAACTGTACATTTGTAGCTAAATCATAAAAATATAGTCTTTAACGGAACCCTCGGTGGGCGAGTCCGACTCGCACTTGTCTGGTTTTTTAATTTTCGGTAAGGAACCTAGCTTGTATATCTATTAGGGTGTACCTTATTTTTGAAGTTTCGAAATGTTGTTATCTGACCCTCTTAAGTTGTTCTAAGGCGTATAAAAATAATATGTGTAAAGTTTCAGGCAGATCAGACGATATTTAGAGGTCGCTCAAGTAAAGTGAAATTTTCATCTGAGCTTGGTTCTATTTTGTAAAAAATGTTCTTCATACTTTTATTTTTTGTTTATTGTAGTTACTGTTAAATTTAAAAATGGCAGCTGTAGTAAATACTAGACATGCAACCAACATATGGCTAATTGGTTCCGAAGCATATGAACTGACAGGATCCAAATTACCATTAAATAAACAGGTATTAGGTGTCTTTTTCTACCAGCATAAAACTAAAAAAAAAAAACAATTACGTGAGAGTTCCAGGAGTGTTATTAGGGAAACTGCTAAGTTTTGGGAAAAGGCCCGTAAACCCGTTTGCCATGAACAGAGGACTGTCAAAAAAACTAGAAAAGCTCAATGAAAAGTGGAATACCAGAAAAAAAACAAATAGGAAAACAGCTGTGCAACAAGGAAACGAGTCGCAATTTTCAAGAGAACTTGAGAATCTATTTGATATTGTTCACCAGGATGCCCTGTAGGTTATTAAGATCCAAGAGGACAAGGACTTTCTTCTTGCTAAGAGAGAACCTGGATGCCGTGGTTGCTTTGCCACGCGGATGCAAACGTGATGGCAGCTTTGAGAGATGAAAAGGAAATTGTGACTCATTTCTCAGTTAACCAATGAATGAAACCCAAGTCATGATGACTACAGAGAATTTTTGGAGCTTGCAATTATATACTTGGGAGGAGTGCCACCGCGGGGAGTATAGGTACTTTATATCGCAGATGAATACATCACGCTAGATGGGTGGCTAAGGCATTGTATTCCTTTCAAATGTGGAGCTTCGTTTACTGCTCCTCTTAGTATTTCAGCTCCTTTTATTTATCTCTGGCTACTTCAACAACTGGGTACTTACGAGAATATGTATATGAATATGAAAGACTTATCTGCTTAAATATAAGATTTGTGTACAAAATGGAGGATACACTTAAAAAGCTTAGTGTCCAACGAAAATGATGTAAAGCTAAGCTCCGTCGAGGCATTAATTACAAAGCGTGATAAATTGCTAATAACCTATAAAGAATACGAATGCTACAACAAAGAAATCTTGTTGCTAAATTCGAAGGACACGGAGGACATTAGCGAAGTAGAAAATAAGTATTTTAACTGTTTGAATGTGCTCAATGAATACATTAAGAAAAATACCAGTTCTATGCCGCAAGAGAGCACCTCGGAGTCGGGTAGCAGTGGTCTTTACAAAACAAAGCTTCCAAGCATAAATATTCCAAGTTTTTCCGGCAAATGTTCAGAGTTCATCACGTTCATTGAAATTTTTAGGTCAGTTATTCATAATGATAAGGCCCTAGACAATGTACAAAAGTTGTACTACTTAAGATCATTTTTAAAAGGTCAGGCATAATATGATTTAGTAAAAAATCTCCCGCATATCAGTGAAAGTTATGACCAAGCAATGCAATTATTAAACAAGCGTTTTTACAACAAGTATCAAATTGTTTCTGAACATGTAAATAGCCTTTTAGGTATGGGAAAATTGCCCAAGTTTGCCACTTCTAATGACATTCGTAATTTTGTTTCAGTAGTCAGTCAAACTTTGGCTGCGCTTAAAAACTTAGACGCAGCGGTTGGTGAGTGGGATCCTATTCTGCTGGCTATACTTACCCGCAAAATAGACATGTATAGCTCTCGGGCGTACCAGCTGGATAGAATTCAGGATAAGGATCCAACCGTTGAAGAATTTTTAGCTTACATGGGCAAGCGGGCACTAGCATTGGAGAACACCGATACACGTCCTGAGCTTCCGGGGCCGGGGTGGCGCCAGACTGCAGAAATGTCATACGCTAGGAGTAAGGTAGCGTTGGCAACAGTCAAGACAACAATGGAATGCATCTACTGTAAGTGTTCAAATCATAAATTATTTTCATGTCCTAAATTTAAATTGCTACCATCAAAAGATAGAATTTCATTTGTAAAAGAAAATAGTATATGCAACACATGTTTGAACACACACAATGGTAAATGTAAATTTCATCCAAATCCGTTCAACCGTTTCAGCGTGAAAGAGTACACACACACACGCACAAACTTTCGCATTTATGATATTAGTAGGATTCTCTAGCAGCTGCTAGTTAAAATGGCACTCGACCCGGAAAACATCAAAACAGGGAAGGGGTTGTAATATTTTATATTTTTTACTGTAAGGTGGTTACACCGACAACGCCCCCCCCCCCCCCCCCACCCTTGGCTACGCTATTATTACACAAGCTATCACAAGGCATGAAACTTCAAAAAGACTGATATCAGCTTGGCTCTCTTGACATATCAAATGTGGTAAATGTCAAAAATTGAAATTCGCCTTAGTAAATTGACAAGCTGCTCTTGAGATTTTTTCTTTCTTTTTAGTTATGTTTAATAAATATAATAGGAAGGTAAATTAATTCATCTGTCACAAAACCTGTAACAACATAAATCATATGTCACATTATCAAAATAAATCATCAATCACATTTAACATGTCACCTGACATAATTTTGAAATTTGTGATTTTTTGACACCTATCACTTTCGACATGTCACCTTGAATCTTGAAATTTTGGATTTTGTTGACACCTATCGCATCTCATATTAATATGTCACCTACCATTATCTTAAAATTTGAGATTTTAATGACACCTGTCACTTTTGACGTGTCAGATGACATTATCTTGAAATTTTGTCTTTTTTGACACCTGTTACTTTGACATGTCACTTTAAAATTACTTTGAAATTTTGGATTTAAATTTATTGGGGTAGCTATTAAAAGCTGCATGAGATTTTCATTTGGTGAAATATTTGGGGACTGGGTTAATGCACAACCATTAGGTTGGGATGAAGGACCCTCAGAAACAATTTCTGCATGAGCCTTACGATTGTAACCTTTATCTATAACTGGCCTTTGACGGGGTGGAGTAAAAATAGTCTTTTTGTGGGAGGAGCTGACAGCCCTAGAGAATGAATCCAGCTGAGAAGGCAGGAATACTGCACCTGAAGATGAGATATGTTGTTGTGTGAGTTCCACATATGGTCTGCGGACTTGTGCAAATCGTGTAGAGGCATCTGCATATGAAATGCTTTCCTGGGACATGGCAGTTTTAATGGACTTTTGACGATTGTGCTCTGGGCACGTTTTATTAGTGGCAAAGTGAGTTACCGAGCAATACAAGCATGTAGCCTGGTCTTCGGGGACACTGCATCCCTGTCCCGTATGAGACTGGGCACATCGGGAGCACCGTGGTTTAGATCTACATTGGGCACTGATATACCCAAACCGGCAACACCTCAGACATTTAAGCAGATGAAAGAAAGAAAGAAAATAAATTTATTTGGTAACCCACAAAAACAAATTAAAAAATAAGAGGTTCATAAAATAAACTTAAGACCACTAAAAACTAAATCTAAATACAAGTATTTGGTGCTACCAAAATGGTCGCAACTCAGCATGATGCTGTGTTGACATGGTATACCTACGAAATAGGTAATCATCTCGATACAACGCTGGTATTCTGTTGCAGCCTAGCGTGTGTGAGTGACTCGCAGTTGTGGAAACGTGTACACAAATAAACAAATAAATAATAATAATTCAACAACAGTTGAACGGTGACTATATGTGTTAAATGTAGGTACTCGTATTTAACTAGAAATCAGAAATAGTACCTATAAATTAAGGAGGGTGGAATCATAAAAGATAAAACAAGAAGGAAAATGTTATGGAGCCAATTACTTTAACACGAGGGCAAAAGTTTGTTGGTGGAATCAAAAAACAAGGTTGGATAGCAAATATTGGGTACGTTATTTCTAAAGTAATTAAACATAAAACAGATTTTGATCCTTTTGTCCATTTAGCAAAAAATTTTGTATTTTGTTCTAAAGGTTTCAAGTTGTGTATCGGTGGAGACAGGTTGTTCCAGCATTTCGTAGCAGCGTATCTGAAGCTACCACAAAATGCAGCAGTGTGGTGCCGAGGCATGGACAAAAGGTACAAGTGCACGAGTATTGTATTCAGACTGATCACGAGACCAGGTCAGTTTTTTCATCAGATAGCCAAGAGACCCAGTTTTCACGACACCAAATAGCAACGTAGCCAAATGGAGATGCCTGCGTGCTTCCAGTTTTAGCAAGTTGGATTCATTTAAAAAGGGAGTTACATGTGTCCTAGGTGGAATAGGAAAACAAAATCTCGCGCACCCATTTTGGACCCTTTGAATAAGTACAATTGTTCTACCCAACAGCAATGCCTACCCTGGGCTTGGCTTGGCTAACTAAATCACTATCTATTTAAATATAGGAAGGTGCACACAACCACTTAAATATTATAATCAGGGAAGCTTCACCAGTTCCTTGAAATACCTACCTGCCTGCAGCACTCACTACCCTGGCAACACGCATAGCTAAAATTCAATGCCAATTTTCTATGTGTGCATCTGTAATTATACTCCCATGACGTCGCGGCTCGCGCCAAGCACGCACACATTCTCATTAAAATACGCAACGCCTGTTCGAAGCAACCACGTCGAGTCGGACAGTTTGGACTTTATAAGTACCTTTTATAGGGGCTAATTTCGTACTGCAAGCAAGTGTCCGGCTCGATGTGGTCAAAGATTGTTGCTAATAATATTGTTATAGGTACCTACTGCATTTTTTCGTATGCAAAATGAAGGATAGTCTTTTAAGGGATAAATTCCAAATTTAGAGTTTTGTGCCTAACCTACTTAAAAATCCTATGCACACCACTGCATGGACCATAAACCTCACACAAATGAATACGTAAGTCCACAGTAAGGAATTCACGAATTTCGTAGATGACTTTTAATCTGTAGAAACAATTTTTAACCATAGCCAAGACATGATCCTCAAAGCGCAGCTTGCTGTCCATGAGTGACCCTAAATTACGTCCTTCTTCAACACACTCTATGCTTTCTCCACCAATAGAGACATCTGGAGCCAAATTTATGATTTTTTCGATTTGTTTTACTGAACCCAATATCATGAATTTTGATTTAGTGGGATTCAGAACTAGCGTGTTTTTTGGGACCAACTAGCTACGTGATTAACATCTTCTACAATCTTTGCAACAGATTCCTGAGTCAAGCGTGGAGGAAATGATAGGTATAATTGGAGGTCATCTGCGTACATATGGTATTTGCAATGTTTAATTCCTTTAATCATATCGGCGCTGTAAAAAATAAATAGAATGGGACCCAAAATAGAGGAGGGACTCCGCTGGTCACAGGACTCGGTGTTGATCTTTTATTTGTACAGGAGACACTGCTACTGAGTTCTACAATTTGAGAACGCCCATTGATGTAACTGTTGAACCATTTAATTGAGCCAGAGTCAAAACCATAAAATGCAAGTTTCAATAAGAGAAGTGCTAGATTAATAGAATCGAAAGCACGAGATCCAATAGGGCCATTATAGTACCCTCACCTACGTCTTGAGCCTTTAAGATGCGAATTTCACCCTAGAGCTTTCAACAATTGACCTGAGTGTAACCGAACTGTTACCTGACAGTTGCAAGGAAGTGTTTTGTAATGCTTTGGAGCAATGCGAAAATCACACTGAGCCACCCGATTGGTGCAACCAGATTTTTCTTTCTCTTTATCCTTTATAGATCTATCTCTTTCGAATAAACGAGTGAAATTTCGCATTAAGATCGAACGGTTTGAAATGCTTCCTTATTGAGACACCCTAATGAGAATGAAAGAATGAAAGGTAGAAAATATAAAAAATGAAAAATTGTCATGACATGGATCCCCGAAAGGAAGTCATTCCAAGCGTGGACACTCGTACACCCACGTTTATTATATCCTAGTGTGATGGGTAGTCAGCCCTATCGCCGTACTTCGGGCACAAATTGGACCCACAGCTTATCGTGACTTCCGAAACATGCATCGCGGGTTCAAATTGGCAAACAAATGTGCCCCTTCCTTTGAACGCGATTTCCGGATCTTAGTAATCGAGTCTCGAACAACAAGACCAAAGTGGCGGACGGTCCGTAATAATAAAACATAAAAAAACAAGGTGGGTTTACCTATGCAGGCAGGCTCTGCAACATTCTGCAAGTGTGTTTTTCTGATGTACCGACAGCGTATTTTTCCCCGGTTTCTGGGGCAGTCATGAGAGAGCCCAGTCAGTCGAAAAACGCCTGAATATATAGAACGTTTTCCTATTTACGGGCACAGCAGCGGCTCATGGAGTCAAAGGCACTGCTAGATAGAGGCGAAATGTATGAAAACGATAGTGCTAGCGGTACAAACCGAAATTCAGTAAATAGCTGCAAATGGTGTTAAAGTAATGAAAATCGGAACAATAGATCTTTAGGCTATAAGAATCAATATAGCACGTAGCATTAAAAAAAATAGGGGTGTTATTATGACGTCATCTTTTTTTAGTATGGGAAAAGATTTTTTAAATCTGAAACCTATCGTGTGTGGTATCAAATGAAAGGACTTTCTGAGCCCATTCTAAAAATATATCACATCATTACATTTAATCCACTTGTTTTAAATGAAACTGAAAATTATTTTCAAAACATGCATTTTGGCTCCTTCAGATACGATAAGGTTAAATATTTTTTTGAAAAATATACTTCAAATGATACCTAATATTCTCATATCGAAACCTCAAGGAAGCAATTTTGAAAATATTTTCATTTTTTTTTTGTTATTGCAAGTAATATACGCATTACTAGTTGAAGTTTTTCAAGTTGAAGTGCGTTTTAACTTTTAGTCTATAATTTAATAGTAATTGAACACAATGAGTAATTGAGTGACTCTTCATCCACTCCTCTTAAAAAAAAAGGAAGGATGGACTGCTAAAAACACAGGTGATACGGTTTTCTGTAAAAATTTACATGAATTTTTAAAATAAAATAATTAAAATATTCTTTAAAATAAAAACAGCATACAGTTCCATCCATATAAAATTCTCAGGATAAACTTTATATTAAATAACTTAAATATTTTTAAAATTGCTTCCTTGAGGTTCGATATTGCTTGGACTATTGTTCTCCGATGCATGTAAGTATTTGTGCTCCAGACGATGGGTACCTAGTGGGAGTACTGGAAAACTCTTACTTCTGTTCATCAAGTGTTTCCACTTGGCTGATGTTCTTAGTCTCGACATGGCCACTCCTGGTGCACCGTCGTGGCGCATAGATGAAGTCCTCATCTTCAACATTGTCCGCAGGCCACTGAGAACACTCTTCTTCAAAGTCTTCATCATAATAATAATAATAATAAAATTCTTTATTGCACACTATAAAATTTTTGTACACAGGCGAGCTTAATACTATTAATACATCATCATCCTCTTCAAGCTGTTCTACTTCTTCATCTTCTTCTACAGGTTCACTGAAATAGTGTATTAATAAATTTTAACAATTTCACACATCATGAACGTAAGACTGGACATAAAACTATAAACACAACTTATGGTGAAGTAAGACCCAAAGCAACCAGGCCATGCATACAACAATAAGCCTATTGAATTTCGTGTAGCACAAGCACCTATGAGGATAAATCCATAAAAATTACTTTATTTTGCAGTATAATTTATTTTAGATAAACCCATAATTCCCTACTAAGGAATAAAAGAAAGAAAATTTTATTCAAATATCTCTCACAAAAAACTCGGAAATCAAAAAAACCAAGCATTGTTGTCACTGTCCTACAGGCCAATCAGTTTACTACCTGTCTAACCCAAACTTTGGGAATAGATCTTTGTCAAAAGAAAAGACTAAAAGCAGTTAATAGTATCCCCAATCAATAATTTGGTTTTAGAGAAGGCCATTCAACTTTAGAACAAGTACACAGAGTTTACAGTGCCTAGAGAAAAAACAGTATTTATACCTTTTACTTGTGATTGTCGGCACTTGGTGAAACTTCGAAAACATCATGATTAAATTCACTTGTACTTATTTTACTGGTTTTATTTTACACTTTAATCCCTACCAGTTGCGGGAAATACACCATTCTCAAGGGATACAGGAAGTCAGGGAATTAAACTATTAATATGAAGAGCCATTAAAGACATGCACAATGTATTAACAGAAAGCTGTCTGGATTAAAGTGTAAATTTTTGACAGCACTAAAACTAAAATTAAAGCCTTCAGAATCGACTTTAATGAGTGCCTAAAATCTATAAAATCAAATGCAATTTAATAAAAACAAGTTTTTTGGTCCAAACTTACCTTTCATCTTCAGCCTCCTCAGTGAGCTTTCCCTGTGTGACCAAGAGTTCCACAACAGAATCAGTGTTGGTGGAGTCCACAGTAGAGTCGTCTGGGGACTCTAAGCTAAGCTTACCTTTCATCTTCAGCCTCTTCAGTGAGCTTTCCTTGTGTGTCCAAGAGTTCCACAACAGAATCAGTGTTGGTGGTGTCAACAGTAGAGTCGTCTGGGGACTCTAAGCTAAGCTTACCTTTCATCTTCAGCCTCTTCAGTGAGCTTTCCCTGTGTGTCCAAGAGTTCCACAACAGAATCAGTGTTGGTGGAGTCCACAGTAGAGTCATCTGGGGACTCTAAGCTAAGCTTACCTTTCATCTTCAGCCTCTTCAGTGAGCTTTCCTTGTGTGTCCAAGAGTTCCACAACAGAATCAGTGTTGGTGGAGTCCACAGTAGAGTCATCTGGGGACTCTAAGCTAAGCTTACCTTTCATCTTCAGCCTCTTCAGTGAGCTTTCCTTGTGTGTCCAAGAGTTCCACAACAGAATCAGTGTTGGTGGTGTCAACAGTAGAGTCGTCTGGGGACTCTAAGCTAAGCTTACCTTTCATCTTCAGCCTCTTCAGTGAGCTTTCCCTGTGTGTCCAAGAGTTCCACAACAGAATCAGTGTTGGTGGAGTCCACAGTAGAGTCATCTGGGGACTCTAAGCTAAGCTTACCTTTCATCTTCAGCCTCTTCAGTGAGCTTTCCTTGTGTCCAAGAGTTCCACAACAGAATCAGTGTTGGTGGAGTCAACAGTAGAGTCGTCTGGGGACTATAAGCTAAGCTTACCTTTAATCTTCAGTGAGCTTTCCCTGTGTGTCCAAGAGTTCCACAACAGAATCAGTGTTGGTGGAGTCCACAGTAGAGTCATCTGGGGACTCTAAGCTAAGCTTACCTTTCATCTTCAGCCTCTTCAGTGAGCTTTCATTGTGTGTCCAAGAGTTCCACAACAGAATCAGTGTTGGTGGAGTCCACAGTAGAGTCATCTGGGGACTCTAAGCTAAGCTTACCTTTCATCTTCAGCCTCTTCAGTGAGCTTTCCTTGTGTGTCCAAGAGTTCCACAACAGAATCAGTGTTGGTGGAGTCCACAGTAGAGTCGTCTGGGGACTCTGAGCTAAGCTTACCTTTCATCTTCAGCCTCTTCAGTGAGTTTTCCTTGTGTACAAGAGTTCCACAACAGAATCAGTGTTGGTGGAGTCAACAGTGGAGTCGTCTGGGGACTCTAAGCTAAGCTTACCTTTAATCTTCAGTGAGCTTTCCCTGTGTGTCCAAGAGTTCCACAACAGAATCAGTGTTGGTGGAGTCCACAGTAGAGTCGTCTGTTCTCTAATCTAAGCTTACCTTTCATGTTCAGCCTCTTCAGTGAGCTTTCCCTGTGTGTCCAAGAGCTCCACAACAGAATCAGTGTTGGTGGAGTCCACAGTAGAGTCGTCTGGGGACTCCCGAGCTTGCAGTCCCAGCTTGCTCAAATGCCTTTTCTTCATTTTATTTAGTCTTTTTGATTCTTGACTGGATGCTACAGCTTCCTCCTCATTTTTGTGTTCCTCATGCAGAACATTCTGAACTTTCCTTTTTTTGGGTGTGGACTCTGTAGGAGATATCATTTTAACATTTTCCTCAGAAGTTGTTGAGGTATCTAGAGTCCTGTGCCGGGTTGAGCGTCTCGTCTGCACTCCCTCTTCAGGAGATTTGTCTGTGTTGTTTATTGTGTTGTGTCCTAGCCTAGCATTGTTTTGAGTTTCTAGCCCCGTTCGAAGCTCCTTATTAGCCACAGTTTTGGCTGTGGGCTTGATGCGTCGGGACGGTCTTTGAAAGGGTGCGACTTTATCATACAATTTCTCTTTTCTTGCAATAGCATTAGAAAGCACATTATCAGAGTATTCTTTGTTGCGGCATCGCACTGACCGCTTTAGGGTTGTGTTGGAGGTGTCAGAAGCAGCTTCATCACTTTCATCAACTGAATGGTTGTTGTTCTTGCTTGTATAACCATTAGGTTCTTCTTCGTGTGCATCAGACTCATTGCCTTGTTGTCTTGTTGAGCGAGAAGTGCTCACTTCATCAAGTTTCTCTTCATTAGAAACAATTTTCATATTACTTTTAAGTCCAGGCTTCTCTGATCGGAAAGTGAGTACTATCCTCGGTTTTGGCTCTTCGACCTCGGATTGCTTGTTCTTATCGCATTTTTTTGTTTCGATTTTCTCTTTCAGTATGACCACTTTTGGTTGTGACTCCAGATCAGCAGCCTTTTCAGAGATATCTTTGAGAGTGCTGGTCGGTGGTTGTTCAGTACTGGTGTCACCCATTGTAACACTAATAATAACCCAAATTAATTTTTTTAACTCGGATTTTGGTCAAACAAACTTGTAGACTTGTCGCCTATTCATCATAATGATTAAATAACCAACATTCGAAAACCAGGGTTGATATATTTGATGAATATCTGTTTTAGGAACTGCTCAATTTTAAAAGGTACACCATTATCTTAAACAAATTGATTGAAGAGGAGAGTTAAATAAATAAACAAACAAACAACTGAACATTCCTGCTTTATGATATAGGTATTATGCCTGCCATTATTTGGTGTAGCCAGCATACGATTTAAAAAAAGCGCCGAAACTCTGCTGAACCTCTTGCATGGTGTTGAAGCGGGTGAATGGTAGATAGACCCGTATACCCAAACCCAAACACATTGTATAATAACAAGACTGTGCACTGTCCAATTTTTGCTCAACTAAACTAGATTTTATTTCTTTAGAAATAAGATTGTAATTATTATAATACCATTTTCAAGCGAAAAACGAGCCGAGCGAGATAGCTGTCGCTACTCGTGTATCCTTGCCTAGCAAGTTGCCAGTGTATATAATATATACAATATACTTATATAGTGTTGTTGAGTTTCGAACGTGTTAGAAAGAGACCAACGAGTGCCAAGATCCATCTCGCTCGGCTCGTTTTTCGTATAGTAGTGCAGTCTTATTCTCTATACAATGTCTTTGGCTAGACCATATCGAACTTTAACAGCTCGATATACCACTCTTTATCCCTCTTTAGGTAGATCAACAGAGTGAGACAGATCACTGTATCAAGCGGTATCGAGCTCCTTAAGGTCCTTCATGTTAGATGTGGAAAGGGCCGATCGATTTCTGTACGAAGGCCGATATTGTTTTTTTTCTCTATCTTTAAGAACTTGTGCTTAAAACTGACCAACCAGATATAGATAATATGACGTGAAGGTTGCCAATGGCTCTCAAAGGCTGAAGACCGATGGTAGTATTCAAAGGTCGACAAAGATGCAGAAAGTACGATATCTGAAACAGTGTCGATTTGAATGCGTTCAAAATATTAAATAAATATAGAAAGACCCCGTTAATTAAATAACACTTTAGTCAGGTTCCAACACTAACAGCAGGATAGCGTATTTAATTTTCAACGCGTGCGACAGAGATGGCATTAGAACCCGTGTCGAGACTCCTAATTTATGAACGTAAACCAGAGTCTCAAGAAGTAAAGCCGTTCGGGGCTCATTAGATTCGTCTTCGACAAACGACAAAACGAACAAACTTACGTGAATGAGCAGGATATCTTGTTATTTGTCTCTTTTATCGTTTGACAAAGACGATTCGAATGAGCCCTGAAACGGCTTTACTTCTAGACGAGAGCCGCTGGCTAGTCCAAAATGGTATGACTATAGATGTGAAGCTAGCTACTAACGTTTCTAGCCTAACGGCTAGAAACGGCTTGTTTGGGGATATTACCATTTCCAGCGACCACTAGCGGCTGGAAATGGCTGCTTACATTTCATTGATAAAAATTGATTTTCACATGATTTAGTTTTGTAAGTATCAAGTGTTGAAACTCAAAATTCTCACACAAAATATGACACAGCAGTGGAATAGGACTATTTTCATAATTTATTTGTGAGAGATGTTTTGAAGGTCGTGGCATCACTGATTTACAAAGTCCGAAAAAGCGCACACTTAATCACGACGAGGTACTTACATTGACTAACCGGCGAGCAAGGTGGGCGGCGGCGGGCGCCCCTCAACGAGCCTCGCGTACTTATCCCCACATGCCCCACGCACCCACCCCCGCACGCATCTGTCATGCCGCGCGAGATTCCCGCGTTTGGTTTATATTGATGAACCAATGTAAGCTAATTTAGCTACCTTTATTCTTATATTTTTTTTCATACAGGACCACCTAAACACAAACGTAGTTTCATAGTTTCCTGCTCGTCTCTGAATTAAGTAAATTAGTAGGTATAAACGGTGTCTTAGGTGTTTATTAAAAAAAAATCTAGCAGAGCATAATTAGTGCTACTGTATAAAAAAATAAGAGTTAAACAATAAAAAATGTAATAAAAATAGTTTTTTTCTTCGATGCTCAAGTCAGGTATCTGCCCGATATCAAGCGGCTGGTTATTCGTTTGTAGCCACTGGTTTCGGTAACTACGGGCGTACAAGCCGCTGGTTTACAACTACAGGTACGACGGATAAAAAAATAAGGCACATAACAGGCCGTTTCGTTACCAAAAAGGACTGAAATCGCTCCCTTTTTGGTAGATCTGGCAACCCTGCTGCCATTCCTATTTTTTTTTTAGGAAGTGGTGCGATGGCGCTATTGGTGCTCTAGTTAGATCGGATGCAGTACGTACCGTCATCAAGCAATACCCAAAGACATTGTATAGAGAACAAGACTGTGCACTACGATACGAAAAACGAGCCGAGCGAGATGGGTGTTGGCACTCGTTGGTCCCTTTCTAACACGTTAGAACTCAACAACACTATATAAGTCTCAGACTAAGGAACCCAATGAACTTGCCATACCTACAGAAAAAAACGTGTATACCTAAACTTGAACGCCGCATAAAATGCCGGGTTGACAAAAAATAGCAATCGATATTCGATAAACTGTAATTTTTTGATACCTGGATAGTTGCTGTTGGTAAATGTATCTATGGATCTTCATCTTCTATGAGCTTGACATACTTCTTTCAGACCCTGCACGCAAAATTAAAAAAAATATTAAAATAACTAATTACGAAAGCCCGAACAAAAAGTAAAAAAATAGGTGCCATGACAAGCGAAGCAAGGTAAAACGTGTTCGGTTAATAAATATAGATAGCCGAGCGAAGTAGAGTAGAGCAAGATGACCCCCTCAGAAAATAATTTCCTATGATCGTGTAATGAGAGTATGTGTTTACCAAGTAGAACCTTCCAGGGGCCTTAGAACGACGCACAAGAAGAGTGTCTTTTGAAAGAGTCTTTTGCTGTCTAACATGATTACTTGCATACTAAAAATCAAGTTTGACAGCAAAAGACTCTTTTAAAAGACACTCTTCTTGTGCTTCGTTCTAAGGCCCCTGGTGTTTACGCCATCATGCGGTTTTTAACAGAAAATTGTGCCATCCTACAACATGATATTATGCTATGCTGCTATCAGTATTGGACAAACATCACTCAAGAATCAAACTGAATGCTCCCCAATTAGCTATGGATTACAAAACACTTTCGTTCCACAATTTCTCAACTAAGTTTAATCAATTTTTATGAATTATGCTTTTAGAAACACAATTTATAATCACATCATACAAACACATTTTTTACTAAAAACGTTAAATACTTAATTTTAATTTTAGGTTATGTTTAGTCTTTGCTATCACGAATCAACCATATTAATATACTCGTATATAAATAAAAACCATTTAAATGTTCTTCTTCAAATTCAAATGTAAAAATGTTAAACATCTTTATTTACACAAATAAACGCCATTTATACGAGTTAAGAGCACAGCACAGACCACTTAAACTATTAATAATAATATTAATAAATCACTCATTTATGTTATTCGCATAATTGCACTGGAAAATATAATTAAATTATTTTACCAAATACGTTGTACACCACTTTCATAACTAACCGTATGATAAAAACAGCATTGTTTCCTGTTTTCTAGGGTTCCGTACCTCAAGAGGAAAAAAGGAGCCCTTACAGGATCACTTTGATGTCCCTCCATCTGTCTGTCAAGACCCTTTATCTCGGGAACGCGTAGAGGTATCAATTTGAAATTAAAACTATATACGAGTATGTTCTCAAATATACAGTCCCGTAAAGTTGTGGAATAATCAAACTTCTAAGTTTACCTAAAAAAAGATACGGCAGTTTATGCCACAAAAAACGTATTTTTCGACACTCTCAAGTGCATCAAATTTTATAGGGTATTTTCCATTGACCTAGAACTATGAAATTTGGAAAGTAATACCGTCTTATACTACAAGTATAGGGAAAAATCTGAAAACTACTTTTGTTATTAAATCCCAAAAAATATAGTATTTAACGGAATCCTCGGTGGGCGAGCCCAACTCGCATTTGTCCGATTTTTTTTATTTCAGAAACGATTCACAGGTCAATAAGAATCTCAATAAAATCATAAAACATTATATCAATAGGTACGGCAGCTTTTAATTGCTTTATATTGTGACTTAGAAAAGCAAATGGTTTCATCATGAAGCATATTTTATTACTGGCCAGTATTTTACAGCAATCACCGCTTTTTTCATGTACAGCTTACCTCTATTGAGGTCATGAATAACAACACTACAAAATATCACTGACACATAAGAATATCCATTTCAAATAATTTCCATGAAGAAAAAATATAAAACATCTGCAGTGTGCGTGTGCATCAAAAATATATTTATTTTTGTGGATAATAATTATAGTAAATTATACCAATAATGCAATAAAAATGCACTATAAATTATTGAACAAAAGGTATGGTTACAATTCAGTCTAAAAAATAAGGTTAGTCAATACTAAGGTTTTAATAACTAACTCAATTTTGTATTCATAAATATACTGTAGTATATGTTAGTTTGTAAGGTATTTATCTATGGGCCACAAATTTGATTAATTAAATACAAGTTCTATCTAGAATTTATAATATATAAGCGATGAACATAAAAATATTCCAAACGATCACAAACTGATACAATTTTAAATCGATTTCTCTATTTACCGATTTGTTTTATTAACATCCTTATACACGTTTCAATGACAGATGCCAAAACGGGCCTCTTAAATTGTGACAACTTTATACATTTTTGAAGGCTCTAGGCTGAGTTCAGTTTGGTCACCCACCGACGCCCAGCGATCATGATCTTTTGCATACCTATATAAAATTAAAGGACCATTTCCCTTTTCGAACTGTATGTTGCAAATTGAACTTTATGCTAAGGAAGATATTCCAACAGCTAAATAATGACTTACGGTTCAATAATTTAAAATATCAAAGGACCGCTAGCGGTCCTTTAGTCACTTCTAATCTAATTTCAAAACAAACAGCCTCAACGGACGGACTGACGGACGGGTCTTTTATTTGCTCAGTGGACGGGACGAGTCCGGACGACGATTTGTGGTTATCGTTAAAACTGTGAAATTTGTTATTCTAACGCTTATTTTATGTTTAATCTAATGTTGCACGAGTATTTAACTTCAAAACAATGAGCGGCAATACGGAACCTACGTCTAACAACGTGAAATTTGCACCCATGCCCACCTCAGTCTTGTTGGCACAACTCATGCCTGAAAAACCTTCGGAAAGTCCAGATTCAAGCTACACTTCGGAGGACGAAAGTGATATTTCATTTGGGAAAACCGTAGCCAAGAAACCATCCACAGAGAAACAAAGCAAAAATGATAAACAAACATCAACACCTGCTTCAAATGTTAATCCCATGAAGGAATTTATTTCGGAAAAGAAGGTACTTCGTGATGAGAGTAAAAAAGAAAATCTTAGTAACCATTCTTTATCGTCTCACTGGAAATATCCGAGTAAAGAGAGTCAGAATAATGGTAATTTACCTCAAAGTGTAAATAAGCATATTTTTACCAAACCACCATGTTCAGAGATTAAGAGTCTAAGTGTTATGACACCACTCAGTGTTCATGGTCAGAAAACTGTCGATCCTCTCCATAAAAAGGCGCCAGATCAACTGAAAACTACAAATAGTAGTCAAAAGATGAAGGCTGCAACCCCTAAGTTTAGTCACCAAAAGTCTGGAATTCGAAGGTTCACACCAGGCTCAGGAAGACACAGTCACAGAAAAACTCCACAACGGATTGCTATACAACAAACAAACAAAGAAAGTGTTAGATGTGAGTATAAAATTAGACCTTTCAGACCTGAGCAGTAACTATATGGCATCAAGTAATGCTTTTCATGTTTTCTGGCCTCGATTATGAAAACTGCCCAAGCGAAAATTTTCTAAGTCTTTTTTCCCATAGTGCCCCCTTATCTACACCCCAACCTGAAAACTTTCATTACACACAACAAGTATAGGAAAAAATCTTAAAACTATACATTTGTAATTAAATCATAAAAAAATCATCAAAGTTCAGCAACAGTATAACAGTAAGCACGGTCTTAATTGGACGTAGTTATGTAACAAACGACCAATCGACAAAATTAAAAAAAATTTGTTATCAATGGGATGTCCTTCTAGGCATTAAAATGGTTTACCTCAAGTGGTTTTTCAAACAAAAATCTAACCACCTGCCTTAAAAATAAGGGTTAAATCAACCCACATCCCATAGTAATGTCTTAAGGTTTAAATACTTTGTGGCTCTTTTTCCTCGGAGTGGCACTTGATCCATTGTTACGTAACTACATCCAATTGTACGAGTGACCAAATCTTTTTGTAGATTATTTTTAAACTAACTAATTTGTAACGAATCCCTGGCAGGATAATTTTCAGGGGGTGCATCTACATTTAGAATATTGTGATATAATATTTTTCTTTAAATCCTATCATTGTATATTCGAAATTACATTCCTAAGTATATTAAATTATTATTTACAATTAAACGAAAGATAATAAACTAAAAATCCTAAAAGTAAAAGAAAAAGAAGAACCTATGCTATATATATAAAATAAAATTAACTTAGAAATAAAAACCTAACTATCAAAAAGTCCGCGCCCCTCATCGTACCTGGCGCAAAGGTCCCCATTACTAGGCTATGGCTAGGGAAATCCTTTGCGCCAAGTACGACATGGAGCGGTGGTCTTGGCACCTGTCTTTTATTTTTCTTCCGAATGCCTTTAGAGCAGTTCCACTCCATCTGCGTTTATACGCACTCCGTTTGAGCGCATACTAGTAAACGCTGGAGGCTCTAGCTCTTTGTCTATGACGTCTCGTCGAACTAGTACCGCCGTCCCACGATAGGGTAAGTGGGGGGGTACACGAAGTAGTTAGGCACTCGGAGCTCACGGGAAGGGGCCAGCTTTGTTTCTCCTAGCAGGATTATATGGGGGTTCTGCGTTTGTGCTAGTGTGCGGAGTTCTGCTGTCTTTCCAGCTATGCCTCCGGGGTTTCAATATATGATCCTAAGCGACTCTCTGGACATGGATTGACATTATCATAGCCATTCCCTTGAGGGTCACCAGGGCCACATCTTGAGCAGAGCCTGAGGTGATAGCAGCCGTGGATGATAAACTCGGCCATCGCTGCCTCTTGTTCAATACGTAGCCTTTTGATGGCTGCGTGTAGCGAATCTAATGACTCGCTCGTTCTCGGGAGCGCGGCTAATATGGGGTGCTCAACTGTGCTAACAGGAGTAGTGGTCATTGGTCCGCCTAAAGGGTGTGGATCGTGTGCCACTCTCTGTTGTTTCTTTGCTTTGATTGTCGTTAGTGCCGATGGTGGTGGTGTCGATGTCGAGGCGGTAGGCATGGGGTTTATAAAGGAGGTAGTTGGGAGGTCTGCGGGGGCTATGGGGTATGCGGTGGTGCTTGGGAGGTCTGGAGTGGGAATGGCAGAATTTTAGGTGGTGCCTGGGGGGTCAGTATTTCCCTTCTTCTTCCTTTTCCTTTTCCTCTTCCTTCTACCCTTTGTGGGTACCGCCGTCCCCTAGTCAGTCGGCAGGTTGGCTGCTGCTGGTCTAGCCAGGTCGACCTACAGGGATGGTTGGTATGAGGGAGGAAAAGGTGGGGGCCCTGTGGTAGTTCGCTCCGGGGCCCCTTGGTTGCTGGGTTTCTTAGTGGTCAACTTCTGTAGGGTTGGGGCTTCATTGTTGGGGATAGGGGGTTGGGTTTTCGTACCCCTCTTCCTGGCCTCTAGTTTGTATTGTGCGCATCCGCGGTCATTCGCCGTATGGGCCTTCCCGCAGTTTGCGCACGTCCCGGGCTGGTCTAGAGGGCGCGTACAGTCTGCGGCCCTGTGCTCCTCTCCTTATCTCACACAGCGAATGGTTCGATGGCATGTCTGGGAGGAGTGTCCAAACGACTGGCAGCGGTGGCATTGGGGGGGCCCTCCTCTGCCCCTCCATCCTTCTATTATTATGCCGGGCATGTACATAAGTTCATTGTTCATAAGCTGGGCGTCGGCAGGCGTCGCGATGCCGGGCGTCGGAACGGCGGGCGTCGCGGCGGAAAGCGGGGCAGGCGTCAGCGCTCAACGGGCGGCCGGAGCGGA
Organism: Ypsolopha scabrella; assembly: GCA_910592155.1. NCBI lineage: Eukaryota > Metazoa > Arthropoda > Insecta > Lepidoptera > Ypsolophidae > Ypsolopha > Ypsolopha scabrella. The sequence goes on along the minus strand of OU342985.1, from coordinate 4,366,636 downwards.
CTGCAATGTCGTCGTGTGTGCCCACTTATCGGCAGCGCACGGAGCGGACGCATTGCAGTGTCGGCAATGCCGGCGAGGATTCCCGATGGGGCAACTTTTCCGTTTATTTATTTATTTTTTAAATGTTCGGAGACAAACAGTCACACAAAAGAAAAATTTACAAGGTTTACACATTAACCTAAATATTACATAATTTATAGACCTATAGTCCCCCTAATTGAATTAAGGTTACAATTATCAATAAGTTAACTTATTACCACAAACAAAACTAAAGAAAAACAAAACATGAAAAAATTTAACAATTAAAAAGTAGAAACTCTAACCCTTAGAAGAAATTTTATCAGCTACTGCTTTTTTGTACTTTGTTAAGGATGTACTAAAGAGATTTATTATTATTTACATGCACGTCTGATGAAACTATTACTTACATAACAAGCATTACTCTTAGCTATAGAGAATAAAGGTTTTTTACAGCATATACGTTTACGTCTACGAGGCACACGGAAGGAAATGTTTTGTAATAAAGCGGGGGTATCGATGATAGAGTTGACTATTTTATACAGAAAAACAGCATCTATATAATGACGGCGATGTTTTAGTAATTCCAGCTTGTGTCTTTTGACTGATAGTGAATATTCAGAATAAGTGTGGCCAGTTCTATGGTCAAGCGACTTAACGAATGTTCTTTGCAATCTTTCTATCCTATCAATGTGGTTTGCACAAAACGGATGCCAGGTGGTACAAGCAAATTCTAAGCGACTACGAACATAGCTGTTATAAAGAAGTTTGTAAGTGGAAGGGTTTTTGAATGGCTTTCCAACGCGCAAAACAAAACCCATTTGCTTATAGGCCCCTTTTAGTATCAATATGCGGTATAAAAGTTAGTTTAGTATCCATAATGACACCTAAGTCACGAATTTGTGATACTCTAGTAAGACTTCTGTTACATAATTTATTATTATAGATTACTGGATTCTTCTTTCTAGTGAAACTAATAACGAAACATTTATCTGGATTTAAAAATAAATCATTGTTACTACAAAAGCTTTCAAAGTTATCTAAGTCATTTTGTAGTAGATTACAGTCACTAGTATCACGTATTACTCTAAAAATTTTGGTGTCATCAGCATATAGTAACACATTTTTGTATAATATATTCTTTTTCGTGTCGTTAATATACAAAATAAACAATAAAGGACCCAAATGGGATCCTTGCAGAATTCCCGAGCTTATTTGCTCGAACTGCGATGAAAAACCACTCAAAACAACAGTTTGACTTCTATTAGTGATGTAGGATTTTATCCAACGAAAGAGGTCCCGTGTATTCCGAGTTGCCAAAGCTTAAGCAATAACGTATTGTAGCAAATTTTATCAAATGTCTTAGCAAAGTCGGTATACACGGTGTCCACCTGACATTTGTCGCCCATAGAGTTAAGAATAATTTCTATAAATGACAACAGGTTGATATCCACACTACGACTTTTATAAAAACCGTGCTGCTGGGGGATGATTTGATGATAAACGGCACTAGATAATTGGTCAGTAACAAATTTTTCTTGTATTTTACCGAATATGCATAATTTTGAAATAGGACGATACATTTCGATGTCTGGACTAACTACAGTCACCCAATAGGAGTCACCCAAGCTTGTTTCCAAATTCTGGATACACAGCCTTCAGAGAATGATTTAGTATAGATTAATGTAATAGGTAGCGCTAAATAAGATGCGCATTTACTAATTAATATCGGGTGAATACCGTCAGGGCCGGCACCTTTATGTATATTTACGGCCTTTAAGTATTTATAAACCAGGTTTTGGGTGATATGTATTTTGCTAATTTCAACTAATGCATCGGAAGATTGCTGCATATTATTAATGTTAGGTGTATTAATATTTGGTTTTTCAAAAATAGAATGGAAGTGATCACTAAATAAATTACAGATCTGCTCCCCATTCGTGGCTGAAGTCCCTTTGTAGTACATAATCTGTGGTGGCCCTTTGTTGGGAAAAATAGACTTAACAAAGGACCAAAAGAATTTAGGATGGCTGTTAATTTTTTGTTCTGCGTAATGAATATAACTGTTATAACATTCTGATTCTAATTTACTAGCTCTTTTTCTTAATATCTTTAAGCTTTCATAGTCTAAAGGATTTCCATACATTTTCCATAACTTATGGTATTTACGTTTTTCTTTAAGTATTTTTCTAAGTGGTTTACTGTGCCATGTTGGTATGGAATTGGAGGAACGTAATACACGAGAGGGAACAAATATAGTGATTAATTTATGTAATATTTTATAGAATTGAGTGATGCAATCCTCCAAGCTAAGTGATGAGAAAATTGTGTGTCAGTCCACAATACAGAGCTCATTATTTATTTGATTATAATTTCCAGATCCAAAACTATACACAGTGGTACCTGCTGGCTTAAGTGGGGTTATATATTTTTAATTTTAGGTCAATCAAAAGGGCCCTGTGATGGACAATATCTTCAGGCGTGAGTGGAAAATCGTTTAGTGCGGATGACGTCATTCGGATTGCCGATCCGTGGACGCACTCGCACGCCCTCACCGTCCGCTTTTCCTCCCCTCTCGCGGTTTGCGCGGCCGTCGCCGACGCCGTGTCGCCCGCCATAATATATCGTGTATCCCCATTTTCCGTTTCTTTCTTCTTTCCTCATCTTTAGCTAACAAGCAAGTGACCACGACAAGTTCTTCCTCATCACTTTCCATTTTGGCTCACACACAAAATTCGTCCGCTTGCTACGAAAATCCCGATTTCAATGTTGAAAATTCGTTTGCAAATGGCGGTCGCGTCGGCAATCCGGTTGCTGCGGTTACAGTGGACGCACACCCCGACATTGAGCTCAAAAAATCCGTCTGATACGATTACTGCGGAGCGTCCGATGCCGGCATGTAGACGCGCACCTTTAAACTTAATATAGCGAGCAACTGCATGTTTATAAATATTTATCCTGGTAATCACAATTGATTACTTTTCCAGGCTTATTTCCCGACAATCCGACAATAGAGGGGGCCTCATGTCCCTCGACACTAGCACAGCGGGTCCCTGCTGATACACCTCTCAACAGGGAGCCCCTGCCGGCGCTGGCGTCGTATGACGCCACACCCTCCAACCCTCAGGGTGTGGTGCGGAACCAATCCAAGATGACATTTAAAACTACCACAATCAAAGGCAAGAAGTACATTAAAATGAAAAAACTTGCCGCAGGAGGCTCCAGTGAAGTCTATAAGGTTTTTGTTTATTTTTTATTATTTTTGTGCACGCCTGGACTGTCCTCAAGGCGAATCAGGCAAAATCCTGATGGTTTGTGTCATAATGGGCTGCTCGGCCTGTTTTAGCAGATGGTTAACTTTGAATCCCTGTATTTAACCTACCAAAATTATAACTGCTTAAAAGGGTACTTGATAACATAAATCATTATAAATAGCCTCACATGAAAAGTAATAGCGGAAGCAAGTGCATGTGCATGAAATGCGGGACTTGGCGGCTTCGAGACAGTTTCCTTTTAATTTTCTATCAATGGCCTTGCAAGAACTACTAGATCAATTAAATGGCACCTAATTTAACTACACAAGAACCAATAAAAACAAAGACTTAAAATTGCAAGATTTTTTCGCAGCTCGGACTGTTGCCTCGCAGAATTGTGAAATAAATTAATAAAATGGCTGCCACGTAAGGGGGGAGCGCATGTGTGTGTAAGGGAGGGGGGGTGAAGCCTATCAAGATTTTACAAGAGAGCCCGACCGACCACCTTGAAATCGCATAGCCAATTTGAGGTCCCAGTCCAGGCCTGTTATTGTTTTATATGAAACTAAGGATTACGCATGCATTTTGACTTCACTTTCAATAAAATAGACAGATTCATGTCATTTCTGTTTCTCAAAGAAGGAAAATAAAAGGCGTGAAGTGCATCAATGATGTCGTCACAATTATGTATTGGAAGGGATTAAACCTGCTGGTGACCTTGAAAGTCGAAATTAATGGCTGGTTTTTAATCAGACGTTATAAAAGTAAATAATTAGGCCAAGTGCGAGTCGGACTCGCGCAGAAAGGGTTCCGTACCACCACACCAAATGGGTTAGGAACTTGTAAAAATATGATAAAGAACAACTATGTAGATGCCATAGCAACATCAAAACTTCAAAAATTAAAATAGTAGCGCCAGTCATAGCAACATAAAGACGGCAAAAAAGCCACCAAAGTGAGAGCGCATGTCAAATAATTCGGCATTCTTTGAGTACGCAACCCAATTTTTTATTATTTTATTCTTTTACTTTGTAGTATGTATAACAATCTGACCAAATTTGAAACTAGGTGTATTACGGCCTTAAAAATAGAGCTGAAAAAAAAACCTTGGAAAAATGGGTCTTTTTAAAGATTATGGGGCCGCTTTTGTTTTTCATATTTGTATTATTTGTCGCGGTAGAGGTCATAGAAATACATATCCTTTGTAAATTTCAACTGTATATCTATTACGGCTGAAGCTGTGACAAACGGACGGACAGACAGAGAAAGTGGAAGCTTAGTAATAGGGTCCCGTTTGGCACCCTTCAGGCACGGAACCCTAAAATTTAAAAAAAAATATGGTTAACTACAGAATATCCGGAATGATGTGCCTTGATTAGAATTTAAAATTGTCATCAATATCTTTAACTAAATAAATACTAAACCCTGTCTAATTTAAGACTCATATCTGGTTTAATTAAGTGAGTATGCAAAAATCTCATTAACATTGCATTTATTCACCGCTTCATCCCTCTTTAGCACCATTAACTTTGTTTATAAAAATTGAAAATTTTAAAATTTTAATTGTAGAGAGAACGAATATCAAGATGTAGAAAATGAAACCGAAAAAAACTTCCGGAAAAATGGCATGTCCATGTTATGCTATCATGATGCAAGTACATAAAATCAATCTACCTACTCCGATCACTGCTAATATAGAACTATTTTAGAATGAAGAAAATTTTGTTTTGACAGCACTAAAACTAAAATTAAAGCTTTCAGAATCGGCTTTATTGAGATCATATATTTGTAATTTTTTTTTGTACTTAACGTTAACCTCTGCTTAGTAACATCTGGCGGTGAATGCTTGCAGGTGCTAGAGATGGGTACATGGTGCGAGTACGCATTGAAATGCGTGAACCTCTGCATCGCCCCTGAGCTGGTGAGCGGTTACGTCAACGAGGTGAGGTTGTTGCGGAGGCTGCAGAACTCCGACAGAGTCATCACACTTTATGACTAGTAAGTACCACGTCATGCCGAAACACCGAGTCGCTTGGCGTTTTTAGCCATGGCCGAACCCTACCACTAGTTGAAGGGTCAGTTAGTTCAGTTTGATCTTGGTGTAATTTTCGTGGCTGTATCTCAGTTTACACCATCCGGTAAGGCACCGTTATGATCCCCATAATAACTACTCATCAGTGGCGTGCATCGCATACAGGCAAATATGCAATGCCTACCCTGGGCTTGGCTTAGCTAACTAGACCACTAGCTTTTTAAATATAGGAAGGTACACACAACTATTTCAATATTACAATCAGGGAAGCTTTACCCGTTCTTTGAAATACCTACCTGCTTGCCCCGCAACGCTCGCGACCATGGTAACACGCATGACTTAAATTCGATGCCAATTCTCTATGTGTGCATCTGTAACTATACTCCCATGACGTCAGCGGCCCGCGGCAAGCACGCACACATTCTCATTAAAATACGCAACCCCTGGTCGAAGTAACAACATCGTGTCGGACAGTTGGTTTTTCGTATGCAAAATAAAACATAATACTCGTATTATACAGGATGTAAATGCAAAGTCAAGAATCCCTTTAGGGTATGAAAGTATACAAGATTCTGATGTCATAACGAGAAAAAAAAATACGCCTTGAATTTTCACCAAAAATTCCATAATTTTTCTAAGCTATGGCTACGCAGCTCACCGGCTTCTCCGCACACCTAATTGCACCCCGCAACCCGCACCCCTCATCCGAGTTTCCTGCGACCGTGAGGGTGTCCACGCGATTAGTGTATTTTGAGTAAAGAAAATCGTCTTATTATGAGGTACTGGTACTTTATTTAGAGATCCCAGTAATTAAAAAAATATCTTTACCGATCATACTAACGCGCCCTTAAAGGATTCTTGCCTTTGCTTTTACACCCGGTATGGGATAAATTACAAATTTACAGTTTTGTGCCTACCCTACTTAAAAATCCTATGCACGCCACTGCTACTTATACTCGCCATCGCCGGAGTAGCCGTGAAGTACCTTGAACCAAACATCATACCCGCTTTCATTTTGACGAGTTCTGTCAATAGCAATCCATCGAAAAGGACGAACAGTAGAAAAGATACATCTTTTTCATTATTTTCTATTCTATTCTAAAAGAGCCCTTTTATATTCAAATCCTTATACCTATTTGTTCTTGTTATTCCCTTATGGATCACGGAGGTGATGGCTTCGATGATAATCGAGTGAACAGAACGGTAATGTCCGTAGCGAATACGACCGCGAGAACAAACTGCTGCTGGTAGTGCTGGAGGTGGGCGAGACGGACCTCTCCTCGTTCCTGAAGGCGCGCGGCGCCGGCCTGGCGCCCGCGCTCGTGCTCTACTACTGGGAGGAGATGCTGCATGCCGTGCACCACATACACAACCACGGTGAGACCACCGCTACTCGTCTTTACATACGTACAAACATTACATAATGCTACACTTCACGCGATGTTCAATAGCTTCGATACCCTGTTTATAGTGATTACTGTCAAGCTCTTCAAAATAGCCATCTACAGCAGACTCTACCTCTTTATTATTGGCAAGTCTTTTACCGCCGAGCCACTTTATCAAGTTAGGAAACGGAAAATAATCTGAGGGAGCTAGATCTGGCGAATAAGGCGACGAACAAGGAGACGCGGGGCGTTAAGCGGCGCGGTGCGCACAGCAGGCCGCCGGAAACACAAACATACACCGATGTATGGAGCGCGCACCTGACGCGCCGCGTCTCCTTGAACGTGCCCTGAGGTGCATGAGGAAGCAATTCGAACTTCAACTCATTAATTTTAGCCATTGCAATAGTGGACGTGTGAACTGGTGCATTGTCCTGATGAAACAACACTTTTTTTTTCGCTAAATGCGAATTAATTGTTTGTAAATTTCATCATTCAAACGCTGCAATAGTTTTGCGTAGTACTCGCCGTTGATGGTTTTGCCTTTTTGCAGATAATCAATAAAAATGATCCCATACGCATCCCAAAATACTGACGCCATGACCTTGCCAGCAGATGGAACCGACTTCGCCTTCTTTGGAGCTGATTCTCCCTTTTCAGTCCATTGTTTCGACTATTCTTTCGTCTCAGGGGTGAAGTGGTGGACCCATGTTTCGTCCATCGTTATGAATCGTAAAAACTCGGCTTTATTGCGTTGAAATTTCTCCAAACTCTAGATTGAAACATCCTCCCGACGCTGCTTTTGTTGTTCAATGGTGAACAATCGCGGCACCCATCTTGCGCACAGCTTTCTCATGTTCAAATTTTCAGTCAATATGCGATGTATAGAAATTTTTGAAATGCCTACCATGCCTGCTAACTCGTGCACTTTTAGTCTACGGTCTTCCAATACTAATTTTTTAATTTTTTTCACCATTTCTGGCGTAGTCACTTCATTTGGTCGCCCGCTGCGATGTTCATCTAGGCAGCTCGTGCGACCTCTTTTAAACTCCATCCATCCATCAGCCTGTTTCGTCCACTGCTGGACATAGGCCTTTCCAGGATTTCGCCACTCTTGGCAGTCCTACTGGAAGAAATGCCAATACTCACACACGCTAGGCAGGCGGGTTGGTGAGTGCGGTGCCGAAACCCTTGCACCAGTGACGCCGCTGCCCGTCACTAGTCTGTTTTATATAAGCCCCGGCAATTGGGGATGGATATACCGCCATTCATCGGTTCCAGCCAGGCAATGCTGGGCCGCCAGGTTTTGCCTGAGAGCTGTTCTCTTACTCTAACTTCGGGAGGATTTGCGAGTAAGATGGTGGTACCTCCATAGTCGAGCCCGGCATCGGCTCTACCCTTTTAAACTCTGCGACCCAATATTTTACTGTTGTAAATGAAGGAGCAGACTCACCTAGAGTAGAATCCAGCTCGACTTTAATATCAGTTGGACTTACGCCTTTCAAATATCGATGACCAATTTTGTCTGTTTGCAAAATCACTCAGAGCAATCTCTATTAATGGCTGTGAAACAAAAACAAAGGAACGTAGCTTCTTCTTTTTTCAAATTAAGGCGCCATAAGATTCGAACTTTCGAATTTCATTTAGAATTTTCAGTCAGTATTGCTATATAGTCATATATGCCAGGTCGGCTATTTTTGGGACGCCCTACGTATTATTCATATCAGTCACTGATATATAATAAGATATCTAGATATCAGTGTTTCCCGGTTACATGACGCTACCGTCAGGCAGCGCAGAGCCTGAAGCGCGCAAGCCCTACACCCACTACTTTTCTTGACTAGTAAGCAAACACAAACGAGCTTATCATTCAGCCTGTCGCCATCGCATATCTTTTTAGGTTTGCTTTAAACCCTTGACCTCCGCAGAGACGGACTCAGTGTTGACTGAAAATCGTAAAATTGCTTGCTCTTATGTTATCTACCCCTCCTGCTCGCGTTCCCCAGGCGTGATCCACGCGGACCTGAAGCCGGCGAACTTCCTCCTGGTGTGCGGGCGGCTGAAGCTGATCGACTTCGGCATCGCGTCGTCCATCTCCAGCGACGCGACGAGCGTGGTGCGCGCACAGGCCACCGGAACTTACTCCTACATCAGCCCGGAGGCGCTCATGGGCGGCGCGGGCGGCTGCGGCGATGCGGGGGGAGAGGGCAACGAGCCCATCAAGGTAACGTTTATTGTGTTGTATCATATCAACTGGGTACGGAGGGCAGAACTTTACTGAAAAAGTCTCCGTGGAACAAACCAACTGGAGTGGAGCCGCGCACTAATTTCTATGCAAAAAAGTCTGTCATTTTCGGTGGGAGACGAGGCAGCACACACAAACACATATTAACTACTCATGCATTTTACGATTACGTCGCCATGCACGCACACGACAAAACACTCAATCACTAGCTTAAACTATACGCACATAATCACGTTCACACACAGGGACATCTATCGCTACACGATAAGATGGCGTCAATTACGTCAACAAGCTAGAAATTGTCGATATTCAATTATCGATAAGTTTTGCAAATAATTTAAGGCAATAGATATTCAAAGATGCATTTTAAGCTCTTTAAAATGGGTTAGGCAGAAGCTCGGATTGCCGTCTAAATCTACAGGTGATCCATAGAGATTAATGCTGTGGTGATTCTTCGGGTACGGAATTCTAAAATGGTAGTTTATGAAACTGGTACATAAAAAGGTTATTAAAAACACTCGTGTTAAACACCTAGTTATGTATAGTTTCATACACTACTTTATCTAAACTCATGCCTACTAACCTGTTTTCATATTATTTTATAAATTTGTCGTCAGCTATTTTTGTTCAACCAAAGTGTTCGTAATTTCCGCGTTATTTCCAGAATGTCAGGTGTAGTCAAATATCATGTAATCACCATCCCTGCTGTCAGTAATTTTAGGGCAAAATAATTATTTTGACCCATAAAACCACTGTAAGTAATAAATACATTTCCTCGCAAACAAAGAATATAGTACTCTCTACCGAATATGGCGCAACAAACAGTTCATCCATTGACAGACCGAGTCCAACGCGCCGTAAGCCATAGACAATACCTGGCCGAAAATAAATTTGAACTGTAACCTCGTTACGATTTTGTATATACTGGAGAACATTGGTATTTGATATTAAACCTCAGACATGGCTGCGTGGGCTAAGTCCCCTTTGCCTTCCTAGTTAGTATCACATGTACTGTGATCTCAGAAAAAGTTTTTTTATAGCATTATGTTGTTCGGAGACCTATACTATAATTTAATTTTTTAGAGACGTTCATGAAAAATATTTTTCATTATGCCAGTAGTTTTGAGTTCGTCTCACGGACGTCGCTCTCTCTAAACTCGCCCGTATGTCGGTGCGTTAGGGTTAACGCATTTTTGTTTGGAACCCAATTATTTCCTAAACTAAGGGTGTCCGCGGGTATGAATCTTGGGAAAAGTGGTTCAGAGAAGATGTGGTTTCATTTAATGGTCGCACTCTATTTACACCCGGTATGTATATTTTAACTTATCCCTGTACAATTGTACATATCTATCGTCTCTGAGGTCTAACGAGAGTAAGCTCCTATGACAGAGCTGCGTTTAGCGATAAGGTTATCATCATCATCCTATACCTACCTTTAAAGTTTCAGTAACAAAAAAGTGGGGTGAGTAAATGAAATAACGACTTATATACACGTCATACAACATGCGTCACAATAATACGAAAGGCAAAAGTGCCAAATCCGCTTACAAAGTGACTGGTTTACAATATTTTTTGCTAGTTATAATTTAACTTCAAAAAATAAATTATTTAAATAAAGACGGAGCCGTACGATTATGGAGAGTAGAACCCTGTATTTATTGATTACGTTTCAGCCATCATCAAACCCCGCCAAATTGTCTTAAATTGTCGAATTCTTGAGTTTCGAAAAAATTTGAAACTTTTGCTATAAAGTCTTTGTTATTGCAAAATAACGGCAACATGAAAATCGCAAAATAACTTAAACGAGTTGTACATCACTTTTGTTCGCCGAGAAAAATGAATTGTTTTAAGCCAACAACAACATTGTTTTATTGACACTTACCACTAATGCTGAGGTCGCGGGTTTTACCCATTTAAATATGATGGGTACTTTATTATTCGTCTTTTGTATAGCTATCTTCACCTGATTAACTGGAAAATGTCGCAAGTCGTCTGCATGGAGATGTTAGGAAAAAGATACCGTTTCAGTGATTGCTGCGAATTGAATATTTGTGTACACGTGTGTGATTGTGCAGATCTCGTACCGGTCGGACGTGTGGTCGCTGGGCTGCATCCTGTACAGCATGGTGTACGGGCGCACCCCCTTCTCGCACATCCCCAACCTCGCCAAGCTGGCCGCCATCCTCGACCCCAACCACAGGATAGACTACCCACCCGTCGAGCGTGAGTACCGACCTACACTACACACATCCCCAACCTCGCCAAGCTGGCCGCCATCCTCGACCCCAACCACAGGATAGACTACCCGCCCGTCGAGCGTGAGTACCGACCTACACTACACACATCCCCAACCTCGCCAAGCTGGCCGCCATCCTCGACCCCAACCACAGGATAGACTACCCGCCCGTCGAGCGTGAGTACCGACCTACACTACACACATCCCCAACCTCGCCAAGCTGGCCGCCATCCTCGACCCCAACCACAGGATAGACTACCCGCCCTTCAGGCGAAAGTGCTTACACAACACTCGAATCTTGCTATACTTGTTATTACGCGTAACAAAAACTGCATTGTGCTGTCCCGTAATCTATAAAAACGGTGTATTTTGCAGTATCGTTGAATGCCCTTAGATACAACTACCTACTCGGTTTAGCAAACCTTAATACCACGTATCATTATCCACAATTGTACAATTAATCTACTGAACTTCTGTCTAAACCATGTCTTATCTGTCTGCAGACCTCCCTCCGTCATTAATCTCAGCCCTCAAGTGGTGTCTAACATATAACGCGCGTGCGCGGCCCTCTGTGCGCAAGCTGCTCGCCATACCGTACCTGCAGTGCGCGTCGTGCGGAGGCTCCCGGACGAAACCGTTGAACTGACAACTAGCCTGCTAGTCACAAGAGCATGGAACCTCCCGCTACTCTCAAGAGATTAGGATCGAATACGAGGTGAAATACACCTGATGGAATTTCAGAGCAAATATATCAAGCGAAAAGGAACGAAACTAGGATTTAAAAAACGCGAGGGCACTTTACGCAAGGATAATAATCTGGTTTTATTTCACTTACACTAAGAAATAATAAATTTCAGAAAACGCTTTGTTGTTGGTATCAAGTTGCATAGTTTTTTTTTCAAGATTCTTCTCGACTCTGATCGACTGATAAGAATTTAAATAATTAATCGTAGCGGGAAATAATGGCTTTTCATGCAAGATGTTTCTCATGATTTTGTGTAGAGGTCTCTCGAGTGGCTGCGCTGATTTAGTTTTTCGGAAGAGAGAGTAGATAACCTAATTTCGGACCGGCCAAGTAAAGGTCGCGCGATCTATACGAGCTATTTAGGTTAATATAGGATGAAATTAAATCAACCGACCAAATTCATACTGGAGACTCGGTTAGTGATCAAGAACTAGGTTCAGTAATCCTTTTGGCCAATTTCGAAGAGTAATTTTTTTTGGTCCCTTACTGGTTGGACTAATTTAGGTACAATTCCTAGTGCAGGCACTATGGGGCAAAAAAAAATTTTTTTCGTATCTCACCTGGAGGGTCATTGAACCTTGTTCCTGAGCAGTAACCGAGTCTCCAGTATGAATTTGGTCGGTTGATTTAATTTCAACTAGTATGCCCTTCAAAACATATTAGTTATATTATAGCCTTTTAGATAGGTACGACATTATTTCAGAATTTGGGACTGACATAATATAGTCCGAACACTAGCTTTATAGTCGGGATTTAGCTAATTAGATTAATAACAATGGTATGTTTAAAGACTTGTTCAAGGGTTGGCACTCCTTGGAATAAGTTCTATCTCGCTCTAATCAAATGCCGCGCACATATTAATTCAGTAGTTTTGATTTTATTGCAAAATTTGTACGAAGTGCAGAAAAATTATAAATCGTATGGAAAACTGCTATTACATCACGCTTTTAGTTTTAGATGTGTTGATATGTTTCTGAAATATATAGGTATTTTGGCGTTGTTATGTCTCTGAAATCACAATACTCTTGAGTTTTACCGATTACCCGATTTTTTCATGAAGTAATTATGAAATTTTACAGGATTTTTTTCCATAATATAATTGTATGTAAGTATTTATTTTGTTAAGAATGTTTGTTACTTTCATCTTAAGTTGGAATGTCAAAACCTTGTTTTTGCCCGATTTAGGGGTACCGACCCTTAAAATGATGTTTATACAAATCGTAGAACTCTGCATACATATATCACGATTTGCCTCGGCAGGTCGTAAAGTATGAAATCAAGAATCTTTCATCAAAAGTTAAAAATAGGTGCGACGGTGAGCGTGTTGAATATATTCCGGGAGCCGAGCGAAGCAAGCGCGACTCCCCTAGTTACGATCTGCCTAGGCAGATTATGATATGCCGACGACATACAGATGTGGTTGGAGTCAACTCACACCTTACATTGATTATAAACTTTCTTATTTTGCAATTAATTTGTATTCAATGCGTTTAGGTTGTATTGTCAATATTTGGGTCTCCGGATTCTTTAAGATAATTAAAATTGTATATTTATTGGACTTGTTAATAAGAGTTTATTGTAATAATGTAATATTTGTATAAATCCTTAGTTTTAAATAAAAACAATGATTTTTCTATAAATATTTTAATAATTGAAATGTGAGTAAATTAATACAAAAAATAAATAAAATTTAGCATTGGTAATCTTAGAAATTCAAACAACTATGATTAATAATAAATTTTAGCTAAAATTAAAATACTTTTTTTCTTACACACCTATCGGAATATAAATGCAGCGTAAGGCAAATACACATGATAATGTAAGCATGCGAGATAAGTGTTGATCGTTTATGTATCGAGAAGGTATAAGATGAATATACCGCTAGAAGAGAATATTAGATATCTAGCCGCAAAACGGGAAGTTTCTAGTTTCTCTGCTGAACCAGAGAAAGGAATTCTAACCCTTATTCACGAGTTTACCCATCGGTAAACTTATCGGGCTAAATTCAGAGAAAAGATTGCGGCTATCGTTCGAACTAATATCGATCGTTCGGCTTACACATGGAAGCCAGACCGTGAGAACTTTAAGACACCGCTAGAAGATTTAGCAGAAGTAATTGCAATAGCGTAGGCTATTCAAATCTACCAGTAATACAATGATGGTTAGTTACGTGCTATACGAGTGGAATATAATAACGTGGCATTATGCCTATAACGTGCAGCTGACGACACCACAAACGGTAAAAATTAAAAACGTCATGATAGTGAAGTGATTTATTGGGGCAGTGTGCACGGGTCGCGTTAGTTCTGGAAGAGCGTGCGAGTGAAGTCTATGTAGTCGAGCGCGTGCGGGATGGGCCGCTCCGTCTTCGCGTCGACGTAGAGCTTCATGCGCGCCACGCAGTAGTCGGCCATCTCTTTCGTCAGGTTCTAGAAGAAAATACCATGTTAGCACAACAGAAAGAACGAGTTACTGAATAGTCAAATAAAATCAATGTTGATTAAAAAGTGCATTAAAGCCGGTTCTGAAGGCTTTAAGTTTAGTTTAAGTGCTGCCATAATTAAATTTTCTTCATTCCAAAATAGTTCTTCAGTGTTAACTACAGAAGTTATATTAGTTTGGAAAAAAAATATTTTTGACAGCACAAGCTAAAATTAAAGCCCTCAGAATCGACTTTGTTATCATTGACATAGAAAACTTTCGTTCCGAAATTACTGTTGAATAATATTGCGTTAAAGTATCATCCATTTTAATAATAACGTTGAAAGTGTGACATCACAAAGCCTTCCTGTCCTTCAAAATGTCCCAAACCTAGAAATCTAGCTAAAAATGCTAGAAAATGTAAAAAAATGTATGAATAATAATGAAAAATGGTAGAATCTAGATCTGCATTTACTACGTTAATGATTGTATTTCGGTTAAGCGATTACGGCGAGGACGGTAAGTGGTAGACAAGTAACGTACAGCGTAGAGCTCGTCCTTGGTGACGTAGGCGCGGTCCTGGTGCGCGGCGATGGCGCGGAACGCGTTCTCGATCTCCTCGCTCGAGTGCACGTTCTCCGTCTCCTTGCTGATCATGATCGCCATGTACTCCTGCAGCGACACCTGCCCGTCGCGGTTCGGGTCCACCACGTCTGTTCACACAAAGTACAAACATATACCCTCACGACACGACATCGGAATATATCGGTTACATTGATCATTAAATGTGTAACTTCCAACTGCCATGGTCTTACAAGGCGGAAGTGAATACTGCGAAGTGATGGTTTGAAATTCCGCCGCCTAAATAAGGGAGCATGAGAGTTTGATCTAACTGGAATTATACATTTGGTCAGTTTCCTTACATTACAAACTATTCCAGAATAACGAAGATTTTTAAGTCTTAAGTAAGAATATTTTTTCGTTCTCTCTTACGATGCTTATTAATAACCATGGCTCAAAGCATTACGGGAAATCACATAAGCAAATTCACGATGTAAATATCAAGTTATATGATGGTATGTATTGGTGCAGTATACTGACTGAGTATAGCCTCGAACTCCGGGTCAGGCTGCCCCTCCTCCACCATGGGCAGGTCGTAGCCGAGCGCGCGCAGGCACGACTTGAACTCGTGGTGGTTGAGGCGGCCCGAACGGTCCTTGTCAAAGTGCTTGAACATCATCGAAAACTCCTTCAGCGCGTCCTCGCTCACACCTGCAATCGACAAGCGAATGTTTCCAAATCATTAGTCGAGGCACTTACTGCTGGAATATCCTTCAGCAGAACATCTACTCTCAAACATGATGATTAGCCATGTCCTTCTATTTACTCATAAGTTACTGGCAATAATTCAAAATATAGGTTGCCTGGAAGATATTATTATTAGCAATAAGTGCCGCCTTTATACAATATGAAATTATTTCTTAATATCCTGTTTTATGTTTTTGTGTAAATGTACATTAAGTGTAATAAATAAATAAATATTCAAAATATTTATAGCGCAAACATAGCAGATCTGAAAATGAACTAATTCTTTAATTAAATTTCTGTTAATTACTCGAAATAATATAGTAATACGAATTTTGCGACATTTCATCCATTTAACTAGGCAATGTTCAAAGCTCCGTGTAGCGGTTGTCGAGGATCAGAGCTGGGTGTGGGGGAGGGTCACATACCGGAGTGGTTCCTGGCCTGTATCTGTTGCTCGAGGTTGAGCTGCATGCGCATGGAGAGCTGGTCCCACTGCTGCGCGAGCCCCACTGTGCTGTGCTCCGTGTAGCGGTTGTCGAGGATCAGAGCTGGGTGTGGGGGAGGGTCACATACCGGAGTGGTTCCTGGCCTGTATCTGTTGCTCGAGGTTGAGCTGCATGCGCATGGAGAGCTGGTCCCACTGCTGCGCGAGCCCCACTGTGCTGTGCTCCGTGTAGCGGTTGTCGAGGATCAGAGCTGGGTGTGGGGGAGGGTCACATACCGGAGTGGTTCCTGGCCTGTATCTGTTGCTCGAGGTTGTGCTGCATGCGCATGGAGAGCTGGTCCCACTGCTGCGCGAGCCCCACTGTGCTGTGCTCCGTGTAGCGGTTGTCGAGGATCAGAGCTGGGTGTGGGGGAGGGTCACATACCGGAGTGGTTCCTGGCCTGTATCTTTTGCTCGAGGTTGTGCTGCATGCGCATGGAGAGCTGGTCGAGCTGGTCCCACTGCTGCGCGAGCCCCACTGTGCTGTGCTCCGTGTAGCGGTTGTCGAGGATCAGAGCTGGGTGTGGGGGAGGGTCACATACCGGAGTGGTTCCTGGCCTGTATCTGTTGCTCGAGGTTGTGCTGCATGCGCATGGAGAGCTGGTCGAGCTGGTCCCACTGCTGCGCGAGCCCCACTGTGCTGTGCTCCGTGTAGCGGTTGTCGAGGATCAGAGCTGGGTGTGGGGGAGGGTCACATAACGGAGTTGTTCCTGGCCTGTATCTGTTGCTCGAGGTTGTGCTGCATGCGCATGGAGAGCTGGTCGAGCTGGTCCCACTGCTGCGCGAGCCCCACTGTGCTGTGCTCCGTGTAGCGGTTGTCGAGGATCAGGTGCTCCTCCAAAGCGGCGCCTGCGGGGAAGGGTTAGTTTAATTAACATACTACTTCAAACTTTCTCGCTACCAGGAACTCTTGTCTAGTTCAGGTGACTCACCTAATTCTTCAAGGCGACGCAGGTCCGCTCGGCGCGCGCGCACCTCTCCGGCCTTCTGACGCAACGTGGCGAGTTGCTGCTCCAGCGAACCCGTGCCTTCCATCATTGACGTACTGAGGGAGTCGTCTGAATATTAGTTTAGCATTATGTCATTTAAGCACACCTATTCAATATTTTTTTCGACGTTTGAAAGGACAGTTTTGAACTTATGACCGTTGACTGCTTTCTTGTTTTAGCGACACCAAATAACATTAGTAAAAATAAAGCACTTGAAAATGTTAGAACAGATATCACGAAAAATAGTGATTGTATTGCTGAAAAGAAGTGACACCGAGATATTTTTTTAAAAACAACAACAACCAAAGCTGGATTAATTTAGTTCCACATCGGTCTGATACGATACCTGTCCCAGCCGAGCAAACGGAACCTGCGCCAATTGTAAACATAAACAATCGTAATTGATGTCTTCGACAAATATGTATATACATACCTATATATAGCTTACGATTCCCGAGAGATTCCGCGTATTTTTAGTAACCATAATTCACAAAAAATATATAATAAGACACCCAGATTAAAAAGCCCAAAATTGCTTTCACTACATCTTGAGTTCGTGGGGAAAAGAACCATTATCAAAAATCGGACTTGGTTTAGGAGATACAATATCCGTACTCGTAAAAGGCATAATCCCTCATTTTCGTCTAAATCCAACTAAGAATAACGCGAAAATGGGTAATCGGTGACGCTGCGCTGTGATGGGTTTTATCCTGGTGTAATAAAGTGCACATTAGAGTTTAGTGTTGAGAGGCACACATACCGAGTCTCGGTGAGCCAGGTGTGGAAGGCGTTGGCGTGTTTAGCGAACTCCTTGCGGAGCTTGTCGTTCTCCTCCTGTCGCTGCGCCTCCTTCGTCAGCTCCACGTCGCGCTCCGCTGTACACCGCAACATGAATATATCAACATTTATATCAATGCCGTATACAAACGCACAAGAATGCGATGAGCTCAGGGACCGGGATTCAAACCCTGGACCTCTCGCTTTCCGGGCGATAGCTCTATCAACTCAGCTATCCAGGTCCCAACGCTACACAAAGTTAATAACAACGTAGATTCTGAAAGCTTTAATTTTAATTTTAGTACTGTCAATACTTGCATTTTTCCAACGTAATATAGTGTTGTTAACGCTAAGGAACTATTTTTGAATGAAAATTTTGTTTAGACGAAAATTGAAGCCTTCAGAATCGGCTTTAGTATGTGAATAAAATAAGAGAAATAAAAGAATGACGGCACAAGTGGATGATAGATTAACCCATCAAATGATTGATGTACATAAGTCATCAGCATCACATCATATCTGCATAGCAAGTACGTAAGCATCGATTCGATAAATTTGACATATAAACTTGATAAATTCTAAACGACAACTCTTATTGCTATGAAATAAGAGCTACATCTTTGTTGACAGACAAAGCACGAATCTCTACAAACCGATGATCTTGCGCAGATTGCGCCAGGTCTCCTCGAGCGCCTCCATGGTGAACCAGGTGTAGGGGTTGGCGCCCACGTTGAACGACTTGATCTGCTCGTCGAGCGCGGCCAGCGCTTCGAAGTCGCTTTGTGCCGACGACAGGGACGCCTGTCGGATTACATATTTAGTTAACATTATACATTATTATGAAATGCGTAGAAAAAAAATGAATATACTGTCTTGGCCATTTACAGCTTTTCTTGGGTTTCGTCAATAAAATGGAAATATTAATAGATTAATTTTGCAATACAGGTACAGATCTAAGACAGACAAAATGCGCTTAGAAATCTTCGCCAGTGTTCGTATTGTCGAAGATAGCAGAGTCATAAATTGTAAGAGCCCTGAACATTGCACTAGCATTTCGAAACTTATCATTATCAGAAAAAAAATAGGGGTTGAAGTAGTTTTAGAACATTTGCCAACAATCGTAACCGAGCCGAGAGATATTAATGTTGGTTGTGGGCGACCGAACGTGCACAAATAGACAACCAAAATTAAAATGGATTGATAGAAAGTATTCGGAAATATGAGCTTTGCCGAGGAGTGGCGCAGATTCCTACGCGTATTACTTGTATAGTAAAACTGTATGTGAACCGAACTAAGATGAAGAACTTACATGTCTATAAGAGGCAACATATCAGGCAGGCCGTGTACTCACCTGGAACTGCGTGTGCGCGTCTCGGAGCGCGCGGATCTCCTCGATGGAGTTGCAGCGCACCGGGTCCGTCAGGTCCTCCTCCGCGTTCTCGAACCACGAGTTGAACGCGGACGCCTGTGCAACACAAAGGCATCGGTCATGTTGCACTCACTACTAATACTAATAGATGCAATCATATA
This sequence comes from Ypsolopha scabrella, assembly GCA_910592155.1. Taxonomy (NCBI): domain Eukaryota; kingdom Metazoa; phylum Arthropoda; class Insecta; order Lepidoptera; family Ypsolophidae; genus Ypsolopha; species Ypsolopha scabrella. The sequence continues at coordinate 4,347,215 of OU342985.1, read as the reverse complement.
ACATAATGTTGACTTCTTATAATGTTAAATTTGTAAAATGTTGAATTTCAATTTCCCAAAATGTTGACATTAACGACGTATGACACAAAATCTCATTTTACGAGTTTCATAATTATGTGCTTACAATAATAACTGCTCACAACATCACCGCTAGGCAAGGTCCTATAATAATAAGTGAAAATAATTCTAGGGTAGAGTTAACTGATCATAACAGACGAAAAAACAGTCAACGAAAGTAATATTTGAGCAAGTCAGTTGTAAAGTACAGCGTACCTTCTTAGCGAAGGTAAGGTAGAGCTCCTCGATCTGGCGGAACTGGTCCTGCAGCTGCAACAGGCGCTGCTTCCTGGCGGCCGAGTCGCCGAGCAGCCGCTGCCAGCGTGCGATGACGTCACCGTGACGCTTCACGATGGCGGGCGTTTGCTCGTGGTTCGCGGCCACCAGCTGCTCCTTCAGCGCCGTTATGTTCTGGATGCCCTCGTGCTCGAACGCGGCCAGGCCTGAGTTATTTAATTACAACATTAAATTTGTTACATTACACCACATATAAATTATAGAATTCAAAAATTCCTTTCTCATTTAAGTTAGAATACATTTTTAGGACTTCTGCAAGCACACAGGGCTCCGATCAGTGTCACGTAGAACACTGGATGTATAACCATATTGGGCATACACGTAGGTAACAACAAAAACACAACAACAAATATTATATTAATCAAAATTAATTTGTAAAGTATGTAAAATATTATAAAAATACTCATTAAGTAGTAATCCTATCGGTGAAAAAATCCCTACTCTTAAACACATCATCATAACAACTAAAATTTAAGCAACATTGTAATTATTTTTAGGCCGACTTAATCTTAAGATGTATGGCTTTTAAAATACATAAGATAAAAAAAAAGATAATAGGCACTTGTATGTAAAAAATATGTTACTTTAATGAGTACCAGTAATAATTTTTCAAAACAAACATAACCGCACAAATAAAATTTACAATGCAAATCTATCGGGGTGAAAGATGTTCCGTTGGATGTTAAGCTTTCTTCATACATTTTGTTGGTGTCATCCTTGGTCACTACCGCAAAGCAGAGGGACAGTTGCATGATAGTCTCACCAGCATCGAAGGTGTCCTGCTTGGTGAGCAGGGTCTGCACGGTGGAGAGGTCCCGGCCGAACTCGTCGGAGCGCACGTGCGTCTCCTTGTCCTCGTCACGCGAGCCTCGTGCTGCGCCATCTCGCCCATCACCGCCTGGTGCTTCTTCATCAGATTCTGGACCCCGATCAGGTCGCGCCCTACAAGGAACAGTTCAGGGTTGTTACCTCGGCTTATAGGATTGCGGTATTAAGGTATTTTGCAATGACGACAGTTTTGACAGCACTAAAACGGCCTTTAGAATCAAAATCTGCCTCAGGTGAGGAATCTGCTTATGTGTAATTGTGATATTGTCGAATTAATTGAACTGGTTTTCAATTGTTTTAAAAATATATAAACTAAGAAATCAAAGAGGAACTACATATATTTGACCCGTGTCCAAGGAACAAGCAATTTGCGAATGGCAAAATGTCTCGGTATATAAATCCGATTCGGTAAAGCGCTGATGTAGCGCTCGAAAACTACTCGCACCCAGATTTTCAAGCGCTGATTAGCGCTTTGGACATTCAAATGGCTAAGAGTTGAATATGTAACGTTTCATAAATGTTAAAAGCTAGTGTTACCTAAGAGTGTAGTGGTAGCTTTCTCAACAAGGTAGAAAGAGAGAGAAATAGTCGTGCGAAACGACCGGTAAACCCAAGCATAAGTAAAGTAGAGGGACCTCTGTTGGTTGAGGCGATGATCGGCTCCTTCTCCCGGATCCAGGCGGCCTCGTCGTCCAGGTCGCGGAACAGCTGCTGCGCCTGCAGCGAGTCCAGCAGCCGCCGCTTGCGTGTCGCCATCGGCTTGTCCAGCGCCGAGTAGCGACCCACCAGCCCGTCCTAGGGTACAGATCCGTTAGTGTTACCGGAGAAAATTGCAAAAATAACATAATTCTTTCACAAGAAAGTGAGAATGCTCTTATGATTTCGGACTTAAAGGTTTTTTGGTTTCGTCTGATCGCAGCTAAGATAAAATGCCAATTTCAATTTTAGTTCACGTAGTTAATCGGTTATCCTAAAATAACAAAAACAAATTAAAACTTTGGATTGAATAATAAAACGTCTGATATGTTTAATGAAGCTTATGTCCAAGTTTATTACATATACGGGTGTAAATAGACTGCTACCGTTAAATGAAACCACATATTCTACCGACCCTACTGAACCACTTTTCCCAGGAATCATACCGGACACCCTTAGTTTAGGTAATAATTGTGTTCCAAACAAAAACGGGCGAGTTCAGAGAGAGCGTCGTCCGTGAAACCTAAAGCTGTTTGAGGTCAACGCTCTCTCTAACCTCGCCCGTATGTCGGTGCGTTAGGGTTCACGCATTTTTGTTTGGTACTCAATTATTTCCTAAACTAAGGGTTGCCGCGGGTATGATTCTTGGGAAAAGTGGTTCAGTAGGGTCGGTAGAATATGTGGTTTCATTTAATGGTAGCAGTCTATTTACACCCGGTATGTTGATGAAGAGCAACACAACCCTTATATCATTTTCGTTTAAATTACTGATCGGTAATTTTCAGGAACAGATTTATATAAAATACCGGTCTAAGAGGATATGTATAGGAGACTCACGCGCTTGGCCTGAATGTTGCTCGCGTCGAAGTGCTCCTTCTCGATGAACTGGTCGGCTTGCTGCCGGATGGCGTCGATGCGCTCCGCGTGTGAGCCCACGTCCGCTTCCAGGAGCGCGTGCTTCTTCTGCAGGTTCTGGACGCTCGTCAGGTCCTGACGAAGAGAACACTGCTGTTGGGTGACGCGGTTCATACACGTCTTACATTACTATAACATACAAACACGCAACTAGATATATCTACATACATCTCCTAGTCCCTTTACATTAATTTTTCAATTCATACAAGCTCTTATATGGCTTTGAATTTGCCTATTGCCAGTAAGTCGATATAATTTGGTCGGCATACATCCTCACATACGTCATGCCGGAATACACTGTCGCTTGGCGGCATTGTTCCGTCACCAGGATGGTGACAAACCACGGCCAAGACTACCACCAGTCGAAGTGAAGTGTACAAAGGTCGTTATCTAACGGGTTTTAACTGCTATATAAACACACATAATATACTTGCCTCTCTCCCAGAGGGATAGGCAGATACTACAAATTTCCATCTGCTACGATCCTGCTTTTGCTTCTTCTACATCCATAAATCTAATCATACAAGCTCTTTTATCAAATCAAATATTTTTATTTCGGACTAAGGCCATAGGTGTTAGTAAAACAAACAACTTATGAACTGTGTTATTATAAATAATATACAGGCTTACGTTCTAATCAGTCTAGCCCAAGACATAAGACATATCAGTCCACACGTCCAGGATTGGACTATCAGTCCTGCCCCCTGATTATGTATCGTAACATCAGTTGCCAACCGAGTGCCTATCGTCGAAAACATACTCATAATATCGAATTACTAATCTAAGGATACGTTCGCAATTGAAAAGACGTCACAATGCGTTAAATTCAATTCGTTCAATTGTTGTCACGTCTACTTTCGCTCTCAGAGACAGAGTGCCATAACTCACAGTTATTAGCAATAACGAATACTTATACAAATTTCAACAAAGTTGCAGGCGCTTTGCTTTCCATACATTTTATCGCCTTTCACCACTAAACGCACCAACGAATCACGTCAGTTTTTTAGACTGTTCGTATAGCTACTGTGCATTGTATTATACTATGTTGAATCAGTCGTCCAAATTATTGTCTAGTTTACTAAACAATAACACGTGTTTCAACGGCTGTAGCTACGAAAGGCACCAACTTCAGTTACCAAGACTAGCTCCAGCGCATTCACATGAGTTATCTACACGTTATTGATAATAGATCAGTCGGTCAGGCGATAGTTTAGAAAATCCGTTGTCGCCTCTGGGAGTATAATGTAATTACCTTGCCGTAGTCCTCGCTGAGCCTGGGCAGCTGCCCCTCGACCTCGCTGAGCCACAGCTCGATGTCCTCGACGGCGCGGTTGTACTGCTGCTGCTGCGACGCCTCCTGCAGCTTCTCGCCCTTCAGCTCGGACGCGGCGGTGAGTCGCTCCCACAGTCCGGCCAGCTCGCCGAGACGGGACTCGATTTGTGCTGCAACAGAGTTCCACGTGAGGAACCAGGACCGAGGCGGCAGGCGCTCATTACATAGCCTCTTCACTTGTGACGAAAATAACAATAACCCTGCTCACAAGCAAAATAACAAATTATTTATTATGTTCTTTTTTCCATTATGGTAGCTTTAAAATAATTGCACTTTTCATTCCTATTGTAATCTGTGTAAATCTTTTATGTTGTATTTACTTGTGAAAACTTAATTGTACAGTACACTGGATCCTGTCTGTAATGCTGCACAAATTATAAATTAATTATTTTAGCTGTAAATATCACAAAAAAAAACAAGTTCACGACAACAAAAAATCCATACATTTGAAGCTATGTACAAAAATAATATAAAATTATTTGTTTTGGTTATAGTACATTATTCGAATACATTGAAAGCTGAGTTTATATGGAGAGTGGCTATATAGGATCCCAGTAGAGTATACTAACGTTTAGCGAAGTGTTCCTGGTCGAGAAGCGCGGCGCCCAGGACGGCGATCTCGTCGACGCGCGGCTTGTTCGCGAGCAGCTCCTGCTCGAAGTTCTGCTGCTTCTGCACCTTGCCGTTCAAATTCGTGGGGTCCAGGTACGAGTCGTCCGTCGCGAACTTCAGCTTCTCGTTGATACAGCCTGCGAGCGAACACACCCCGGTTAGCTAACTAATATTGACACTGGAGCCCAGTAGGACCAAATTAGCGACTTACTGAGAAGCACCCAGAATGATGGATTTGGGAGAAACGAAACAGGTGTATCAGGATCGTAGCAGATTGAAATCTGTGGTCTCAGCCAACACTTCTGGGAAACAGGTCAGGTTTCCAAGTCAAAATCCCAATAGGATTATGATTTTATTGCCAAATCCATCGCTTTAGAATACTCTAAATATTATATACACTTGTATATTGGATCTCTGTGAATATTCCCAATAATCCAAATGTCAAACGTTTAAGGCGGAACGTTTCGAGCTCGGTGCAAAATGCACAACTTATGATTGTTTTTTTCTTATTATTGAATAAAAAGTACAAAATAAATGTGATTTATGGCATTTCGCGACCATAGTTTAATGTCAATTAGGCTTTTCTACAATTTATATTTTTAGTTTTATACATTGCGTTGTAAATTAATGTCCACACCAACTTAAAATACGCTTTTAAGTTTGTATGGACATTCACGCTAACTATAATCCATAAAATGACGCAATTCTGATAAAAAACCCCTGATAATAGGCTTGTAGACAGGGTAACCAAAATATTATTTTATTTAGTCCGTCATTAAGATTATCAAAAAATATTGGACACGTATTTTTTCTTTTGTCAATCAAACAAAAAATGACAGAGATAAAGCGCGTTAAAGTTTGGGAGTGGGGGAAAATGACGTCACTTCTAGTAAAATTGTACCTAGATGTGACGTCACACGGAACTTCAGCGGGCTATATCTTCATAATTTTTTGTTTGATTGACAAAAGAAAAAATACGTGTCCAATATTTTCTGAAAATCTAACTGACGGACTAATTTAAATTTTTTAGTCATCATGCCTATTATTAAACAATAGTCGCAAAATAAGATGAAACTATTTTATTTCATACCTTTTATTTAAAAATGAGATAAACAATGTACAGATGTACAATGCTAGGTTGCTTGCAGACAATTAATTTAAAATCTTACTCTTTGTTTCGTCGCAGTCACGTTCGAAGGCCTGGTACTTGTAGGCGTCCTCCAACAGAGCGCGACGTTGGTTAGACTTCTCCAGCAAGGCGGCGCGACGCTCCAGCAGCTAGAAACACGTTATATTGTTCAATAATAAAACCGAAAACTGTAAATAAGGCAACAGAGGTGTTTTAAGAGCCGAGTATTCATGCACCCACTTTCCAACGACATTTATCCCGTCCTAACGTTATAGGGTATGACTATTGTGATACTATACCTCAGACTAAACAGACATGCTTTCCTCCCTAAAAAGGTTAGTTACCCACAGTGTTTCTCTTGACCATTCACAAAGTAAACAAATAGGTACCGAGAAAACTCAATGGTACAGGCCCAAGTGGGAGGGCCTTTTGACCCCTTTTGAAAGTCTGGAGGTCCATCGACTTAGCCACTGATGCTTCATAAATGTCAAATGAAATTCTGAGGAAATTGCGACCAGTATGCTTTCAGTATTTCACTAATAACAAAACAACAAACGGATAACCAGAGTGATGACACATAATACGTACATCGAAACTTATCCGTTCCAGAGCCTTCACGTACGTACAGACAGACAGCAGGGTTGCCAAGTCCTAAAATTTTCTCCCTAACCAAAACCAAAATACCCCTAAAGCTACCAAAATTCATTTCAAACCCCCCCCAAAAAGCTTAGCTTTAAAGCTTTAAAACAGTAAACTGATTCAAAAATTTAAAATATTCATAACCCTTAAATTAACCCCTAAGAATATTAGGCCCCTAAATAAACCCAAAATTTAGGGGGAAAACCCCTATGTTGGGACCCCTGACAGACTCCAAGAGCCGTTTCGTTTTAAACAGAAAACTGAACAAGTACGCACCATCTCCCTCCTCTGCGCGACGTCGTCGGCCGCGTAGTGCTGCCCCTCGATCAGCTTGGTCGCGAACTCGTCGAGCGCCTTGATCTTCTCCTCCTGCGCCGCCAGCGACTTCTCGAAGTCCTCGTGCTTCTTCAGAAGCGCCTCCACGGAGTCCAGGGAGTCTCCCACGTCCTCGTTCGCGAGGAAAGCCTACGGGCAGGGGAGGAGCGTTCGAAAATCTGATGGTTTTACCTATGTTTTGTGGGTAATTAGCTACATAATAGATATATAGTTATTATAATAGTTATTGAACTGTATTATCATTTTTAATTATGAATTCCAATTATTTTAAGTATTTATTTATCTTATATTTTTGATTAATTAACTATATTATTTCTGTACCTGTTTTTGTAGTATAGTTATAATTATGAAGCATAGTTGTTTTTGAATAAATGTTTCGAACTCATTACTTTTTTTTGGATGAATTAAATAGAGCTTGCCCCGTGCTATTTTAGTTGTTATTATAATTAAAAACTTACACAGGCCTGTCAAGTAAATAATAAGTGTTTTATGCAAATACAATACACCAAGTAGTATTTTATACAAATACACAAACCGACCTGATAGTCCATATTGATCACAAATGTGAGACATAATCATAACTTACTTCAGGGGTACAATAGTTTAAAGAGAATCGTATTTATTTGACGGCTTAAAACGTGCGATTTCGATTGTCAAACGTCTATTCGGCTAAGCAAATTAGAGCCGTACGTTTTGGGCTGTCAAATGAATACAATTCAGATCTTTCTGACCTCTTGCTTGTGCATCCAGGCGTCGGCCTGCTCGGTGTCCCGGTAGAAGAGCTGCAGGTCCATGCACTGCAGGTAGAGCACGCGGCGCTGCTCCCACAGCTGCTGCAGCGCCGAGCTCTCCTTCTGCAGGTTCTCGAGCGCGGACGACACTTCGGATGAAGCGCGGTGCCCGCTGTCCACGAGCTGCTGGCCCGCCGTCGCGCATGCGCGGATCACGTCCTCGCGCGCGTCCATCTCGCCCTGCGCACACACACACACTCTGTCACTTCAACGTTCATAAGAGTTATAGCTGGGATGTGTATCTGCAGGGTTTCAGTGCTCTGCACAATCCAGCACTCGTGCTTACACTTTTAATCGACCAATATTGAAACTCGAGGATATTTTACGAATCAAAGTTTGGTCGCTACAAATATCGTAATTGATGGGGAACTTTCTCACACATAATCCAAGAACAATTCAGTGTCACAATGTAATATTTGTATATTATCATAATACATATCGGTTCCCATCTCTTATTTATTTATGCCCGCAGCTCCGTCCGCGTTTATTCAATCTGTGCCCCGTTTTCGGCTTGGACATCATTTTATCAACACTCCTTATAGCCTATTTAACAGGGTCCCTACAATGATAATGATGAATACAACATCCAAATCCGTTAAGTGACAGACAAAAATTCAAAAAATTTTGGTTTCTGCTTATAAAATACTAATGACAAAAATTTTGATAAAATATGAAATACAAAGATATAACTTTTTCAAAGTTTATAATAATTAGTCAGTGACCTTGTGTTCCTGGTGCCTCTCGAGCAAGGCCTCGGCGCCGGGCACGTCCTTGGCGAGGTCGTCGGCGGCGATGAGCGCCTTGATGTCGCTCACCCACGAGACCAGGTCGCGGTAGTCCGCCAGGAACCGGTGCAGCGCGTGCGACGACTCCAGCTCCGTGCGCCGCTCCTAACGGGGAATAACCTTCATTACTTTCAACTACTGACTGGCGATACTGGGAGATAGCTAGATACGCTTGACACAGGAACATATAACGTCCTACAATATAAGTGCAAATAATTCTACGGTAGACTGTGTATCATCATTAAGTACAGTTTCCGGTACAAAGTGGTTCAATCAGCTGACTAAACTTCTATGGAAAAATGAAATAAAGTTCGCGCATATAAAAATATATTTCCAGTGAAACGTAGTCTATTAGATACTCTCTTGAACATTTTCCGTACAATATTGTAGGACCTTATATTAACAAAGGAAAAGGGTCAACTCGTTCCATTTGGTCAGAGAAATGCCAAAGATTAATAAATTTTACCTTGTATTTATTTACCGGCAGAAATCGTGAGCATTTATACATATAAAAGAATACTGACTGGCTGATATATAAAAGCTGGACGTAGGAACATGGATTTTTAACTGTAGGTTTCTCGTGTGACAAGATCGAGAGAAACGGCTGCGAGGCGTTCCTTAGTTTGTAATAATCGAAAAATAAATCATATAAAAAGGCTGATCTTGTGGCCGTCATATTGAAAGCTTTTAACTCGTACACGCTCGGCGATTTCCTATCTCCTTGAGAGCGAGATCTAACCAGCAATTTATCTTTAAAAGAAACGTCGTCATCAAGTTCACGACGAACCTTGGCCTTCTGCACCAGCTTCTGCCAGGCGGCGGCGATCTCCCCTCGCTTGGAGTGTATGGCGGGCGCATGGTCGGCGAGGATGCCCGCCAGACGGTCCGCCTCGGCGGACAAAGTCGACACCTTGTCTTCTAGAGCGGCCAGGTCGCGCTCTACGCCCTCGTGCTTGCGCTGCAATGACACACCAAAAACATTTAAAATTAATCTCCCAAATAAAATAAACTAAGATAGGAATAAAATAAAAGAAGTTTATTTATTTTGCTATGTATGGACACCAGTATGAGATGCTACCTATTAGTAGCAGTTCTTATGTGGCGCCGTAACTGTCAAATAGTTTACAAATAGGGAAATTCAACTGCTCGCGACTGTACATATAGTAATAGAACTCATAACTCAATGTAATAGCTTATTCCCGCCAGTTTAGTAAAAAAACGGTCGAGCACATCGTCTGCGAGTGACCAGTGAGTTCGTAGGCCTCCTGAAGACACAGATAACGTGACAGAATGGCATAGATGACAATCGATAGGTTTCTAAATATTTAAAATATTTCTATTACGGGCACACGTATAAATTAATAATAAATAAAGTGAAATTAAAGACAAAAACAAATAATTCTCATTTCTAAGGTGCAATAATGGTCTACGACAGCGCCATCTGTCGGCGAGGCTGCGACACTAACCTGCAGCGTCTGCACGGTGGCGGGGTCCCTGCCGTAGTCATCGGAGCCGAGCACGACGTCCTTCTCGGAGATCCAGGCGATGGTCCCGTCGGCGTCGCGGTTGAACCGCTGGATCTCGTGCGCGCCGAACAAGCGCTCCTGACGCATTAGCGCCATCTGCCGGAGACGCTGCCACGCCTCGTTCAATTCCTGTTGGGAATAATGGAGTGCTTTACATACAAATTTTAAAGCAATAGATGCCCCGATACGTCGCTTTTAGATAATCAGCAAAAATTTTTGCATTTTTGTTCATCAGAATCTACGTTTATTTGCTTTGTTTTTAACCTTATTTTGATTTAGTTTTGACATTTTGTAAGGTGGCTCCGCCAGCTGGTTGAGCTCGGTGACGCGATACTCCTGCGCCGCCATGTCCTTCTGGAACTGGTATATAGTACTCACATCCTTCCGCTGCACGATGGTCTCCCGCTCGGGATGCCCCTCGAGCACGAGCCGCTCCGCCAGCTGGTTGACCTCGGTGACGCGGTACTCCTGCGCCGCCATGTCCTTCTGGAACTCGTCGAACTTGCGCTGCAGCACCTCCACGTGCTCCAGGTCGGACCCGAACTCCTCAGCGCACACGAACGTCTCCTGGACAAACATTACGGCGTTAGTGGATGATATTACACTGGATATCTCTGTTATACGAGTTGAATTTTGTTAGGGGGGCGTCGTCCGACGATCAAACTAAATAGAGCCCCGGACTACATCACATTCAAACACGTTAGGGGTTAAGAGTAGAAAATAATTACACCGCCCGAAAAAGTTATAGTAGATTCAAGATAATAAGCTTTTTCCTAGTAGTGAATTTATGATATTTTTTAATTAACACTCAATATCAGTTGCCGCATACAGTAAATTTTTTGCATTCACTGTATTTAGCTAGGAGAAATTAGAGCGTTATACTTATTTCTTGTGATTCAGTTCCAAATCTGAAGAATGCTCCTAAATGTAAATAAATGTTCGCTCAGGTATAAGCAGATAGAACACGAACCTTATCATGTATCCAGAACATGACGTCGTCGCAGTGGCGCAGGAACTGCACCAGCACCAGCGCCTGCTGCAGCTTCATCCCCTTCTCGGCGAGCCGCGACAACAGCAGCTCCCAGAGCCGGTGCAGCTCCTCGAGCCGCCGCCGGATCGTCTCCGCCGCGAAGTGCCCGCCCGTGATCATCTCGCTGCCGGTGTTGTCCAGCACCACGATGGCATTGGAATGCGCCGCTACCTCCGCCTCGAACGCTTGGTGCTTCTGGATCTTAGCCTGGGGCGGTGGAAAAGGAATTAATTTGTATGTACCCTCTAAAGTGTCCCATTGCTGGGCAAAGACCTACCCTTGGTGAAACCGCACATCGCAGCCCTACGCTTCTTCCAGAAAAGGAATAGATTCAAGATATTCCAAAAGCGCATTAATCACTAATTCAAATAAACTATGAATCTGTCGACGTAATTGTGTATAAAGTAACAAGTGTGCACTTAGTACAGTCTCTCTCGGGAAAAGCCCGGCTTAGTTGTGAAGCCAATCAAGCGTATTTAGATCAGACAAGTATTTCATTTAGCAATAAGCAATATTGTAATTTGTTATTTCCAGTTGTTATTTAATCCTTGTGTCGTTTTTTCAATAAAGCTAAAGAAACTGTTAATCGATAGTAGTCAGTAATGGTCCAATGCTGGATATAGGCATCTCCAAGGGCACGCCACATTTTTCTATCCTCGATAATCCTCACAATTACCAGCAATATTCAGATCGTCACTTTAGCGAGCCGGCGAGAGTCCCACGGGTGTAAATTACACAAACCCCGTTGCTTACGTCGACAAAAATTTCGATGTTATTTGCTAAGAAATACGAAACAATACACAATCGGTTTTAAACCGTAATGTAATTAATTAAATTTTATATCATTGCGGTAAAGAAAATCAGGAAAGTAAATCTGGACGTATTACATTACGAAACTATGAGAGAAATAAATTTCTACATTTTAAACACTTGGCGATTTATCCATCGCAAGGAGATAACAAATTAAAATTTATATCATTGCGGTACATAAAATCAGAAAAGTAAATCTGGACGTGAGGAGCTCTGAACCGGAACTCGAACCCGGGACCTCTCGCTTACCGGGCGGTTGCTCTACCACTGAGCTATCCAGTTCTCAACACGACCTGCAAATTTACGCATGTCGAGTCCCGGTTCAGAGCTCCTCACGTCCAGATTTACTTTTCTGATTTTCTATACCGCAATGATATAAATTTTAATTTGTTATCTCCTTGCGATGGATAAATCGCCAAGTGTTTAAAATGTAGAAATTTATTTCTATCATAGTTTCGTAATGTAATGGAACAGGGTCTGTAATTTCCTGTAATTCTCTCGCTACTAAGGCTATACTAACCATTGCAACTAAGTGCCAACCTTCGCCTCAACTAGTCTAGTAGTATTTCTATTGGAAACAGGATGTACAAAGAAACTAAAAAGAAGTTTACATGTTGTTTCAAGAATCTGCGATTTATGGACACAGTTTCTGTCACTAAAAACCCATGTTAAAGTGAAGGTACCTGAAGGTTGGTGGGATCCTTGTAGCTCTCATCACTGGCCGCCTGCAGCTTCTCCTGGATCCAGGACTCTAGCTCGTCGGCGTCACGCTTGAAGTACTGGAAGCGGCGCGAGTCCTCGAGCTTCTCGCGCTTGGCGCGCGCCTTCTGCTTGAAGTCTTCATATCGGTTCAGGACCTGGTCAGAGAAAACGTATTTTTAGTGATCTTACTAGTCGCATAGCAAAAGCTTGAGAGCATTGATTAGTTAAAGTTTCTTTGCTTTTACGCAACCGAAAATACTAGTGCGTGTGTACCTATTATATTATTAGGAGTATCGTTTCGACATGATAATTCGGTAATATACTTCAATGTGCTATTTTTGTCTTCTTTATGTCAATATAAGTAATACATTAATTTGTGCTTTTAATCCGATTCTATAAGTATTTAAATATTCACAGGAAGTGACGTAATCATAGTAGGTTAGATGGTCGGATCTTGTGAGAATTTTGGATGCGTTAATATTGTTTTGTATTGAAATGTGTGGTGATGACGTCACTGAAGGTCAAATGACAGAAAGACATAGCTTTTCTCTGTGTACCAGAAACAGAAAACCTCAAAATGGTAAAAATATTGCGAAAAAACCGGCTGAGTGCGAGTCGGACTCGCGCGTGAAGGGTTCCGTACCATTATCTATAAAAACGGCAAAAAAATCATGTCTGTTGTATAGGATTGCGCTGGTCCCACTCGCACTTGGCCGGTTATAGTATTTGTTGTTATAGCGGCAACAGAAATACATCATCTGTGAAAATTTCAACTGTCTAACTATCACGATTCATGAGATACAGCCTGGTGACAGACGGACGGACGGACGGACAGCGGAGTCTTAGTAATAGGGTCCCGTTGGTTACGGAACCCTAAAAAAGAAGAGGCCAATTGTTCAATAACGGTTCAAATAAAAAATTTGAAAATAGTGTAGTATTCGAAACTGAAATTAAAATAATACAAGTGCACATAACCATAAACTAAGTAATTTAGTCTATGACATAGCTTAAGATGCTTGACAACCTTCCTGTACTCAACCACTAAAGGAAGTTGATTGTTGAGATTGTCGGCACTTGTAATGAAAACACTTGAACTTTTACAACTAGAGCTGACAATTTACATCTCTAGGAAATTGCTAAATGACTAACAATTTTCGATATATGCGATTACTACAAGGTGATGAAAGTATCTTGGTCTTGAAAAACAAAATCACACTCTTAGTGCATGACTCATTTGCTAGATTTAAACTAGCACGTGACCTAGCATCCTGTGGGATAATGGGGCGTAGTCTGTTCACAGTGTTAGGTACTTGGCTTATTTAGATTTGTGATAAAGGATTTCGTGATATTTTACACATTATGACATTAGTTAGTATACTGCTGCTATAACAATATTAATAAAAAATTAACCTGTTCACGGCGCTCTTGAATGTCCTCAGCTGTTTCGAGGATCTCCACCTCTTTGGGCGGAGGAATCTGCTCCATTGTGGAGGAGTTCAGTCAACTGAAATAAAGGATACACCTAAATTAAGTACTTCTGTAATATGGCCATAATCAACTAGCAGTTTCAAGCTGTGGCACATTGTTGTAAAGAAACTTATAAGGAAGAAAGCATTCAAGTCAGGGTAGGAAAAAAAACAGTTCTTTTTAAAAAGATCAAAACATCCTGTTTAAAACAAAATTAAAAAAAAAAACATGTTTAAAACATTTTTGGGCATCGTATTGGTATATTATGAATATGAAAAATTGATTAAAAAGCGTTTTTTAAATGTTATCATAGTCTAATCATTTATTGGGTGAAAAATAATAAGTGCTTTCCTAATAAACACGAAACGTAAAAATGCTTAAAAATACAAGTACACACCTACACCGCTCATTCTCGTCTTTATGTTTGGGGAAACTCCCGCCAATAAAGGAATTTTAATCGCACCGATTAATACAACCCGGTCACAATATCTATGCACCTGACCTCGTGACGTCATATCGGCGGTCTGGGTACGGTGTGAAAAAAGTTTTTTCGAGAAATGTGGAGGTAAAAAAAATTTACTAACCTTTTCAAATCAATTTATTATTGATGAAGGGTTTGTTATTAAAAAACAATAATTTTGATTACAAAAACATTTATTATTAAACTCAGTCACTATAAATTATTGACTCTATGCCTGACATTGTATCTTCCTCACTCTCACTTTCTGAACTCGCCGAACTGTCTTCCCCTAGTGATATTAAAAGTTGTGTGATGTTGTCATCTGCTAGATGATCCTTTTCCCAGTATTCTCGCTGTAGTCTCTCCACGTGATTCACTTCTTTTTTCCAGTCAGCTGGCGTAATTGACTTAATCGCATCTTTTGTAAGTTGTTCTATGTTCTTTTCCGATTGGTCAATGTTTTTTTCTGCCACCCTTTGCTTTACCAAGTTCCATATATATTCGATAGGGTTTAGGTCACAATGGTAAGGTGGCAGACGTACAAGTTCTTGGCCATGCTCTCGCATCAAATCGTCGACGACATATTTTTTCGGCGGCTTTGTTCTCAGTATAATGGGATACAATTCCCTCTTTGTCATTTTGTCATTAAATGGAATATTGTGTTCACGCATGTCTGCTTTAAGAGCAGCACTAGTGGGCGCTTTCACCGACTGCGTCGAATGGTAGGGTGCATTGTCTATGACAACTATACCGTTCGGCGGTAAATTTGGTATAAGCTTTTCACGGAGCCATTTTAAAAAATTGTTTGTGTCCATCTCGTTATGATAATCGCCGATTTTACTTTTACATTTATAAAGTAATTCTGCACCTTCAATAAATCCATTTTCTCCTCCAGCGTGTACAAGAATCCAACGTTGACCCGGATTTAAATTTTTCTTCACACTGCTGTCGGTATTATTTTGCCAGCATTTACTGACCGTATAGTGGGAATGGATCCACGTCTCGTCCAGGTAGGTAACCGGTTTTTTATCAGCGCCAAGGTCATTATTCTCTTTCATACGGCGTAGGTAGCGAGCCCTCCATGCGGCAATGTCCGGCTTTTGTGTCAATACACAACGGATATTTTTACACTTTTTGAACTTGTAGCCCAATTTGTTAATTAAAATATTTCTTAAATATGTTCTCCCACCTTGAAAATTTAGGTCTCTCTTAACTGCTGCCAGAATTTTCTTCAAAGTTGGGATTTCTTTTTTTACAGCATAAAAACTGTTGATGATATTTCGTATTGCGCAAATTTCAAAATCATCTACTTCGATGCGTTTTTTGTACTGTTTACGCTTCTTACCCGGTGTCGATAATTTTGGTTCTGGGTGGGTTTCTAAATTATTACTAGTACTTGGAGTCGGCTAGCGCCCGGCGAAGTAGGTGGTTGTACTTTGGCTTCATTTTTAATTTTCATTAGAGTCCTCTTTGATATCCCAGTTGCAGCACAGGTTCGTTTCACCACTTGGTCTACAGGTATGGTGTACTGTTTGTTTGCTTTCTCCGATTCAAAAAACTTGAGCACTTTCAAGATTAAATTTCTTGATTCGCTGTGTATTGTTTTTCCCATGACTTCAGTTTAACAGCTACAACAATTTTAATAACAACCAAACCAGTCCAAACTTAACAGTAAACAGTCTAAACTTAACAATAAACATTAAAAAACAAAACAACAATAAAGCGAAAATATCAAAATTATCGGGACGTGTAGCGGCAACGAAGATGCTAACCGTACTGTCGCACCGGGGAGTGCGCGGAGAGGTGACAGGGGAAGCGGGAGAGGCGCCACATTCCAGCGAGGTGCACAGATATTGGGACCGGGTTATAGAAAAGGGTTCGTTCAAAAAAAAAGTAATAACGACGACACATTGGGGATATAAGGAAAAAATAATAATTAATATGCTAAAAAACAGTGTTTTATATATGAGTGTTTTAAACACGTTTAAAACAATCTGTTTTAAACAGTGTTTTAAACAAGGGTGTTTTTTTCTCGGTAATTGTAACACTTGTTTTAAGAAATGCCAACCCTGATTCAAGTAGAGCTGATTGTGATGTCATCAAGAGCTCGCAAAAACTGAGTTGAACGTTAATAGCGCAAAAATTATGCCAGACTCAGTCATGAGCAAAAAACCAACATGGCAGGCATAAACACTGTTGAGATTTATTGCTTTCAACAGGAACAGCTGCAGCCAATGATTGTGTCGTTACAAATCAGCCAAATCAACTTGAGACCTGGTGAGCGAGAGGCAAATAAAACCCGTAGCAGGTAGGAGAGGGAAAGTAAGGTCTCAGGTAAAGTTGGCCGGGTTGTACTAAGTTGTACATTACATTACTCTTGCTTGATTTATCACGTCATTAGAGCAGTGGATTAACCTAAAGTATGTTTCAGATGAAACAAATATACAGTTTCATCCATCCATCAGCCTGTTTCGACCACTGCTGGACATAGGCCTTTCCAGGATTTCGCCACTCTTGGCGGTCCTCCTGGAAGAAATGCCCATACTCACACACGCTGGGCAGGCGGGTTGGTGAGCGCGGTGCCGAACCCCTTGCACCAGTGACGCCGCTGCCCGCCACCAGTCTATTTTATATAAGGCTCGGCAATTGAGGATGGATATACCGCCATCCGTCAGGCCCAGGCAATGGTGTGCCGCCTGGTTTTGCCTGAGAGCTGTTCTCTTACTCTCCCCCGAATAACTTCGGGAGGATTTGCGAGTAAGATGGTGGTACCTCCACAGTCGAGCCCGGCATCAGCTCTACCACCTATACTATTATTATTATCTATACTATTATACTAATACCACACATATACAGTTTGCTTTTATAATATTACATGAAAATATCATTTAATATTACCACAACTAGACAACCCTTTGTTCTGTAAATGCGTTTAATATTAGGAGAGGTTGGCAACTTGAGAGTTATCTTACTAGCAAGTATGTAAAGGTCACAGAATGCTTAACATCAATATAAACAGTTTGAGCCGCCAGTCTCTGACATCACATGACCTTCATGACATGACTCATTCTGCTCAACTTTATCATTTGATGAGATAATAGAAGCAAACATTTGTGATTACCAATACAAACTGATTTATAGTATATTTAACAAACAATTAGGTAGAGCCCAAGGACTGTTCTTTTGTAATGATAATGTGAGCAATAATCATTAATTGATATGGAACCTTAACGTCTTAGATATGTAAGTCTATTTAGGTTTATATTTTTATCTTGATCTCCCCCTTTCTTTCTGATTAGCATTTACACCTTCCATGTTATTTGGTCAACTATCTTTCTGTTTGCTTTCAAAGGTCGCCTGGAAGATATTGCTACTAGTCAATTTGTATATCTAATTAAGATTATTTTTTTAGGTTTCTGTAGAAAGGGACCCTATTACTAAGCCTCCACTGTTTGTCTGTCACAGGGGTCTACAGCTTCAGCCGTAATAGGTAGACACTTGAAATTTTCACAGGATACGTGTTACTATGGCAACTACCACGAAAAGTTATAAAAATGAAAAAAAAACTCAAGGGGTGCTCCATACAATAAACCTCGAAAAATAGTTTTTTTTAACATGATTTGTTTTAGCTCTATCATACAGAGGGTAATAAAATACATAAGTATAAAGTATAAAATACATAAGTATAAAGTATAAAATACAGAAGTTTCAAATTTGGTCACATTGTTGTACCTGGTCTAGATTAAAAAATAATAAAATTAGGGTTCCATACACAAAGGGTCCTCAATAGTTTGACAGGCGCTACCATTTTACATTAATTTGTGTAAATGTGCAGTATTATAAATATAGAAAGTTATTGCATTTGACTACTATAGGGTGTAAATAGACTGCTACCATTAAATGAAACCACATATTCTATAGAGCCTACTGAACCACTTTTCTCAAGAATCATACCCGCGGATACACTTAGTTTAGGAAATAATTGAGTTCCAAACCAAAATGCGTGAACCCTAACGCATCGGCATACGCGTGAGTTTAAAGAGAGTGTCGTCCGTAAACCTGAAAGCTGTCTCACGGACAACACTCTCTCTAAACTTACCCGTATGTCTAGCTACATAAGAGCTAATTATTATATTAATTATTACAATAATTACGATTGTATCATATTTTTGATCTATTCATTATTTCTGAAAATTTACCCAATTTGTCATCTTGTTTTATGAAACTCAATGTTAAGAGAAAGTCAACTGTAGCACAACCCAATTTAATTTGATTTAGACACACACAGATATAACTGATTGGTTGCCTCAATCCAATACTTATGATGTTTTCTCTGCATCTGTATTATGATATCTGTAAATTGATACAGCATTGCACAACTTCTATGCAGGTAGGGTGTGGTTACTTGCCAGGTATTGGGTATCTTGATAACCATTTAATTATTAGAGACATGTTTTACAGCAAAACACAAATTATAATAAATTAAGTAGATACCTACCTATTTCTTTTATTTAGAAAATGTTTCTTATCACACAATTGCTCCCTATGTTTTATAACTTTTTTTTTGTAAATTTTACTTTGTGCGGTAAACTCTCCTGTATTGTAAAAAAAAAAATAATGGCACACATTAAAAATAGCAAGATATTGATTGTTTAGATTCATATGGAATTTCAACTTGATAACATGGTTCAAGCTAGAAAATATATCTCAATAAATATACACACCTCTTTACTGGGAAATCAATAAAGTAGTATTCGACAACGAAGATGTGATACCAATTACAAATTCTTTAGAAAGTGCAGTCACAATATCGCAGATAACTTCGTGAAAGAATTTGTGCTCTCCATTTGAGCACGCATCGCCGGCTGCGCCGACACTGTAATTACGCCCTCCAACTGCCGCTGCCGGCTACGCCATACCTACATCAATATCACCGCATTCCTTCCGCCCATAGCCTCCTTTAATTCCAAGCCATGAAGCAAGAGATTTGGCAACGTTGCACCCGGTCCGTTCTTGTCTAAGACAGTAGCACATTTCTGTTGGTTATTTCGATGTATTAACATTAATAACAGTCAAAATCGTCGTTTTATAGGAGTTTTTACTAAGAAAAAGTGTTGGATAATACTCATAAAGGGCGTAAAAGTAAGTAGTAACTATATTCATCTTTAAGTATTTGGTTTATTAACATTGGTTTCGTGAGATAGTAAATTGAGGTTATATTTCAGATGCCGCGTCGATGTTGTGTACCTGGTTGTAAGAGTAACTACGATAGTACTATCAAAGTAAAAGGATTAGTGACAACTTTTTCATTTCCAAATGACGAACATATGAAGCAGTCTTGGATCAAAGCTATTCCTCGTCAACACTGGACGCCGAGTCGCAGTGCTGTTGTTTGTGCAGAACATTTTGAAGTCACAGATGTTATAAGAACAGAGCGTGTAATCGATGGCAACGGATGTGTGTCAGAGCCAATCCTGAAAAAGCCTAAATTAAAGGAAGATGCAATTCCAAGGTATTTTGGAAATTTGCCATCATACCTTTCCAAACCAGCACCTGTCACACGGACGGATCCTGATGTCAGGCGCCAGAAGGAACAAGAAAGGCAGGATGAAGCTGTCAAGGCATTTTTGAATAGTGACGTGGTAAACAATTTTGATGAATTCTCTGACAAAATTGATTCATTTATTTCATCTCCGTGGAATTTGAAAAAAACATCTGACAGTGTGTGTTTATTTGTGTTAGAACATGCTAACAGTGAAAATAATAGATTGGTTGTGAAGTGCAGTATTATTGTGACCAATGATTTAGTGATGAAAGTTTTTCTGGGTAGTAACGAGTTGTCGCCAAATGATTTAAATTGGATTCTGACAAATGATCAAAAGTTTTCACGATGGTCTCAGTTACAAAATATTTTATCACGATATGGTAGTGGTAGCATCGGTGAGTTAAGTTCACAAGAGTTTTATATAAATAAAGCTGTATACTACCTAGACGAGGCTTTGTTGGTAAACTCTGAAAAAACTGATGAAAACAATTTTAATTGTAAACTCCAACTTGTGCGAAACCAGTTATATAATATGATCAACAAAAGGCGTACCTATTGTATGATTACAATTTTGTTTGCCTTTTGCATTTATTGCCAATCAAGTTCATCCTACAATTTACTAAGGAATTACCTGATTTTACCAACAAAGAGATATTTACAACTTATCTCTTCCTCGTTAAATATTTCACCTGACTCAAATAAATATAATCAACATTATTTGGCTCACATGGTTAACACTCTGAGTAAACGTGATAAGTATGTTAACATACTAGTGGATGAAATATACATAAAAAGTGGGCTAAATTATAAATCATCAAATTTATCTGGGTATGCTCATAATGATGCTAATTCCTTGGCAACCACAGTACAAACTTTTATGATTTCGTCTGCTTTTGGTCACTTTACAGAAATAGTAAAATTATTGCCTGTTAAGTCTCTCTGTGGAAAGGATTTAAAAGTAACTACTTTAGAAGTAATTTCATTTGTTCAAAACTTATGATTTCATGTTATTGCTGTTATAACTGATAACAATCATGTTAACCAAAATCTTTTTAGTTTACTTTCCTCTGAATGCAGTATGCCCAACCCTAAATATCCAGACTATCAAATCTATTTACTTTTTGATTTTGTGCACATATTTAAAAATATAAGAAACAATTGGCTAAATACAAAAGATTCCATGAAAACGTTTGTTTACCCAGATTTCAACAAAAATGAAAGAAAAGAAGCCTGTTTTGAGCACTTGAGAGAGGTATACAAGCAAGAAAAATTTAATATTGTTAAAAAAGCTTATAAATTGAATGAAAAAACACTGTTTCCAAATTCATTGGAAAGGCAAAACGTAATGTGTGTGGATAATACTTTTCATCATTCTACGATAGCCACTCTTAAGTTGGCACAAGATTATTGTGGGACTGCATGTTTTGTCGAATTAATCAGGCAATGGTGGGACATAGTCAATTGTAAAAGCACCCTGAAAGGCCAAATAAAACGTAATGCTTGGAGTTGTCCAATTTATAACATAGATGACATAAAAATTGATTTCTTACAGAAGTTTGTCGAATGGCTTAACAAATGGGAGTCTATGACAGGAAGTGTTGGTTTTACTAGAGACACAATGTCGGCAATTAAAAGGAGTTCAAACGTAATTTGCTATATAGTGATTGATGCCCTTACAAAAATGAATGTGGAATATGTACTTATAGGAAAGTTCCAAACAGATTGTTTAGAAAAACGATTTGGTCGTTACAGATCGCTTTCAGGGTGCAATTATAATGTGTCTTACGATCAAATAATTGATTCAGAAAAAAAGATTCGAGTTCAACATATCCTTAAAGCCAAAGAAAGTAAAGATTTAATTAAGGAATTAAAGAACAGTTCTGATAAATTAAATGATGATAATATGGTTGACATTTCTGCTTTCATGTTTATAATAAATGAAAGCAACTATCTTGAAATTTTTGATATTGACGAAGATGCAAAGCTTTATGTCTGTGGTTATGTTGCCCATAGTATTAAAAATAAGATATGCTGTAAACTATGTGAAAGCTCTGTGGTCAAATCTAAGGGTTCTGACTCAAGTTCTCAATATTTTAATTACTTACAAAGAGGAGGTTTAATTATACCTACTGATTCTGTTTGCGTCATTTTCTACCACCTATGTAGTATTTTTGAATATATAATTAATGACAAAATTTTAGAAGTACGTTTTGTAAAACTTGATAATAACAAGGGTGTATTGTATAAGTTGACAAAAGTAAGCTTAGAGTCTGATCACTTTGCTTTGCTCTTTGTGTCAAAGTGTCAATGTGGAAACAGTTACGATCGATTGTTACATTCTGTCTTATCAACAATAGTATTAAATAATTATCAAAAAGTTATGACCAATTTAGTTCAATGTAACAAAGGCAAGAAAAGGAAAATTTTAACTCTAAATAATTAAAGGCTCATATAATTTAGTAAAATAAATGTACTTATGAAAACTATAAAGTGTTTTTTTATTTATTTCTCATTAGTACTTCTTTGAAAATGGACTGTTGTTTCAATTTCATGATGTTTTCATGTATGAAATCATGGATGATTGACATAAGAAGCGACGGACCACTCACTGACAGCTAGGCGACGTTGCCATACTTATGTTCATGGCTTGTTAGTTAAAGGAGGCTATGTTCCGCCCCAACTTACAATGACTAGTTACTATACTCTTTGCGTAATGCTCCAAAATAAACCTAATATGGGTAACGGCTGATCCTTATTTAGATTTCCGGCGAACTAGCTTATGGGAACTACGGTTTGGTTTGTTTCCTTCAGCTGCCTTTATTAGTTTTTAGCGTCAATAAATTGGATTTTTTACATTGGGTGTGTCACAGATAAGATACAACCACCCAAAATCACGAAGTTTCTAGCAAATTGTCAATATTTGGTAAAAAAAAAATTGTATTGACTTACCCACAATAGAAATTGTAATCAGTAAATACTGGTTTAATAATCACTATTTTCATGAATTAACTCGTTAAAATAACTCGAAATGCAAAGAAGCACACACCCAACGTCGCGTCACGGCCTTTTTATATACTGTGTTCCAAATTTAACTTTAATATTTAAGTAGTTGTTTAATAAAATCGCATAGTATTTGCAGATAACATTTAACACAAAGGTAAAATTACACAAGCTTTTCGGAACGGCTTATGCTAGCGCTTCCGGGTTTGGACTCGAATGACGGGTACTATAGGCACTTATTGTTTTTGTTTTTGGCTTCAGATAGTGTGTTTAATTTCTAACACATTTAATTCCGCCAATTTCACGTCATAAGCCAGAGCACGGTATTTGTGAAAAATAAGTAGGTATTGTGCGGAATAAAATGGGGATTCCATCCATCCATCCATCAGCCTGTTTCGTCCACTGCTGGACATAGGCCTTTCAAGGATTTCGCCAATCTTGGCGGTCCTCCTGGTAGAAATGCCCATACTCACACACGCTTGGCAGGCGGGTTGGTGAGCGTGGTGCCAAAACCCCAGCACCAGTGACGCCGCTGCCCGTCACCAGTCTGTTTTATATAAGGCCCGGCAATTGGGGATGGATATACCACCATCCATTGGTCCCAGGCAATGGTGGGCCACCTGATTTTGCCTGAGAGCTGTTCTCTTACTCTCCCCCGAATAACTTCGGGAGGATTTTCGAGTAAGATGATGGTACCTGTTAGCGGTTTAAACACAGACATACAGGCTAAACCTAAGGATTAAATAGCGTTGGCAAGTTTCTATACAAAAACCAAGCGACATTAAAGCTACATGGTACGAATAAACGTATAAAAATAGTTTGTTTTGACTGGGTTATGCTTGAAACATATTTGTTAATACTAAACTAGTAATCTCTCGTATATATTTTGTCTGGAAACAAGCAATATTTATATCTAAAAGAGCCCGTAACTCACTGAGCTAAAATTGCCAAACCAGAATAACTAGTAGTTCGCCCCGAACTATAAACTCACGCTTGCCCAATTCGTGTGTGACTTGAGCGATTAGGCTCATGTTTGAACTTAAACAACATTTTTGCCTTATTTACTCGCCTGCCACATAACATCCTGATTAATGATACTCGAGTTATCGTCGAACAAACATTCAAACATACATACAAAAGCCGAATTGTTCAAGATTTCGGAGAACTCGCTTCACTCACTCGTTCAAAAAATCAGCGTTTCCAGTATTTTATGTCTAAATAGAGTACCTATGTGGCACATAATATACGGAAAATTGTAAATTCTTATCAAGTTTAGTTTTTGAGATAGACTCCGTTACAAAAAAGGTCAAAAACTGCTAACATTGATGGCTCCCCATTTCATTATTTCTAGAGATAAAATAAAATAAAAAATAACTTGTACTCTACTCATTTCATGAGCTTGACATGACATAGTTCTACATAATGATATTCCACATGTTGAAGAAAGAAAAAAAAATGTTTTTATTCCTTTTTTATGTATGGGACCTCCGCAAAAAAAATTAATTCATTTTAAATATTCGATTTTGAGTCAACATTCTACATAACATATCCAAACAGGTCTGTAACTCATTCCGTTTGCAAGTTAGAGATCCGTTACATACCTGAAAGGACGAATGGACAGATAGCAGAGTGACATTAATAGGGTTTGTTGTTGCCCTTCGGGTACGGAACCCTAAAACTTGATGAGCTTTATTTGTCTTAAGTTGCATGATTTGACTATAATGATGCATCTTTTGATACCATTTAACAATAAATGAAATTCAAACGCAATTAATTGACAAAACTAGAGATGTAACAAAACACGCAAAATATGAATCTAAATCAATCGACTGTATAGTAATATTTTAATTTTCTGACTTCCCATACCTTATCAAAAACATGGAATAACTAGCCAATCGGTTGATTGTCGTAGAGTTATTCTCACTCACTTCACTTATTTAACTTTGAAATATCATCGGGAACTTGAAGAGATCCCAAAAAACATGGACCTTTGACACCTCTAACATTAAGCAGCGATTAGACCATCCGATTTATCGGGATCCAAATTAGGACGCGCAAAGAAACAGACGTCCTAAACGCGATTACACTGTCCTAATTCCTCTCATTTCCCAGTTAGGGCGCCGATAATTTGGATGGTATAATCGCGGCATAAGGACTTTTAATGTCTGTATTATTCATATATTCGGGGTCGCAACGCAACACGGGTTCCTATGCCATCCCTGTCGCACGCTTTGAAAATTATTATCGCTATCCTGTTGTCAGTGTCGGAATTGGCTCTTCACTCCCAAAAAGATTTGGTCCGTCATTTATCGTGTTTGAGCATATCTCCATCTCTGACACATGCATAAAGAGTGTGATAGAGATTGATATACGATACGACCGACTGACCGATACTCGATCGAATTTTTACACTTCGGAGTAAGTCCTCTGACGAAATTGTTAATTTATGAACGTGCTGGAGCTTTTAACTTACATGGTGGTACAGTGGAGCCCACATCAAGCTAATCACTTTCGGTATAAGCTGACCTCTCATTTTATAGGCTTCCCGTACAATGAGAGGTCAGCTTATACTCAATGTACCCAAATCAAGGGCTCCACTGCACAGGAAAACAAAGTATGCTCTTCGAGAGCACTAGACGACGTCATCATGTATTTACTTTGGGAATCAGCCAATCACTGTGTTAAGGCTGAGATTCAGAGTGCTTTTTGAGACCGAACTCAATCTCAAAAACGTCAAAAAGCGACGTGATCTCATACTAGAGTGACGTTTGTAAGATTGAGTTCGGACTAAAAATATACTCTGAATCTCAGGCTAAGGCTCAGGCTAAGACTCATAAAAATGACGTCTTGTTGCGCGAAGCGAGTTCTAAATATTCAATAATCTCTCTTTCAATGAGCTCTCTTCCTCACTCATTCACACTCATGCAAAAATGCGTATATGCTATCCTGTTGTTAGTGTTTAAATTGAAGTTAGCGTAAGTTTTGGAATGCAAACCTAAGGAGCAGACCTTGTTTTTTTGGGCCATGATAACTTGCAGTATCGATTAAGATATGAGGCACTGAGTACATCTCTAGCAAAATCCCTTCTCCGCCCCCTGTGCCTCATGTCCCTCACTCAAACCCTCTCTCTCCCCACCGCCCGCTCCCTTCCTCATTCGTCTCGTCCGTCATTCGTTTTGTTCAAAGAGTATAGTAACCGTTCCTATACAGGAAAAGAGAGCCATCTCGCGTAAAAAATGAGAACATATGATAAGTAGCGCCTCCTGTCTCTGAGAGGGCGGAACTAAATCTGCTATACATACCTATATATATCGCTATATGTAGGTACACCGGTTGTTGACGTGCTCAGAAAATTAAACCACATGCTCTACTGATTATACTGAACCACTTCCATACAAAAACATACAAACAACAAAAAGAAATTACTTCCCCATATAAAATTATCAGTAAGTTATTAAAAATTTGTTGGGGAAATAAATATTTTTTTAGTGTTGTTTCAAAAGTTTTTGTATTGAAATGGTTCAGTATAATCAGCAGAGCATGTGGTTTAATTTTCTGAGCACGTTATTAAAACACATACTAGGTACTTTTATTATTAAATATGTACTTTTTTGCTAATTTTAATTATGGTAGTATGCTAGCTTAATAAGGAAATATTTTCAATGTTGAATTATGTACTAAGTTCAGGCGTTATTTAAACTGTTTGGAAACATATAATCAATATAAATGAAACATGATTAAAGAATCAATAGTACTTTATTAATGCGTTTGAACTACTTTTTTTTTTTTTTGTGCCCGATCCTGACACACCGGCTATGGTCATCCGCCTGGGTAAGCCGCAGCCTGGCTCTGCGCCGCGACCTCTCAAGGTGGTCATGAGAAGTAAAGAAGCTGCTGTCCATATTCTCAGGAACGGTAAAAAGCTTCGTTCAGGAGTCTCTGCCAAAAATGATCTCACTCCTTACCAGCGTGAGTACTTGAAAAATTTGCGCTTGGAGCTGAACCAAAGGATTGAACAAGGTGAGACAGATATTTCTATTAAATATGTTAACAATAGACCAGTAATTGTGAACATAAACCAACCAGCAAAAAAGTAGTTAAACATGGTCTCACCGAATTGACTCTTTTCTACACGAACCTGGCGTCGATCATGGCTAAACGAGATTTGTTCTTACTCGAAATTGATAATCTAAGACCTACCTTTATAATTATAACTGAAACACACTTGAAACCTACAATATTAGACACATTGATAAACATAAAGGGATACACACTTTATAGAAAAGACAGGCCCCCTGGTAAGAGTGACAAAGGAGCCGGAGGTGTAGCTATTTACGTGGCACATAAACATAGCGAGATATCTATTATGTCCAATCTGCACCCAACACTGAATAACAAACTGAATGTAGAGGCTCTGTGGATTAATGTCCAGTATGGAAATTTTAAATTGCTTATTGGCGGTGTGTATCGTCCTACACATTATGACTTAAAGGATTCAGATAAGCTTCTGTTTGAGACAATTGAGAAAGCTGCTGCTGATGAAAAAGAGAATTTACTCATTGCTGGAGATTTTAACCTCCCAGATATCGAGTGGCCGTTAAGAAAGCTGGAGGGCTACAATGCACTCCATGAAAAATTTATAGAATTGCTTACCAATACCAACTTACATCAGTTAGTGACTGAAATAACTAGGAAGCGAAATGACGAAGAGTCCTTGCTAGATTTCATACTGTGCAATGATGAAAGCTTGTGTACCAAGGTAATTCATAATCCCCCCATAGGCAAAAGTGACCATTTGGTTCTGCTTAGCAAAGTGCAAATTCAGAATGATCATATCCATGGCTTAGTTGAAAAGAAGCCTCGCAGAGATTTTTATAACGCTGACTATAAACTTATTACTTCACAATTACTTTTAAACGATTTGAATTGTACAACCTTATCTGATACAAATGAAGCTTGGACGAAATTCAAAACTGTCACACATAAAACAATTGAAACAAAAATACCATTCACCCGAATAAAAAAACATAAAAATAATAAAAAACCATGGATTGGACCAGAAATTATTAAATTAACACAAGAAAAATTACAAAAATGGAAATTCTACCAGCTCTCTAAAACAAAAGAATCTTATGAAAGCTATAGAAAATTAAATAATAAAATAATTAATGAGGTGAGGAAATCAAGAGTTAAGTTTGAAGCAGGTATTGTAAATGGTAGCAAGAAATGTTTTTATGCGTACATGCGCCAACATCTTACCTCTAAAGTGTCTGTTCCCCCGTCATTGAGAGATGAAATATCACAAAAAATTACTGGTAACCATAGTGATGTTGCGAATATTTTTGCAAAACAATTTGAAAAATCTTATGTAACGGAACCACCTAACCAACCTATACCAAGTGTATGCTGTCCTCACGTAGAAAACTCACTTGAACATATAGATTTTACACCAGAAGTTGTAACCAAGACACTTAATACATTCAAAGATGACACTGCAGTGGGACCAGATGGATTACCAGCAATATTTTTAAAAGAATGTGAAAGCCTGCTTTCTTCTCAACTTGCTCACATTATGACCTTGTCTTTAAGAGAAGGGAAAGTGCCACTGGACTGGAAAGAAGCAGAGGTCACTCCCGTCTATAAAAAAGGAGATAAGCTTGATCCAAGTCACTATCGCCCTATAAGTTTAACATGTATTTCCTGCAAAGCGATGGAAAAAATAATAGCAAAACAAATTAGAACCTTTTTATCTAGAGAACAGATCATAATTGAGGAGTAACATGGATTTGTACCCCGTAGATCAATAGTTACCAACTTGCTATGCTGCTTAGACTACTGGACAAAGAACTGGGATGAGCATGCACCTATTGATATAATATATCTGGATTATGAAAAAGCGTTTGATCGTGTCCCGATAAAAAGACTAGTTGCAAAGCTGGAACACTTTGGAATACGTGGGAATCTTCTGAAGTGGATAGAGGACTTTCTTAGTGGGAGGAAATTTAAAGTCAGAGTCGGCGAACAACTTTCAGACTCTCATTCTGTCCACAGTGGTGTTCCCCAAGGTTCCGTACTAGGCCCCGTCCTCTTTGGAATGTTCTTAACAGACTTAAAGGTTATCATTAAAAGTGGATTATCCTTGTTTGCTGATGACACCAAGATAATGGGAAATCCACTAATCTCTCACAACATTATTCAAGATGACCTCAATCAAATCAATAATTGGACTAAAGATTGGCTTTTAACATTAAACTCGGATAAATGTACCGTTTTGCACGTTGGTAACACAAATCCTCAACTTTCGTACACAATTGACTCAAAGTCTTTAAAGATAGTAACATCACAGAAAGATCTGGGAGTTACAATAACAAGTAATCTGAAATGGGATGTACACATTCTTCAAGTTACTAAAAAAGCCAACTCAATAACTTACATGATCAGAAAAACATTTAGCTACATTGACAAGGAACTATTTCTAAAGATTTATAAAACCTACCTACGACCATTATTGGAATACGCTTTCCAAATTTGGAGTCCATATTTCAAAAAAGACATTAATATGTTGGAAAGAGTTCAGAGAAGAGCGACAAAAATGGTAGCTGTTTTACGTGACTTACCATATGAACGACGTCTGCAAGAACTCGGGCTAACTACACTTGAGCAACAACGACAACGTGGGGACCTCATCGAAACATACAAAGTGCTCACTGGACACTATGACGTTCCCGCGCTGGGGGAACTCTTCAAGATGAACCAAAATCGTCATCTGAGAGGTCACCATCTTAAAATTAACACGTCGACATGTGCAAGCAACCCACGTAGACATTTCCTTCCTAACCGTGTAGTTCACGAGTGGAATAAACTGCCTGACAGTGTTATAAGTGCTACCTCAGTGAACTGCTTTAAAAATAGACTGGACAAATTTTTTAATAAATAAAAACATAAAGTGCTGTGACATACACATCATCAGCTTATAGCTGCTTGTGTATAATAAATAATAATAATAATAATAATAATAATACAATTTTAACCGCCTATTTTTTTTACAAAGTAAAAATTTAACATAAATAAGAAAATATTTTATGATAAAACCCCATTTTTGTAAGGCTTATGTTTAAGCAATCACCAGATTTTAGAGATGGGGCAGATGTATCAGCTAAACGTATTTTACTGCCAACTTTTTTTTTACAATAAATTTAACATTTTTTAAAAATTGTATGCCATCCTGCCACAATTTGTGATGTAAAGTGTTTTTCTTGACACCACCTCTATAAACTTTTCCATTTATTATATTAAAAATACCTGCATTTAAGCTATCAAACAGCTTATCTAACAAAAGCACCACCGGAATGAGTTGACGGCATTCTTCTGGCAAATTTTTTCTAGCAGTTAAATGCTCAGTCGCAACGGCCACGCTATGGCTGAAAACTTGGGCTGCCATCTTTACCCGCATTTTCTTTCCGGGTTAACATGCTCTTCTGTTAGTTTATGAAGATTATTTTAACCTGTAAAGGATAAATTTATGATTACTGTTTGTATTGATGAACTTAGTCCAAATATAACTTATACCTCTGTAAGCTAGAGACCCTTGACATAGGGATGGACGGACAGACAGCAGAGTGACATTAATAGCACTCTCTTTTGCCCTTTGGATAAGGAACCATAAGAAAGGCAGAAATTCTCAGTGGATACAGGTATGAACATACACAGTATATCAAGGAGTGGCTTGTTTTACAACATATAGGTACTAACAAGCTTTGCTGTTTTATCCTTATCTCACGTTTTCATCATTCAGGACACCGCCTCGACGATCTGAATTAGAATACGGATGTGAACTGTACTTCTCTGGCGTACACTTTAAATTGTGATAAACATGGACCTACCGCTCAAATGAAGACATGGAACTGCACAATTCGATAATCGATGATTCATCACTTTGTGTTCGGGCTTGAAGTGGTAGTCGCAGATGTTCTTATTATTATAAATTTTCAAGGGATCACGTTCTGTTATCTT
Source organism: Ypsolopha scabrella (assembly GCA_910592155.1). NCBI lineage: Eukaryota > Metazoa > Arthropoda > Insecta > Lepidoptera > Ypsolophidae > Ypsolopha > Ypsolopha scabrella. The sequence continues at coordinate 4,316,244 of OU342985.1, read as the reverse complement.
GTTTCCAACAATCGCCAACCAAGCCTTGAACTGCTCAGGCCGTCTCTCGGGGTGAGGGAATCGATGCATGTAAGCACCTGCAAACATATAATACATATTCAAGTTTGCAATTAACTGGGCGAAATCCAATCTGATAAATAATTAGTAAGAATAATTGGTATGCAGATGATGAAGTAGCACCGAGACTCACGCAAAACCACAACTTAATCATTTACTCATAAAATAGTTCATTAATTCTTGTGACTTACCTAATTCACTGCAACCAAAAATACAATATTTTCTCTTCATTTTAATTATCACACTTGGAAAATAATTTAGAAAATTAACTGAAAGACGACGTTCCTTTCAATGCACTTTTCTATCAAATAAAATTATTGTATGCCTAGATTTAGGACGAAATAAAAAATTATACAAAACAACAATAGTTCTAATGCAAAATAATAAATTTACTTCCTTACTTTGGTTATAATAAATCCATTTATTTATAGAAGTTATTTATTAATAAATAGAATATGCGTAGAATGAAACTTTTTTCCCAATGTAGCGATCCTAAATTGGCCATCTAGTGTATCTTTTATGAACTTTTATGTAAGTAAATAGTCTGTTGCACAATATACAGAGCTCGCCACTTTCCGTACATTAAACGTCTTGTTCTATGTTTCAGTCCCCGAGTATAGTAACTAGTACAGGAAGTTTTGTTCGCGTTTGTTATCTCAATTTTGTATGTCAATTATTATTAATTTGTTTTAAGCAATGGCCTATTACTGATTAAAGATCCAGAGATCGTCTCACAACATCGATGAGCAGCAGTTAATTTATATATAATGGCGACTGGAGGCGAAGAACTGGCGCGAATGCGCGTCTTGGCTGACGAGATGTGGACTGCTCCATAAGGATCACAAAGCTAACTGGGAGCAGAGCACCATCCATGACCTGGCGTACACGCTGCGAGATGGGGTTCTGCTCTGCAACCTGCTGAACGTGCTGCATCCAGGGTGTATCGACATGAAGGACGTTAACCAACGACCCCAAATGGCACAGGTAAGTGTCCTGCTGGCTCGACCTTCTGAGGTTTTTGTTCAATAGTGTGCTCACGGTCATCACAAACTCACGCTCTAGTCATAATTTAGCCATAAATTGGAAGAAAGTACAATAAATTGCTGGTTTAATGAGTGAGTATAGTCGTAAAAACAGTTCCTAGAGTTGTAGCTGTATCACGGTTTTTGTAGATTAAGACTATGTAATGCATTCCTAATTTTATTTGCACACCAGGTAGGTCCTTTCTGCTTGGGGATATTTTTAACAAGTTTCATTATTGTCTTGTGATATAAATATGCATGTATAAGCCTTATATCAATGGTATAAGCATACATCTGTTGTAGTATCAATATAAAATCTGAATAATGGCTTGTATATGTGTTATATCAATTGAACATTTAATTGGTCCAATATAACAATGATGAATGTTATTAATGGTACAGCAGTCTCCATGTTCATTTGACTTGTCTTAAATATGCTAAATTGTTAAACACTCTTCACAGTGTGCACATAAGGATGAAAATGTTATAAACATGTTGAATGTTTGCTTTTAGGACGCAGATATGGTCCTCAGTGTTATCTGTTCCAGTAGATAAAATAAAACTATGTCTTCATTGAAGTATGTTTTCATTTTTTTGTTATATACTTGAAGTAATTTAGGTGTTCTTGACAACACTACAGTTACAATATTTTTGCAAGTTAGACAACTTCACAAGGCTTGTGAAAGTGGATAATGGAACCATGTAATTTTGTTATCTTTGAACAAACAACTATGCACTTGTAACTCGAGATTTCTAAAGTAATATGAGACCATCATGTGGTCATGATTTCCTGGTAATGATCCATTAAAGTTGGTATTTATTGCAAATAAACATTAAAACATATTACATGTATGTTTATACACTGTTATTGCAAATATGTGTTATTATCAGGGGTCAGAATAGGTAGAGTTTTTAAGTAGATGTGCAGATCCTAACATGGATATACAGGGTGTTAACTTGATTACCTTTTTCCCGAAAACTGTGGATAGTACTAATGTGAATTAACAACATGCGCAAAAAAAAACAATCAAATGTCACGAAATAATCTAAAAAGTTCAAAAAATTTTTAACAGTTTCGTACTGGGCGTAAACTTGGTCAACCTACGTTTCCTACACAAATACAAATGATAAACATACCTAGCCTAGGTAACTCCGGGATTCTTGTGATGCCAAGGCCAAGCGCGTGAGAAAAGGCTTGTCATTGGTCAAAACGCTCAAACCATGCAAATTTTGCGAACCACCCCATTTCACTCGCACGCACCTATTCTTTACTTTTGTTTCACGCGCGGCGCCTCCGCCGCCGTCTAGCTAGTTAATTAGGTCAGTCAGTCGCAGGCGTCACACTTCCGGTTCGTGACGTATTTGAGAGAGCAGTTTACGCACCCACCCCGCTTGGTCTGCGCCCGCGCGACGGCGCCGCCGCCGTAATGGCTTATCGATATAGTGACATCGAATATGGTGAAATGGTTCGCGTGTACAACGATTTGGCGGGTCATAATATGGCAGCAGCTCGTCGGATATATCAGGAACAAAGTTTAGATGGCTTGCGAGCACGAGGCATATTGAATCCAAGAGTGCCTTCCCCTGGAGTGATTCTCCAGGCTGTTTACAGGGAAAGAGAATTTGGCCCGGGTCAGTTCCGAGCTCCTAACCACGCCGTGGGACGGTTCAGGCAGCCGCTGCCAATACCAACCGAAGATAATATCCTCGATTTTTTCTATGTCAATCCAAGGTGCAGCACTAGGGAAGCTGGGCGTCATTTTAATGTAAGCCACGTAAGCGTGTGGAACGTTTTAAGAAATGCTGGCCAACACCCGTTCCATTTTCAAAAAGTCCAGGCACTGCATGAAGTGGATGCGCCAAATAGGATGGAATTTTGTCAGTGGTACCTACAAAACCGAAATCAAAATATCCTATTCACAGACGAAGCCATGTTCACGAGAGTTGGCTTGTACAATGTACATAACGAACATTGGTGGACTTACCGAAACCCACATGTGATAAAAGAACACGCACATCAGTCACGATTTAGCGTGAATTGCTGGGCCGGTATTATTCGGAATACCATTATTGGTCCCCACTTCATTGAAGGGCATCTAACAGGAGGTACTTACCTAAATATGTTGCAAAGTGTTATACCAGATTTATGTGATGACATCCCGCTGGCCATGTTGAACGAAGGTTTCTTCTATCAACACGACGGTGCACCAGCTCATTATGCGAGAAGTGTGCGAGAACACCTCGATATGATGTATCCAAATGCGTGGATTGGACGTAGAGGCCTAGTGGCATGGCCAGCTAGGTCACCAGATCTCACTCCCTTGGACTTTTTTTTATGGGGTGAGGTCAAAAACTTAGTTTACAAGGAAGAAACTCAGAACGTAGGTGAACTAAAAGTGAAAATTATTAATGCTTTTGAAGTTGTAAAAAACAAAGACATAGGAAGTTTACAAAACAATTTGATAAAACGTGCAGAGTTGTGTCTTGGGCGAAATGGACGTCACTTTGAACAGTACCTAACATGAAAAAACAGTGAGAAACAATTTTAATAAAAAGTGTTGTTTGTGTTCAACTAAATTAACGTTCGATTGAAATTCCGCTAATAATTATTGCTTTTTCAACCCTTAAATCATCATGATTGAAGAAACATAATGTGAGTACCTTTTAAACTAACGGTAACGAGTTACCTCCGAGACAATAAGACAAGTGAGCCAACCGATAGTCGCCTCTGTCAAAGGGTAATAAAGTCCTTCCCATTTGTGTAATTGTCTAGGATGCTTAGTTCGTACCTCTAACTTGTATGTAGGTAAATATCTAGGTAGACAGCGTCATGTGGCCCGGTTGTCCGCTTGTAAGTACTGTCGCGCCAAAAAATCTTCACCCTCGTGAGCGTCATAATGTGCGTGCGAGAGACGATAGGTAGATAAAAGTCGGTACAACACGTCATGAAACTATCTTCACAATTCTTTGAGTAAGCCTTATCGTCTAACTGTAACATCGATCACGATAACTTTCAAATGGTTTCTAGTCAATCACGCGTACTTTTGAAAGTTATCGTGATCGATGTTAAGTCGACCAATAGCCCATACAAAATTCGTTGAATTTTCAAATTAGTCTTAGAAGCTATTTATGATTGCAATTTTTTTTCATTTCTTTGTTATTGTGAGGTAGTACAGTTTGGGTCAGTACAGAAGGCACACGTAGGTGGTTAAAGCGAAATGTAAACACAACGCGAAACATTTTTTGTATTGACTGTACATTTGCTGGTGGCTCTCGGTCGGTCTATTATGCGTGTGTGTGTGCGACATCGACAGTAAGCTTGTGTGCAATAAAACTGTCTCGACTCACACAGGAGTCGTAGTTGCAACAAAATGAGTAGGGCGCCCATGTAATAAAACAGAAAACTAATACTATAGTTTAATATTTTCAGTTTCATTTTATGGAAATTAAATATTTTTATTAGCTCCTATTGTTGTTTGGGCCTAGTACTATCCACGGTTTTCGGGAAAAAGGTAATCAAGTTAACACCCTGTATGTCTATCAGAAATGCCAGGATTGTGAGATTTAAAATTTTGATGTGCATCTTCCATACAAATATTAAGTCATCATAAATTTATAGGAAAATATACATATAAAGCTGGTGGTCCTTGCCCACTATTTCATATTCATACTTATTCATGATAAAGGCCTGCTATTAGCCAGAAACAAAGTGTTTTTCACTACTAAGTTTGGTACTCAACACGGGTAAGAAAAGTTTTATAAGATATTTTTATCAATCCCATTTAAAAGGCCTATCCATATTAAGGTTTTGTAGTGAATTTGACAAGATTTGGTACTAAAAACTCTAGCTATTCGGGCCACTTTTAATTATGGTTACAAGTGTGTTACTTTCTGTAAACACAAATTGTTGGGTAGCAACCTTCTTCGGGAACCTTGGTACAAAAATAAAACACTCAGGAAATCAGAAAGTTTATTTCTGTTGAAGAAAGTAAACATGGTGTGGGAAGCAATTTCGTAATGCCAGTATTTTAGTAGAAATGTTGCTCTATAGTCTCCTGAGCTTAGAACTGAGTATGTACAATATATTTGTTAAACTAGTGCAGTTTAATTAATTAATTAATAAATTTGGATTGTGTTCAGTATTTCTCCCATCAGTAAAAAAAAAACTCTTAAAAACTATACCAATGCTGTTTGAAATCTTTGTGGCCCTCAGTGTCCATATTAGCACTGAGATATTCCATCCCTCAGTCAAAAACAAATTTGATCTATCAATGTTAGGGTAGTAGGAAAGATGGATTGAGCCTATTGCAAACTTTTGTCTTATCATTGAAACGAAAAATTTCCTTACTTTTTCTCCTGTTTTGATTCTTACATACATAAATACATATATTTTCATCTGCTACGATTCTGACACGCCTCTTTTGCTTCAACTACATCCATTAATTTAGTCATACAAGCTCTACTCAACAAGAAACAGCAGTCAGTTAAATAAAATTCAAATATTTATAAATTCTGTTCCAGTTCCTGTGCATGCACAACATCAAGATGTTCCTCCGGACATGCCACGAGGTGTTTGAGATCAGAGAGACAGATCTGTTTGACCCGTCCATGTTGTTTGACTTGTCCAACTTCCACCGAGTGCTGTGCACGCTCGCCAAGCTCAGCCAGTGCCCCAAGGCCCTCGTCAACAATGTCAAGTGAGCTCTTGTTTATTTCACTACTAATTATATCCAGTGGCGTAGCGTGCCATTTTGGCGCCTGGGGCGGGAGACCCACTTTGCCGCCCCCATTCTATAGGTGCTTAATTAAAATTAAATTGCACAGGCAATGAGATACTTTTTATTGAAGAAAAAATTGGATGAGCGGTTTTACAAGCGGATTCTACGAGCCTTATGAGCAGCGAAGTCAGAAATAACTTTGTCAAAATCAATATTAGCAGCCAATTCTTGTTCAATCGACAATATAGCCAAGTTTGATAATCTAGCGGAGCTCATAGTAGATCTGAGGTAATTTTTTATTAGCTTCAACTTCGAAAAACTTCTCTCACAGCTTGCCACACTAATCGCCAAAGTCAAATATATACGAATCAAGATGACTATATTTGGAACCGAAATTCCGAGATTCAGTTTTTGAATGAACTGGAGGAGCTCCAGTGGTCCTTTACCACTTATATCTTCCTCTGATTCAGAACAGGCAATAAATTGCTGGAGACGCTTCCGCTCCATCTGAAACTCGTCCTTGTCGATGTCTTCTAATACATGGGAAAGATCACACTCGAACTTGCTGTCCAAAAGTTTTGCTGGCATCAAAAATCCGAACTTGTCCGATATTTCTTGAATTTGCTGGAATCGAGTCGTCATTTCTTGAATGATCTTGTCCAATGATGCGAACACCTCTCGACGGATTTCCTGCTCGTGAGACAAAGCTGCATCTGCAGAAGATTCATCGCCATGCATGCGTTTTTTCCTGCAAATTCTTCTCGTTTTGAGTTCGATTCCGAGTTTTTCGCAAAGAGTCTTAGCAAAGTCAATTGCTTCTTGCACTAAACGGTCTCTACTTTCCACTAAGAGGGTTTTCAAAGCGCAGAGTTTCTGAGCACACTTATCCACACTTAGTCCTCGTTGCTGCAGGTAAATCTGTGCGTCATCTACTTCAGGTAGCACTGCAGCCCAAAAGCCAAGAAAAGTTAGGAAGTTAAATGACTGCATGGCTGTCAGGAGAAGACTGGCTCCCGATCTTGTTTCGGAAGTTTGAGATGAATCTGTTAATTGTTCCAGTACCTCAAGAACTCCCTCAAACTTATTTTTAAGCATCTTGACAGCTACATGTCTAGCGCTCCAACGCGTTTCAGTGACTCGTTTCACTGCTTGACCTGTGACGGCAACCAAAGCGTTCCATCTAACAGTTGATGCAGAAAAGAAGGCAAATAGCTTCTCTAGAATTCCAAAAAACGTCACCGAATTCACTGATTCAGAAGCAGCGTGTACCCCAGCCAAGTTTAGTGAGTGGTTTGTGCATGCAACGAATAGAGCTTTCGGATTTAGTGCTTTAATCCGGGCTTGAACTCCATTGTGGATCCCTGACATTGTGGCAGCATTGTCATAAGCCTGTCCTCTCAGATTCTGTATGTCCAGTCCGTCTGATGTTATCTTCGCGATTATATCGTTGCTGAGATCTTCTGCATTTTTTCCTTTTGGTTGGAAGAAGTCAATGAAAGATTCTACCACAGCGACTTTTTCTCCTTCGATATGTACGTATCGCAGAACTTGGCTCATTTGGTCATTGTGGGAGATGTCTGGTGTACTGTCGAAGATTACGCAATAATATTTAGCTTTTTGAATACGACGGATGATGGTGGATCGAACTTGCTGTCCCAGTAAATTTATAAATTCATTCTGGGTTTCTGGAGACAGATATGAAACTGACACTCTTGCTCCCAGCTTTATCTTTGTCAGGTGTTCCATTAGAAGAGGATCGTATTTAGCTAGGAGGTGCACTAACTCTAGAAAGTTCCCGCGATTGCCACTATCATCTCCTCGAATGTCTTCTCGATGTCCTCTGAAGGCCAGATTCTGTTTGGCTAAGAACTGGATAATATTCAGCAACCTGTACAATACATCCCTCCATTTCTTCTCCTCACTTTCGAAAACTTCTTGTTGTTTCTGATCGATGGTTGCTTTACAGTTCAGGCGAACTTCCAACTCCTTCCATTTCAAGAAGCTCTGTTCATGGCCCAGGTTATTTTCATGGTCTCCGATTCTTGGATTTAGCTTCCACCATTTGTTGAATCCTTCTTCAGATGCGAAGTTCGAGCCGGAATTGCCAAACAGCTTGCAAGAAAAACAATACAAAGACTGCTTCAGAGGCGAGTACACCAGCCATGTTCGGAGAACCTTTTCGCCATTAGATAATGGTTTGTAGAACCACTCTTTGGTTAGTTTTCGGGTACCGCCTTTCGTTGAAGTCCCTGAGCGAACAACATCGGCAAATTTGGAATCGATGTGCTGTACTGAGTCAGACCCGCGACGTACTAGAAGCGTTCTGACTTCGTCGGTCATAGGAGAAGGCCAGCAACCTACATCGTCGAGATTCACATCTTTGACTTCGGCAGGAGCAGAAGGCACGATTTCAATTATGTCTTCTTTGGCAACATTCACTTTTTCTGCAGGCTTATGACTAGATGCTTGAGGCACATCTGGTGAGTCGACTTCGTCTTGACCCTGCTCTGTGGTGGGACCAGAACTACTTCCAACTGCGACGCCAGGCACGTCTTCTTCTTGTGCCTGTAAAATAAGTTATGTATTCCCATGAATATTGGCTAGAAGACACGTTCGAATTTCAAATAAGTATTTTAACTATCACAAAACAAAAGTGGTTTTGGTGACGGCGCGGCTAAATGAAAAATTATGTTACCTACCATAAATAATCAAGTGATCAAAAAACAAAGAAAATATTCCTAGACATTTACAAAACATTCCCAATACAAAATTTCATCTTATTTTGTTTAGCGGCTTAGGCTATAGAGCTGACAACTAAAAACAAACGCACATACATACACATTTTGATTTTTTACTTTAGATAAAGAACCTTGCAATTTATTGCGAGCGACCCAGCCAATAAAATGTCTAAAATAACTGGAGTAATTCTAGGCCACACACGATTCTAGATGGAGGAATCATATATCTACTTACACTGGAATCACTTCCGCTGCTGCAGGATGCCACCGAAGACGTTAACGTGGCTTTCGAACCAGAACTAGAACTGAAATATTTCTGTAATGCACCTTGAGACTTTTTCGCATCTGCTGCTTTCTTAGCCCTTTTTTTGCGGAATTCCGCACCGCTTTCTTTGACTCTTTTCATTTTCAAAAACTAATTCAAAGATTGGGTAAAGATCTAAATGTTTAGTTTTAGAAGATTCAATAGTATTTAAAAGATCGAAACACAATCAAAACGACTTTCGTTCCGTATCCAAAACTCTCGCAAAACAAACATACGAGTAATGCGTGATTGCGTAATGGCACTTCACGATGCACTAAAACAAACAAAGTACCTACAAATGAATGCGTAGTACTAATTCAATGAGTGCGAAAGAGAGGCATCGACACGGGCCGACTCGTAAAACAAAAGATTTCAGATTCAGATCAACTCGGTTCGCGCGCGTTGCCTCGCCGGCGCGGCGGGCGGGCGGCGCGGCGTGATGCGATGTTGCCGTTCGTATGTAAACAAACAAACCTTATAAAGAGCTCTGTCAGTAATTTAGCAATTTTTCTTTTAAATAAATTTTAAAAAATCCTTTGTGCGCAAAATTTTATATAAAAATGGAAAATTATACTGTGTAATGAAATGAATGAATCATAGATCAGATCTCAACCCGCTTCAACGGCGACATTTTGCCGCCCCCCGCGGGCTGCCGCCCGGGGCGGGCCGCCCCCTCCGCCCCACCCACGCTACGCCACTGATTATATCAACTCTTAATTGGTGAGAACCAAGTTATGCAAACATCATGTATGAATTATGTCACAATGACAAACAAATGAATTATCAAAACAAAAGAAAACGTAGACTATAGAATGATTGGAAGTCACAGGCAAAATCATGTGCCCATTACAGAATACTTACTTTTACTTTACCTCTTGTTTTATTTTTCAGACCATTTTCTGCTCAAAGAACCCAATCAGAGGAGGACATCTACAAAGACTTGCAGTCAGTGTAAGTATTTATTGCCGTTATTTATATTAATCATCCTTGTTCATTTTAACTAATCAACATTTTCTCTCCCTTTACTAAAAATATTAAGAAGATCCTACTTAATTCAATAACATTAGGTAGCATTCCAAATCCTTTTTTTTCAACCGATAATACTAAATTACTTTCTACTTGTAAGTTAGAAAGAGTTCCGGCTTTAAATACAGGAGGGAAATGATAAATCCAAACAATATAAAATAAATTTTAGTTTCCGCGGTATTTTCATTCTACGTAACGCCATCTAGCGAGGAAGGAGTGAACAATACTGATATGTGATTTGTCTTTGAGCAGTTTAAAATATTGACGCTAAGGTCCATCCATCCATCCATCAGCCTGTTCCGTCCACTGCTGAACATAGGCCTTTCCAGGATTTCGCCACTCTTGGCGGTCCTCCTGGAAGAAATGCCCATACTCACACACGCTGGGCAGGCGGGTTGGTGAGCGCGGTGCCGAAACCTTTGCACTAGTGACGCCGCTGCCCGTCACTAGTCTGTTTTATATAAGGGCAATGGGGGGCCGCCTGGTTTTGCCTGAGAGCTGTTCTCTTACCCTCCCCCGAATAACTTCAGGTTCATTTGCGAGTAAGATCAGCTCTACCACATATTACGCTAAGGTACTTCCAGGATATTAAAACTCCACCCAAACCTATTTAGTAGTTTTACATGAATCGCAAGCATACAGACAGATAGACTGATAAGTGTTATAGTATTTTTAAATTCATGTTATTCAACATATAATAATTATATCATTAGGTGCTAAGGGTGCCCTAGGTTAAATGTATTACGACATTGTAAATATAGTTCAATAAATTAAAAAACGTTGGGGATCATCATTACCCATTAAACCAAACAGGCCAAGCGCTTAACTGAGTAGTTTCTTGTAATTGAGAGCAGTACGAAGGGGAGACGCGTCTCTCTCCCTTGACGCACACCTCCCCCGCCACCGCAGCAGCCTACTGAGTTAAGCGCTAGACCAGTGTCTACGTTTTATACATAATAATGTAAACATAGTGTGGTGTACCATCTCAACTGTGTACGTGGTAGTAGCAACAAGGTGACGGCGGAGTGTCCGTACAAGAAGAGCCGCGACGGGGGTGAGGCGGGGGCGGGGGACGCGCCCTGGGTCACCTTCACGATCCCCAGCTCCGCGTGCGAGGACCGCGTCGTCGAGGAGATATACGAGGACCTCTGCTATGTCAATATCACGTCTGCCATGCCTGAGGTGCTACTGGGTTACTTTACGGCTCTTTGGGGACGCGATCAGAGACTCTTCTTTCAAAGATTAATAATGATTGTAGTGGATTCTGAATGTTTTAGTGCTGGCTAAACTTAAATTTTAGCTTTTGTCGCCTCTTGAGGACAGCCATCACGCGTAAACCTGCATACAAATGCAAACACATAATTATTGAAGTGTTTATGGAATGTTTTTAACAGACTCCATTGACATTACATATATAGATTTATGTCAAATTATAATAAAAATCGGGAAATTTAAATTATATCTTAATAATATACCCCTAACGGATGTAAACGTAACAAAAAATTAATACAAATTTTGCATCGATAATGTAATGTAGATTAGTTTTAACAAATAACATGTTTGATAAACCTTCACAGTATTGCCAAAATTTTGTTTCTCCTGACACATGTTTTTAATTTTCTGCCCGCGACGAAATCTGTGCGATTGTATTGCCTTCGCAAGTTTCATCGAGCGTGCACGTAATAGCGAAATGAAATAGCATTACATTTGGTCACACCCACAACTGAGTTGCAGCAGTCATGATGGCCGTCCTTAAGGACGATCATTTTGCAATTATTTGTAACCCAGATTACTTGTAAAGAAGAGTAAATAGTTACTTTCGTAAATTCTACGTTTGTATGAATCTTTGAAAGAGTTCTCTTTTGGCATACTCAATAGTACTAATTTGAGTAATTTAGCGGCTTCATATCCAGGCATGGTACATTTCGGTTGTTGATCTTTGTATTGTATGTAGTGTTTGTAAAAGTCATGGGCTCGACTTCACTGCAGCACACAACACGCTAGGAAAATATATTCTGAATAACTTGAGACCTAAGATCCATCCATTTGAGACAAAAAAGAAAAGGGATTCAAGTTGTTTAGAAAAGATAGTTTTTTAGTTCTTATGATTTTCATTAATTTGTAATTCATTTGCTTCTCGCAAGCGGTGTTTGGTTGAATCTTGTTCTCACGTTTGCGGACACTCATTCTTTTTCAAGTTAGCAAACATTTTTAATGGCAGAAGAGTTAAATTGCACCCTATTTGACTATCATCCATCACAGTTCCCACATAGTTCGTGTATAGCGAGTACGTTGCTACTGCTAACATGAAGAAGAACTCGATACAATCGGTCCCTGGGCCGAAGTGATACGTGAGAGCAAGCCAACCTCACGGCAGTGTACGATGCATGTTGTCGGTGGGGCAGCGGGCGCGGGAGCAGCGCGCGCGTGCCGCCCGGCAGCGAGTACGCGTCCTACTGCGCGCGCATCCACGACGAAGAGATCTACCACGACCTGTGCGCGGTCAAGCAAGCGTCCGCCGCCGCCGCCGCGCTCTCCACTCACCCGCCCGCTTTCAATACAGTATGCGTTCGTTTTCTTTTCTTTTCTTTTGGCCTGGTTTTTCGGGTGCTTTTTAAAATTGGAACTTACTGCCGTGGACACGTTCGAGTCGTTCTACTAAGGTGCAAGGCTTGGAAGTCGTCATTGTTAAAATATATCCCTGTCCAAGACAAAGTTAAGGAGACATCCTTATCGTACAGTTTCTTCAGGGAAAATAAGAAAGTCCAGAAAATATTTAAGTAAAAAAGAAAAAAAATATTATAGCTTGCCTTTGCCATCAAATTCAATAGTATATCGTTAAAAGGTGCTTGTTAAAAAACATTTTGGAATGCCTTACCGAATGATTAATGATTATTCAAATTAACGTCTTTCCCAAACATGAAAGATGATTTTCAGGGCATTGAAAGGACGTCTCTACTGTATGGAAGAGGGTTAAATCTTTACAATGACCACCAGTTTTAGTAGCCTTGGTTATAATGTGATGATCATTTTGAAATGCTGCTTTTTGGATTAATAAATGTGAACTGATGCCTTTTGAATTATTACTTAACAGTTCTCTTCATTCTTCCAATAAAACTTCGAGTTGTGATTTAAACAGGCAAGCGCCATTATTCCTTATTTAACACTTGAGTGGTTTAATTTAATTTCAAGCCTGTTACAAGATTTATTCATTATTTTATTTAGTTTTTCATGAATACGTGTACAAACCCACCACACTAGTAATCTTCCCCACACTGCACATTGCACTATTGCATGAATCTATGTAAAGCTACAAAAAAACTGCGCGGCAATTTTTTTCTACTTCTTTCAGATTTGCACTGTATAAGGGTGTTAGTTTATAAAATGGTTTTGGTGTAAAATCTTATCCATGTATTACACGACACAGTAAGGAGACAGGGAAGTCTTTTTACATAATCAATATTAAGTATATCTACTGTAATAATTTGTAATTATGTATGTACATGAGTCGCGTGACAATTAACATAACTAGTCCGTGGTGGAAACACGCATATCATTCGTAAGGGAGCGTCCATAAACCACGTAGTTTCCTTAGAATAAGATAGAATATCCTTAGGGGGAGGAGGTAAAAAGGGAAAAGACTACGTTGGGCTGTGTTTAAAAAGACATTGTTGCGGTTTTGGAACACACCCTAGACTCAGACGTCTTCTTTCGACGTTTAAATTCATACTCAATCAATCCTGGGCATATTTGAATTCTGTAAAGAATTCAAACTTCCAACAAACCATCGGTTTTTGTCTGTCCGTCTCCGACATATAAAAAAAACTACGTTGCCACAGAAGGCGGAAGGAGGACTCTAGTAAGGCTACATGGGGGAGGAGAGGGGTCAAAAAAGGAAAAATTGAAACTTCGTGGATTATGGACGCTCCCTAATACATGGATGATCCTAAGCACACTTCTAAGTAAATCACGCTGCTGAATGTCTCAATAATGTCTTTGTACGGCGATAGGGCTTACCACATATCACGGTTGAAACGTAATAAACCGTTGATGAAAAGTGTCTTGCATTTCACAGTTCACACTTGGACACTTCTGACATCTCCTCGGTTATTTTTGTCGTGACGATATGTTTTTGTGTCTTTAATATTGAGAATTAGACATTATTGGGACGGGTGAGTATCGGGTTACTTAAGTTATTTGGCAGCGAACTCCTTACACCAAATTTCAATGAATGGCAGCGAACTCCTTACACCAATTTTCAATTTCCCCGACGTTCCAGCTCGCGGCCGCGACACACAACTACGAGAAGCGCGACTACGTGATACGGGAACTGTTGGATACTGAACACAAATACGTCGACCTGCTCAGTAAGCTGAACAAGTCGTTCCTGAGACCGCTGACGCCGTTAATGAAACCGCACGACGCGCAAGTCATATTCTTCGGTATCAAGGTTGGTTGGATTGAATAGTTTCTCTAAAAAAAAGCCATCATGCTGTCGTATAAATCTTTAAGCACGCCATAACTCGATACTAACCTAAAACAAAACTTTATAATTGTACGAAATTTAAAATAATGCTATCAAAGCAAAAATTAAGACGATTAACTTTTTGAGAATTCATAAAAAATATAACGTTATGTCTAGCTAAGAAGTAAATAACCTCCACGTACCTATTGGTAATACTTTAAATGGTATCAATATTTCTATTTCGAGAGCCCCCGATTCTGATCAGATGGCAGATCACCAGCCAGATCGTCAGATAATATTGCGAAGTTCGCTGACCTTGGTAACATTCGCTCCTCACTCGTAAGAGCGGCGTAAAAATAAAGGGCCTGAACCAAAGAATATTACCTGTAAAGAAGCAACGCTTACCTCCACCCGACCTGAGAGTACAAAACTACAAACTACTTGTGGACAGGCTGATGTGCATGTAGTAAGTGCCGTTGGTTTGCCTGTACTCAGCTGAGCTGAATGTTTCCTTTCCCCAGGAACTGCACGAGATCCACAAGGGGCTCCTGCGACAACTGAAGCTCGCGACGGAAGGGATCATCCCGGGCAGCGGCGCGCCGCGACTCTCGGACGTGTTCCTATCGTGGCGAGAGAAGCTGCTGATATATGGCGACTAATGCTCCAATCTGACGAACGCGCAGGACGCGCTCAAGGCGTTGGAGGCTAGGGATTCCAAGTTCGCTGAACAGTTAGCTGTAAGTATCTGTGGTCTAGTGGTAGGAACGTCTTGATCATACAGGAAGTTGCGGGTTTAAATTTCGTGAGGATACATTCGTGTTCGGTCTGCGTGTAGGAAGCACGTTAAGTAGGCCCATATTTGTGCCTAAAATACGGCGATAGGACTCACCACACATCACGCTGAGACGTAATAGTCGTCGGTGCAAAGTGGGTGTACGGATGTGGACTGTGACGTGCATTTCACAGTCTATACTCTGAAACATCTCTGTCACACCCTCGGCTACATCAATTTGATCAATTTTGTTGGCAGTCAATCCGTCACGACCACAGAACTACTTTTTACATTTATTTGACATTTTGGTGGAGCATGCAAATCATAATACTTATACATAATTATAAATATACCTATAGAATACTACCAATCAACATATACAAGCATATTTATATAGATAGAGATATATATAGGTACAAAAAGTTTAATTGTGTGCCCTAGAATATCTATTTGTTTCCATAACGCATCAAAAGTGTTGCTATCCATATTCAGCAGATGAACTTTTAAAGACCTTTTTAGTTTGGGTCTATCTTTGGAGGAGTCCACCAGGACACTAATTTCTTCTGGGAGTTAGTGATATACTCGTAGTCTAGGTGCCATTACACTGCAGTGTTTACTACTGAATCCTGAATATTCGACTAATGATAGCCCAAATGAGATACCCAGGGCCGAAATGTTTAATGAAAAGTTAAAATATATTTTTCAATGTAAGTGCTCATAAAGACCCATTTTATATACTTCAAAACTGTGGGCAAAGTCATTTCTCCAGACTAGTGTTTTATTTTTGTTTACTGAGAGGATTTGGCAGTCTTTCCCTGTGTACCATAGGTAGACTTGACGGAAATAAACTGCGCTCAGTTTGATGCATTCGTAGGCTACATTCAATGTAATCATCGGACAACCCGCAACAATAATAATTACCATTGATAGCAGGACGGTACCAAGGCATGCTAGGTGGATGTCGCCCGACGATCAAACTGAAAGCAGCTTATTTTCGTCAAGTTAGCAACTTGCGTGCAAAGAAAAAGAATGCCCCCCTAAAGTTTATTTGGAGCATTTATTGTTCGTTTGTGCTTTGAAACTATAAAAACTAAGCTGCTTTCAGTTTGATCGTCGGGCGACATCCACCTCACATGCCTTGGTACTGCACTGCTGTCAATGGTAATTATTGTTGTTGCGTGTTTTCCTACGATCGCATTGAATGCAGCCTACGAATGCATCAAACTGAGCGCAGTTTTGAAAGTGCATCTGCGCATTGAAAAATGTGGTATGATGCACGTGGGTAAGGGCGATAACTTACTTCTTACCTCACTTTTAGCACTTTAAATTGTTCTTTATCACTATTACCTATTTCAAATAATAAAAAGCTTGATATGTTCTCAGAATTATCTGTTGTTACAGAAATGTCAAAAAGAAGTGAACCAGGGTCACATCCACACACTCCGAGACATCCTGTCAGTGCCCATGCAGCGAGTCCTCAAGTAACACCTGCTGTTAGACAAACTAGTCCACGAGACGCAACCCGTGAGTACTGTTTAATGAATTCCAACGATTATCTTAAACAACTTACGGTACTTCTACCTCACGACGACGGCCCGTCAGGCTTGGTTGTTGTAGTGCTTGCACGTATACGTCGCTAAAGTGTGCGTGAGTAAAAGAGCTCCTACACATAACGCGCGAGTTGAATGCAGAGCTAAAGAGTGCGCTATATACACACACAGCCGTTCTCTTTACGCAAACAGCATAATACAACAGGCGCGCGAGGGAGGTGTGCGGACGGCGGGGGGACGTGCTCCCGCCCTTAGCCTCAGCCCCGACTGCATCCAATTCGCGAGTTATGTGTAGTAACTACGTTTCATTTGTAAAAAAACCAACTATAAAAATATCTTATATTAATTTCAAAGATGTGACTTTTACTGCGCAAATATAGTCCTTCCAAATTAGTAGTATTTATTTAGTATTTTAATAAAATTAGTGTTCCGCACCCAAAGGGTGCCAAAAAGGACCCTATTATAAAGCCCTTACTGTCTGTTCGTCCGTCTGTCACAGAGTCTACAGCATCAGCCGTTAATAGGTAGCCAGTTGAAATTTTTACAGAATACGTGTTACCATGGCCTTTATCACCGCAAATAGAAAAAAAACAACAAGCAATTGAAACCCAAAAAACCCAGAGAAAATAGCATTTTAAATTCTGGTTCTGATTAAAAACTGTGATACAGACAAGTTTCAAATTTGCTTAGATTGTTATGTGTACTCTAAATTAAAACAAAAAATAATGAAAAATAGGGTTCCGTTGTCAGGGTGCCGAATTGTTAGTCAGGCGCTACCAGTTTAGCGACTTGTTTTTTGTCCCTCTGATGTTGCTAAGGCAAAATATTGCATCATCCATCCATCAGCCTGTTTTGTCCACTGCTGGACATAGGCCTTTCCAGGATTTCACCACTCTTGGCGGTCCCCCTGGAAGAAATGCCCATACTCACACACGCTGGGCAGGCGGGTTGGTGAGCGCGGTGCCGAAACCCTTGCACCAGTGACGCCGCTGCCCGTCACTAGTCTGTTATTGCATATTGTTGTTATTTACCACAATGTTTTTAGGGTTCCGTACCCGTATTCTGTGATGGTACGGAACCGTTTGTTTGTTGCCCGGTGTTTTATTAATTAAGGTGACTGGTATGATGAAATTAAATGTTAACCTAACATTAAGACAGAGCTATATTAGGTAGTCTCTAACTGCCTAGCAATAAGGTCTAATTTCGACAGCTCATTGGTTTAAAGTTGCAGCATAATTTTTGCCCCAATTTAAAATCATTGGACAGATATTGCTCAGCAATGTGGAACTAGATTGCGTGTAAGAATTTTAAATGTACTTTTGTTTTCAATTTCCATTTTTCGTGTAAATATCCGCGTGGCCGACGGAGTTAAGATGTTTCCGTGATGCTATTTCGGTATCTACATATCTAAAACTAGCAAAATGTATACTTGCGATCGTCAGAACTTACAAAAACTGTTTTCTAGTACATACATACATACATATACTCACGCGTGTCTCCCAGAGAGGTAGGCAGAGACTACAGATTTCCATCTGCTACGATCCTGACACACCTCTTTTGCTTCTTCTACATCCATCAACCTAGTTATACAAGCTCTTCTATTCCGGGTACTTTTCACGTTGCCCTTTTTCAGTATGTCGCTTATTTGGTCGGCATACGTCCTTCTAGAGCGGCCCGGTCGAGCTTTACCCTCCACTTGTGCAGAATAAATTCCTTTCGTCACTCTACTTAAATTCATCCTATCTATATGCCCAAAATATGTCTCTAGTATTACCTAAAATCTAAGTGTATTTATTTATTCGGTAACATCAATATCCTTGAAAATGGTGTGATATCCGAAACCGGTTGGGAAAGAAATATGATCAAATAAATAGTGAGACCAGTACAAGTGAATTTAATTCAAGATATTAAACTAGCCTTTGGGCACGGCTACGCCCGCCCTGAAAGAGTTACAAAATTGAATATCCTGTATCACATCGTTCACCTTTCAAATTTGAGTTTAGTAAAATCCCCCTCTGGCGTGTGCCTGCGCAGTGCGCAGGTTATGTTTCTTCAGGAAAGTTATTCACTATGATAAGTAGATTGAGGTGTATAGGCACGCCACCGTTTTAGTACAAAATATGATAACATATTTCTCTGTTGTTTTTTGTTATACACTTTGAGACCTCTATAGTTTAACACAGGCATTTACAAAGTCATTATCTGGTATCAAATGTGAAATTTTGGTATAGCTACAATTTAAGGGAAGAAAACAACTTTGTATGTAAATATGTCCAGCTTGATATCTTTAAAACAGAATCAATATTCAAAACAACTGAGAAAGGTATACTCAAATTTTGTACTAAAACGGTGGCGTGCCTATGCGCCTTAGTGCTTTGATTCGGTATATTAAGTATATCGTCAGCAAATCGTATAATTCGGCATATCATCATTTACTCATTCACTCGTAAAGTATGAAATCGAAAATCTTTCACTAAAAGTTAAAAAAACCGGCCAAGTGCGTGTCGGGCCACGCGCAATGTAGGGTTCCGTAGTTGCCCGGTACATTTTATGAGTTGGTCTACTAATACAGACCGCGCCAAACTTCTAGTCCCATACATAGGAGGTGACCAAAAGTTTGGCGCGACCTGTATTCGTAAACCTGTAAAGCCTACTTAGCTGTGTAGTGCTGTGTGTAGTTTTCCTTTTAAATTAATTATATATATTACTTCTGTGAATTTTTTCCAATTTCTATAAACAACCGTTTAGCCGGCAAGGGGGGGGGGGGGGACGATCCACTCTAACTAAAACTTTCACTTTAAAGCTTAATAATATATTTCGCCAACAAGATGCAAGATGTTAACTAGTTGCTAGAGAGGTTAACTTTTCCATGGAGATGGGTTTAGTATTATACCGTCTCTGATAAGGTAGTAAGCCTTGAATAATCGCTGGTTTCTCCCAAATTACAGGAGGTGTCTGGTTAGAGTCAAATAAGTCTTAGCTGTTCCTCGGGCTCATACCTAAGTTGAGGCGGAGAACCCAAAGGCTTTCGCCGAAGACAGGAAAGTACCCATAGGGATATTTAAACTTATCATACGGTTCCCGTGGCCTTATATCCACACGGGTGGCGCCCATTTTTTATAATTTAAACTCAACTTCAAACGATATCTCGAGCGAACCCACGCCTTTAGCTTCAAAGTTAGCTGGCTTTCTTTTCTTCTTTGAAACCAATAAAAGGTTATGCAATTGTAGTAAATGTAAATGCTTTAAGAGGTTATAAATGTGAAAATTGTAAAGAACTTATAAATGTTAAACTCATAATCTTTTAAAAATATCAATAAACTTTCAACAACAAAACCGCCATTCCTTAATAAGAAAAGTTGTTTTATTTACGAACGCTTAAGAAAACGTTTTGTAACAGTGGCGCTCAACTCGCTTTATTTTACTCGAGATACTCGTTTGAATGTTTGATTTTAGACATGAAATTTCATCTTTGTAGTCTTTATTTAAATTGAAACTTTGGTTTTTGATTGTTTTCAATAAAAAAAAATTTTAATAGAAGAATAATGCTATGTGTGCACCCTTGTTTAGTCAAGTGTCCTACAGACTTTTCGTAACATGTTTTATAGCTTTGGCTTGATAAAATTTTTTCAAATTGTGTATACTTTGTTCCATTGCATATGCGACCTGCTGTATCTCAGTATTCATTAGGCAAGCGAAATATTTTTCTAGTTTTAAGTATTTGTGTCTTTAAGGGACTCTTTGTGTGTAATTGGTTTTAATATGACTGGTTTTACTTTTAGTGACAAACAGAAGTTTCTTATATGTTTTTGTTAAAAGCCAGCTAACTATTCTATTAATATTGTAGGAAAATTATTCATATCATTTTCTTTTAGTTTTCTGTAAAGCGTTGTTTTTGCATATTGTTTTATATTTTTCGTTACAATATGGAACGTCCTATCTCATACAATTTGCTGAGAAAAGACGAGTTAATTTACGAAGTAGAGATTCGTGATGAGATACCATTGGGAACTGTGGAACTTCTTCGCACACAAATTAGAAAGTTATCCCTGCAGATTGCTGCCGATGAAATTCTTGAAACCGAGAAGGATCCTGTGGCCGAGTTAGGTGTACTGGAGGAAAAGTTAACAGAGATTGAGAATTTGCTTTTAACGGTTCAGGGCAACTTTAAGAAGTTTCATCGTATAAGAGCCATAGCTCACCACTCTTATCACCGCTTTACCCGGTTAACTTTTAAAAGTAGGGAAACAAAAGCCTCAGCTAACACTTTTGAGGGAAAGCTGAATGTTTGCCTTGAAAAGTTGGACCGCCTTTTCTCTTCATTTAAGACTTCATTTGAGCAGGTACAGTCTCCGGAAGCCTTTGTTTCAGCAGGAGAGTCTACAGATCTCCCCAGAGACTGCGATGCTTCAGGAAGGGCAAATATTAATGATGGTGTTAAGTCTCTTCTTAAGTTAAATCATCATTTTGATGGACACATGTGTGTACGAACATATCTGCAACGTCTAGAGGAACTGTGTGAGTCTAGGGGAATCTCAGAGGAACAACTTTTTCGTTCAGCAGTGGAATTGTTTTCGGCGCAAGCTCTCATTTGGTACCGTGGCGTGAAGACATGTGTCACGAATTGGGTAGATTTAAAGGCTAAATTGGTGGCAGAATTCTTACCTTTAGATTTCGATATCCGGCTCTTAGCGGAAATTCGTACTCGTACCCAGGGCGTGTCAGAGGGTGTTTCCTGTTATATTGCGATCATGTTAAACTATTTTAGTAGGTTAACCGTTCCTCTAAAGGAATGTGAAAAGCTGGACATCATCAGGTACAATTTGAGGCCTAACATTAGTACGGCTCTAGCATTACAGACAAACCTATTCCAAACAGACATAACTATCTTAACTATTACACAACAAATAAAGTCACACAAAATGATGGAGTCGTTGTTTATATAAACCGCTCCATTGAGCATAAGGTCAAAGAAGTTTTCTTATCCGAAGCATCATGTCTCGAGGTCAGACTCCCAAACTTAACAATTTTATGTATCTATAGGTCACCATCGAATGCCAATATTACAAACTTCATTACCGCGTTAGACTCATACCTCAACTCTGAACATTTAAAAAATAATGTCCTGATTTCTGGCGACATAAACATCAATATTGTAGAAGGAAATACTGACAACCGTTGTAATAAATATCTTGATATGCTAGCTAGCCACAGTCTGCTACCTGGTCACCTACTTAGTACTAGATTAAATAATTGCCTAGATCATGTAATTACTAACTTAGACCCGAACAATATCTCAACAGTAATAGCAGTTCTTACAACGACTGTAACGGATCATTCCATGATTCTCGTGAACATATATACATAAAATTAAGCTTGAAAATTACAAAAAGAACAAAAACGGTAATCAACTACACAAATGCACTAGAATCTCTAAAAAAAAACGACTTATCTGAACTGATGACAATTAATGACCCAAATACATTGACTGATAAATTGATTGAGCTCATATCAGTGTCACTAAATTCTAATACGAAAATAATAAAGATATCATGTAATAAACGTATTTTAAAACCTTGGATTGGTAAGATGTGTACCAGCTATCCACGACTACAGTCTTGCCTGACCCCACTAAATGCTGAACTAACTTCTTTACAATTTCCTCAGGACCAAAATATGGGTCAATGATAACATTCAAGTTGCTCACAAAAAAGTTGTTTGGATCAACAAGTATAACCAATTTCATGCCTTTCTTCATTGGCTTTTTATTAATATCATATCGGAATGGACACGGCCCATAGACCGGTACAATGACCTCGTCAGAATTCCAATAAATGCTTTGATTTCCTCAACAGATGTTGATAAAGAATAGCCATGACCTCTCCTTAGAATGTTCCCATTAGTGGATTCAACAATGAGCTCAAGCATGTCATCGGTAAACAATAACTGCCAAGCATGTTGAGGACGGGGACAGTGCTTGATGTCAGCAGCTCTTCGTTTTCTCAGCTGTATAGACTGTTTAATCTTTGCATTTATATTGAATCGAGACGTTTTGGGGTCCTTAGACAGTACAGTCTTGTCCTTACACCTGTAACCATTCTTGCAGTCAATATATTCATCATCAATGTCAGACATAAGTTCTACCTCAGTGTCAGAGTCATGGTCAGAATTCTGAAGGACATCACTCTCCTCAATTGATTGTAGTGAATCAATGACCTCGTCATCTTGAACAAGGTCCAATCCATTCGTGGATCCACACAATTCTGTGGATGAAATTAATCCAATTGTACTCTTCTCTTGCAGATATTTCTTGATGGTGTATGTTATTATAACTAATAAATCCTTAACAATCTTAACCTTTCACAATAAGAACTCAGGTATGGTTTAAGGCAATTACGGAAGTTTCCCCCGAAGTAGTATTCTCAAATATAATATTTTGACTATGATCCGTATTTTGCCGTGCTGTGCGAAATTATCAGAATCTTTATAATGTATATAGTATTCACATGTTACTTCGCACAGATTGCAGAAGTTTCCCTGGAGTGGCAAAACAAAAAAAACGAATATATCTCTACTTCTTACATTACAGGTCTCAATATTAAAACCCATAACGCATTTAAGACCAGTTTATATCCTACTGAAGCCTGTATCAAATATTTCTTTTACATACCAACATTACGTTATTTTGAAAATTATACCTAATGTTTAAAGTACTTCCGTAATGTACTAGAGATAATCACTCCGTGCGAACTTTTCTAGTCATGTCATCTAACTATTCCAAAAGATATTAGAATTACGGGACTTAACTCCACTCTTAAACGGAACTCACCTCGCCTACGTGCGCACTACGCGGCTACGTTTGTAGACACCATGCGCCGCACGCGCTACGCGGCTACGCGCCTTCCGTTCGCCGTTCGTAGCTTAGTGTTGGTATTTCTTCCAGGAGGACCGCCAAGAGTGGCGAAATCCTGGAAAGGCCTATATCCAGCAGTGGACGAAACAGGCTGATGGATGGATGGATGGTACGATTAATTTTTTGCTTAATTTTAAATGAAATGAGTAATTAGTTTTTTACTGAGGCCAAAACTACTATTTTTAGAATTTTTGTCTGCTGTATGTCTTCCTATATCAAAGGATTCGGATGAGATTTTCTTCATTATCATCGAAGTGACCCTGGGCCAAAGGCAATAGACAAAATAACCGACAAGCCAGAAACTTTCAAAAATTAAAGATACTTCCAAGCGAGCGAAGCCATGGGCAAACACTAGTGTAATATATAATGAACACGCACTGCGGAAACTACAATAAATAATAACCATACCAAAAAGTTACTAATGTATAAGATAACTGAATGCCTTACGTAAAGATGCTAGGAGCTTTCCTGCATCTAGCGGGCCGGTTTAATCTGAAACAATCAGAAAAATCTGAGAAAACATAAAGTCAGCAGCAATTTCGCAAGCTGTCTCCTTATGTCAAAATACTGCCAAAACTGAAGCCGACACAATTTGAGCTCTTCGACTCATAACTTTTTCAACCATAGCCCTTACAATTAGAATTTGTGGCAAGGCTTAAAGCTGACTATTTTCTCTTGGAGATAAGTCAATAAACATTGGAAAACAAAGGAGTTTTAAATATTTTGGGAGCCATTTTACAGCACCACCGTTATGAACAAATAACGTCAATGGGAAGTATAGAAAAAAAAATTTTTTTCCTAGCGATTTTATAATTATTTTCAGGATTTATAACTTATAAAAATATTGCCATTGTCTGTCCTATCATTGGCATAAAAATTCAACCTTTAACTCGTTTTCACCCATCCCAATGGAATTTTGTAGACCCAAAATCAAACCGTGTTTTTACAATATAGATCTGCTACTTGGAGACTCGTTAAAAATACATATCACATCACACTAATATTATAAATGCGAAAGTTTGTGTGTGTGTGTGCGTGTTTTTGTGTGTGTATGTTTGTTACCCTTTCACGCTGAAACGGCTGGACGGATTTGGATGAAATTTAGAATGGATAGCTTATACCCTAACTTAACACATAGGCTACTTTTTATCACGGAAAAAAGCATGTCGTTAAACCGAATAACACGCGGGTGGAGCCGCGGGCAAAAGCTAGTTTTGTATTTAAAAGAAAAACTGTCATGTCATTGTGACAAGAGATTAATTACAAAATATAATTATTAATTACATAATAATGAAAATTATTAATATATTTATAAATATAATTAATATTATAAGTATATGATAGTAATATATTATAATACTTACATATATATTATTTATTATAATCAATAATATGCATATTTTTTAATATGACTAAATATAATTATCATATGAATTATTTATTTCAGGGAAAAAATAACTGTTATTGTCTTTATTAAAAATTAATACTAACGCAATGAAAAGACTTACTTGCACTTTAAGATTAACGCTGTATTTTCTCATCTTAGACCGGTTTCTTTTAAGCAAACATAGAAATATACATACAAACAAACATAGGTCTTAGGGTAAAAATCACCAAATATTTTTTTAACGAAACCGGTTGCTAAGTGGAGGAAATAAACACTGGAACTTATAGTACAAGTAAGACGTTTCATTGCTATAATGGAGTTCATGTTTTTTTTTATTCGATCGTACGATGAGGATTACTTTGATAAAATGACAACTTAGAGGGTGTGGTATAAGTAACAAGTTTCAAAGTTGTTGCTCGTTTGGTTCTACGCATCATCTTCTTATTTTATGACCCAAAAGTAAATGCTCAATTTCTCTGAGCTAAAGATAACTAAATTTAAAAATATCTCAACCTATTACGGATGCAGCAAACAACTTTCCCAACTTTGCTAACCAATCCGGAAGCCCCTGGTCTAGAATAGTTCTTGACGATGACGATGACGATGACGATGACGATGACGAGACGATGACGATGACGATGACGATGACGATGACGATGACGATGACGATGACGATGATGATGATGATGATGATGATGATGATGATGATGATGATGACGATGACGATGATGTTGGTATTTGAGATGACTCTTTCTCTGTATTAATATCATCATCTGCAGATTTAAATAAGGGATCACTGGATTCTTCAATTTCTGCAGTATTATCATCATCTGATTTAAGTAATGGATCTCTGGATTCTACATTTTCCATTTCAGATTCTGAGTGCAATAAGGTATGGCTCATTTCCTTTTCAGAGATAAATGTGCATCGCTTTGTTGGTGGTTCTTCATTCCATGGGAAAATTGAAGGGACATTTAATTATACAGACAAATTCATGCTAAAAACTCGGTAAGCGCTTAATATCAAGATTAGATGGCCCTTTTCGTGGAATTCGTAGATTATTCTTTTCGTGTTCCCTACAAACGCAAGCCCAGCCCCGAGTGGGACGTCAACATTTAATTTTGTGACATTAGCAAAAAGTGTTATCGATCACTTACCAAGCCTCCAGTACGATTTGGCTGTGTAAATAAATTTCACCTTACTATTTACGTGAGTACCTCAACATGCGTTTCAATACGGCGCGGCGTAGTATATTTACATAGCGGGAGAAATATCGGCATTCTTAATTTTCAACAAATAGACTTTATCCAGTTTCTTAGTTTCAACTTGAAATATTATAAATTTCCATCCACAATTACAGGACTTATGATTTTCAAAAGCTTTAAAGCTTGCCTTTCTTTATTTCTAACTTAATACATTATTTTTTGTTTTAACTGCAAAAATAACAAATTTCCCAAATTCTAATGATTTTCCAAAAACACTCAAACACGACATTATTAATTTCCAACCAAAAGGCCTTTTCAATGTTTTAACTATAAGTACAACGAATTTTCCATTAAATTTATTTTGACATTGAATGATAGAGTGAAAAATATCAACATAAAGGATTTTTGCGGCCTTAAAGAAGATGAAGTGACTGGAATAAAATAATTTGGTCAAGTGCGAGTTCCACCACATATTACGGGTACGGAACCCTTAAGTCATTTTACAAATGAACCTCGCTACAAAAAGGTTTACAAAGTACTCTTAGCGCCATCTATCATCTTGTCAATAATCGCGGTAAGATTCAAATTGAAATGTTTTGTTTCTTAATATTTTGACACTTCACTAAGGACACTTTTTTGGTAAATTTTGTACTAGACCCGAGGTCCGTGTTTTGGTATGTCAATGGTTTTAATCAAACATTCAAATTATTTTATTTGCCAGTCAAGGGTAAATGCGTAAACTTATAAGTTCATTAGTGTCATTTTTTAATTAAGTTGGTTTTTAAAGGATTTTGGGCTATAGGGTGAGTAAATTGATTAGTTTGATTGCTTTTTGTGCCTGATGAGGTAACAAAAGAATTTACAATCATTGTTAAAAAGCTTTTACATTTAAAGCAAAAAAATAATACCATTCAAGGATTTATAGGGCTGATGCCGGGCTCGACTGTGGAGGTACCACCATCTTACTCGCAAATCCTCCCGAAGTTATTCGAGGGAGAGTAAGAGAACAGCTCTCAGGCAAAATCAGGCGGCCCACCATATAAAACAGACTGGTGACGGGCAGCGGCGTCACTGGTGCAAGGGTTTCGGCACCGCGCTCACCAACCCGCCTGCCCAGCGTGTGTGAGTATGGGCATTTCTTCCAGGAGGACCGCCAAGAGTAGCGAAATCCTGGAAAGGCCTATGTCCAGCAGTGGACGAAACAGGCTGATGGATGGATGGATTGTAATGGAAATGCCGGGAAATTTATTTCTCAGCTTTTTATTTCCTTTCATTAGTTACCAATGAAAAATATCTTTAAAATTTTGGGTAGATTTTTATAAGCTAATTCTTATTAGCTCTGATAACCGCATCAGTTTGAATCGGAACAAAATTTGAATAGTTGACGACAACAGATATTGACAACAACTGACGACAGTTTTTTCAAATTTATATAGGTAATTTAATTATTGCTTGCGATTGTTAACACTTGGTGCAACTTTGAAAGCATCGAAACATGATGATTTCCACCGTTTATAATTTGTAATAATATTTCTAACATTCCTTGAAAATTGTGTAACCGAAACCGGTCGGGACTTTACTATTAATCTGTGAAACAAGTACAAGCGTTTATTTTTATAAAACTTCGTTTCTGTTTAAATAACTTTGTATAGGTTTTCTCTTCTTCTTTACTAAAAATCTCGAAGATTTCGCACTCATTCCTGTGTAAAGCGATACCCGATAATCGGTGAAATGGCGCGGAACTAGGTCCCTAAGGAGGTTCCCTGTCTGCCGCTGGAACCCCAATCTCTCGTTAACCGACGATTTCGTTAAAAGATAATCGAATGGATCTTAACTCAATAAAGTCCTCCTTTGAGACTGTTTTGTACAAATATCCTAAATATGTATAGGGTGATTTTGATTTATGCAACCCAATTCATATTGGGGACTCATTAAGTGATCAGAACCAAGGTTCAGCCTTTGTGTGTTTTGAGTATTTCTTTGTGCCGCCATAGTTGTTCAAGACCAACCACGACTTCATCAGAATGGAAAAACAAAATTATACAATTACACACTAACCACGAATCTAATATTAATTTCCCTAAAAGCGTATCCAAAGCCGTCTTATATTCTTTTGAGGTTCTGTTTGTTTAACAATGTTGTTTTGGGAGCTACCGACACGTTTTTCAGTTAACTTTTTATGCAGCTCCACAAACGCACAAAAAAACACCGAAAAAACTAGACAAAAGACGAAAAAAACAGGATGGAACGTAAAATAAAGTAACGGGGTCACGGGTATGGCTATACACGTTCGTAAATTCCGGGACACGTCGCGTCGTCCGAGCCCTTACTCGTATCTAGTATACGATAAGTAATCCACGGAACTGCGTGTTGTGTGCTCACCCTAACATATGGCCTTTAGAACAGCCTGATTTGGCGAGAATCCGGGGAGGAATTCATACTGACGTCCCAACTCAAACATTGTAGCGAAGATGAGCGAAATCAGTTCTTATTCTTCAGGAAATACAGTTCGGGTACAAAAACAAGGGTAGTTTTAGGGTAATACTTCTCTTTGTAGTTTCACTCTCAGTTTAAAGTCACAAATAGTCTACGAGATTTGAATACGCAACCTTCGGATTAAAAATAATTCTTCTTTAGAATCTTTGCATTAGTTGGTTCCGGATTTAAGAATGCTATTATAGGAGTTGATGCTCGTGATTGTTGGCACTTGGTGGAACTTTTGAAACATTCAAATTGCGCAACTAAACAAACCTTTGATAATGCTTTAACAGCGAAACCGGTAAAATACCGAAATTAATATAAATAAGTGGACAAGTACAAGTGTTTATCAAACAAAAAACTCTATACAATACAATACAATACAATATTCTTTATTGCACACCAAAAGAGAAATAAAAAACAATAAATTTTCAAAATATAAGTTAACAGGGTACAATTGGCGGTCTTATCACTAAAAGCGATCTCTTCCAGACAACCTTTCTGTGAAATACGCAAAATAAAGTTTAGACGTTCATAATAATTGACTCGAGGTTGTTCTTTACTTCTTTATCTTGTATAATACGTGGGCCGCACTATAAGTTTCCGGAATGAATATGAAAAAATACTATTAAAGGTACAAAATTAATTTATTGTTTTTCAAAATAATCTCCCTTGGCGTCTATGCACTTTTTCATTCGATCAAACCAGTTTTGAAAACTTTTGTGCCACTCCCCTGTGGTGACCTCTGAAACGTGTTTTTCATACTCCTCGACAGCCTCTTCTGGTGATGAAAATCGTTGACCGCGTAATTGGTTCTTAATTTTTGGGAACAGAAAAAAGTCACAAGGTGCCAGGTCGGGACTGTATGCAGGATGACTCATGAGTTCTACATTTTTCGTCTTCAAAAAGTCGTTTGTCTGTCTGGCCGTGTGAGAACTAGCATTGTCGTGGTGCAGGATGATACGGCGTTTACGGTTATTTTTACGGAGTTCGTCAATAACTTCCGGCAAACAAATGGTCGTGTACCAGTCACTATTCACGGTACGACGATTCTCTAAAGCAACAGTAGCCACGTGTCCAGTTTTATTAAAAAAAGAAGCAATCATCCGCTTAGATGCACTTTTCACGCGCGCCACTTTGGTTGGTTTCGGCTCATCTTGAAAGACCCATACGCTCGATTGCTGCTTTGTTTTGGGATCGTAGCAATAAATTCATGTTTCGTCACCTGTTACTATGTCCCACACCAAATTTGACGCACCTTCGTTGAATCTGGTAAGCATGGCACTGCACCAAGTGACGCGGTCCGTTTTTTGAGCCTCGGTCAAGTTGTGTGGGATCCACCGCGAGCACAGCTTTCTCACACCCAAATGTTTGTGTAGGATTGATTGTATTTGACTCATGCCTATTTCTAAGGATGCGCGAATTTCATGGTAGGTCACATGCCTGTCTGTTTCAATCATACGGCGCACAGCATCGATGTTTTTGTTGGTCACAGCGGTGGACGGCCGACCATCGCGAGATTCGTCACTGAGATTGATACGACCACGCTTGAATTCTGCAAACCAGCTATAAACAGTCGTCTTGCATGGTGCTTCATTGCCAAAAGCTGTTTCAAGCCGAGCGATGCTCTGTTGAGCTGTCAAATTACACTTAAAATCGTAGAAAATCATACTACGAAAATTTTCCCGAGTTAAATCCATGTTGATGCAGACACACAGTTTTTTAAATGGCGCCACAAGGTAAAAACAAAAGACAGTCAGATGAAACAAACTGCATTCTACAGCCAAAGAGTTCTATTTTCAAATGTTGCAATAAATTTTTAAATATTGTTTATGTAAGTGGCCAGTTCCGGAAACTTTTAGTGTTACCTATGTATAGGCACAAAAAGTATTGTTCGTATTTCGCAAATGGGGTCATTGAACCTTAGTCCTGGCTACTTACCGAGTCTCTAGTGTGAATTTGGCTGTATAAACGGAAGTCACCTTATATGTATAGGGTGACATTAAATCAACCGACCAATATCATACTGGAGACTCGGTTAGTGGTCAAGAACTAGGTTCAGTAATCCTTTTGGCTAATTTCGAAAAATATTTTTTTTTGCTCCCTTACTGTTTGGACTTGTTAAACTAAAACCATTACCTGTTGTGAGTAACTAAACGATTATTAACACAACAATAATAACAAAATATTGTCATTGTTTATCCTATCATTGGCATAAAAATTCAACCTTTAACTCGTTTTCACCCATCCCAATGGAATTTTGTAGACCCAAAATCAAACCGTGTTTTCACAATATAGATCTGCAACTTGGAGACTCGTTAAAAAATACATATTTTATAATATTATATTACAATCACTTGTTTATTGTAGTTTGAAACCTACTCGGTCCTGTTGATATAGATTTGACTTATATACATGCTGTAGCGACGATGTCTACCTCATTTTTATTATTTCTTTTGTTACCTTTGTGGCTGAGTGGTCGAGCAATAAGCTGTTGGTGATAAAAATTAATACGGCAATAGGGTTCACTACGTTTCAGTTTTTGAACGTAATATTCGTGGGTGAAAAGCGGGTATACCAAGTGTAGACTGTGACTTGCATTTCACGGTACACACTTGTGAACACCTCTGACACCCCCTCAGTGTAGCCCTGTCTGTTCCAGGAACTCGTTAGCGAAGCACGTGCGGTCGCACGAGGGTCACCGGCCGGCGCCGCGTCACGTGTGCCACACGTGCGGCCGAGCCTTCCGGGTGAGTGTGTACTGTGATACGTTACGCGTCATCGAATAGTTCTTTTTCGGTGAAATTGGTATGACAGTTTATTTAAATATATGAAAAATAGCAAAGGCCTCAGTATCGAACCTTGGGGTACACCCACCTTAACTTTAGAACCCTAATATTGATTATTATTTAAATGTAATTTCTGGATGAAATGAAAAAGTTACGGTTTTATTAAAACAAGAGATTCGCCATCAACGCCGTAATGTACCAAATTGGTTAAAGGTGTATTCTGATCGACGCGATCAAATGCTTTGGACAGGTCACATAACGCAACAAAAACATTGTATTTCCTCCCCCAAGCTTATGTTTAATAATTAGGAATAAATTGTCTCTATCTCTGCGTATCGCGGGCCAGCGACTTATTCAGTTTATTCACCGAAATCATAGTAATTAATTAGAAATAAATTGTCTGAGACAAATAAATGTTTGTCCAGGCTCGAACCTCTATCTCTGCGTATCGCGGGCCGGCGAC
Source organism: Ypsolopha scabrella (assembly GCA_910592155.1). Classification (NCBI taxonomy): domain Eukaryota; kingdom Metazoa; phylum Arthropoda; class Insecta; order Lepidoptera; family Ypsolophidae; genus Ypsolopha; species Ypsolopha scabrella. The sequence continues at coordinate 4,284,357 of OU342985.1, read as the reverse complement.
TTGTTCAGTTTATTCACCGAAATCATAGTAATTAATTAGAAATAAATTGTCTGAGACAAATAAATGTTCGTCGAGGCTCGAACCTCTATCTCTGCGTATCGCGGGCCGGCGACTTGTTCAGTTTATTCACCGAAATCATCGTAATTAATTAGAAATAAATTGTCTGAGACTAATAAATGTCTGTCGAGGCTTAATAAGGGCAACTGGACATAGGTATTTCTGTGCGGGTAAAGAAGAAAGGATACATAAAGTTCATCTCTCTCACTTACATAGTGCCATCCCTTTTTCAAACTTTTAATTACTTTCAATCTAATTCTGTAGGTCTGATATTTAATCATTACCTCTCTACTGGTAATCATAACTATAGTTTTTACAGTTAAGATTGATGTAGTGTTTGTTTGTTTACCAGGAATGTCTGAATACTTAACGGTCTTAAAGGGTAATGAGATATTTTTGCAAAACAAAATAAATAAATAAAATAAATAGGATGAAAAAAAAAAGAGTTCAATTTTCATACAATATTGTTTTTTGTTATCCTGTTATATCCTCTTACTTTTGAGAAACATAAGTTTCAGAGTCAACAGAGGTCAAGGTATTAGAGCTCCCAGAAAACGCAGAATAAAATTTCTACACATTTTGTATGAAATAAAGTTTGAATTGTTGTTATTATTATTATATTCAAATATGTGCAGCAGATAAATCACGGAACATTTTTACCAACAAGATAAATGATCATTTATAATAATGATAAATTATTATTTGGTTAAATCAAATCAACCGCCCAAATTTATACTGGAGACTCGGTTAGTGATCAGTAACTAGGTTCAGTAATCCTTTTAGCCAAACTCGAAAAAATATCTTTTTTATAAAAAAAAAACATCTAATTTAACCAAAAGGGTAATTGAAGCTTGTTTCTGATCACTTACCGAGTCTCCAGTATGAATTTGGTCGGTTAAATTAAATCAACTGACCAAATTCATACTAGAGATTCAGTTAGTGATCAGGAACTAGGTTCAGCAATCCTTTTCGACAAATTAGAAAAAAAAAAAAAGTGTTTTATATTGTTTTTTTATCTAATTTCACCAAAAGGTTATTTGAAGCTTGTTTCTGTTCACTAACTGAGTCTCCAGTATAAATTTAGTCGGTTAAATTATATCACCTGACCAAATTCATACTGGAGACTCGGTTAGTGATCAGGACCTAGGTCCAGTAATCCTTTTGGCCAAATTCAAAGAATATATTTTTTATTTTTAATAAATATTGAATTTCATCAAAAGAGAAGTAGAAGCTTGTTTCTGATCCCTAATCGAGTCTCCAGTATGAATTTGGTCGGTTGATTTAATTTCACCTAGTATGTGTAAATTTTCAGGTAGATCAGTCCAAATTTTTAATGGTGATATTATAGATTTCATAAAAAGAAAAGTCGTATTTTTATTTTTAATAATATTGATTAATGAAATTTTGGTATTTCATCAAATCACTAGATTTGTTTAGAGAAATGATAAAGTCGAATTGTCGTTTCGGGAATCGATTAAATCTTAGGGGGGTTGATCAAATCTCTGTTATTTTCTTATCCCTGCGGCATATAGACGAGTAAGCAATACAATGTAGCTTACGGTTTTTCAGCTACTTATATCCAGCCGTTATATACAGGTTTTTTTAATTTTTCAAGTGGGCGAGGATGGTCATATCCAGAACTGTAGAGAACAGCAAAAAATGCTCACAAGATCGGGGCCGATTTTGACGAAAACTGTTTATTTTTTCGACGGATTTTTTTACTAACTTACAGCAGATGATGTCGTAACATAACAGCAAAATCAAGAAAAGCTTACGACAAATTTTACCAAGTTTATATGGATTGAAAATTAAGTAGATAACTATTGTATGGGGTTAGGTAAAGTAATTATTAGGATATGTCAACACATGCTGAATCTAGAGGTGCAATCGACAACATTTCATTTTAGTTGACCATTTGTTTTTAATATTCATATTGAAAGTCTGCATAAAAAAGAAGCTTATGTATTTTTTTATTTTGTTTTGCTTTACGTTTTTCCTGCGTAATTTAATGTTTTCTTATTCACTCATTCTAAAAAGACGTAAGTCGCATCTGAGGATTTCAAAAGTCGATGTTCATTGCCAATGGATTTTATTAAAAAACGCTTGGCATGTTTATGTCTGCTGTCACATGGCATGACAGTTGATTTTTTTTAAACAAAATGAACTTAAAAGCAAAGGAAATTGTTTTTAAAATCCTGTGTTTACCATATTTTTAGTTTTTTGAAAATATCTCTTTATTTAATCACGATTTCAATTTAAAAAAAAAAACATGATGCTCAAAAAGCCCATATCTCGAATTGGTTTTTAGTTTTGCACCAATTATTAATATATAATATTATTCTAAACAAGATATGATTTATCATATACTTAAATTGATATATAAATTAACTCATTAATATGTTTTTATATTGAATATACATGAATTATACATATAATTACATAAATATATGAATGTATATTATAATTATATGATATATTAATTAACCATATTTTGTTTTTACATAATTATATGTTATTTAATTATATTAATATAATTATGTTAATATTGTTAATAAATATCATATATACATTATTCATAATTATAGAAATCAAGATTTATTTCATTTTATACCGTTCATTGATAATTTTTGACATATGTATAATACAATTATAATCTCCAAACTTAGCGGCCAAGACGCTGCTTTAATTAGTCAAGCGTGGACTTAATTTAAGACGGTCATTGCGTGGCGTGACGAACACCCTAAACAAAAGAATAAAAAAAATGTTGTCTGAGAAATAATATACAAATGTTTTGTTGTAATTTATACTATATATTATTCAGCATTTAATTTTGTATACCTAGTGCGCCAATCTCTGCAGTATTTACTGACAATGATATGCGGTAATGTGCAAACTAAGGTCCCAGCCTCTAGAGTACACACACGCCTGGTTAGCTGCATCTATATCACTTAGTATAACACGCAGTTACACGCGCTTCCCTTCCCCGCTACACCACCCACACCCCGCTTACATCAAGGAGATAAAATGTAAATGAAAAATGTATAAAAACGTACATAATTTGACCATATACCTGGTGCGTAGTTTTTCGTCTGAGGGCTCTTTTGTCTTTGCGGTTTTGGCGCAATTTAGCGAGTAACTGGAGAGACAACGTCTTAGGGTCAGTTGTTCCTCGCGTTCTCGGATGTACATGTGACGTTCTTGCACCGGATGTGCGATATAATGAATTTTAAAGGAAAACTATCACAGCTAAGCAGGATTTACAGTTTTACGAGTACAGGTCACGCCAAGCTTTTAATACTCTCTAAACACAGGGCGATTCGTACGGCAATGGGCTGTCCTTCGGAAGACCGACTTCCGAGCGGAGTTGAAGTTTGGCGCGATCTGTATTAACACTGCGCGTAGCCCGACACGCACTTGGTCGTTTTTTAAAGTTTGCATTGAAAATGTACTTAGCTTATTTTAAAGTCTTTAATTTAAGTTCTGTCAACACTAAAATTTTGCAAGCTAGTTTTAGCTTTTATAAAGTCCTTTTAAGTACTAACATTAACTAACATGGCAATGAATAAATTTCAGTTCTGACAGCATTATACTTATAACTAAAACCCTCAAAGTCAGCTAAGTTGTCAAACTAGCTGTAAAGATGACGCATTGTGGGTGGGGCCAGGGAGTGTATTTTTGAATCATTCGAATTTCAATTCGCATACGAATCCGCATGATTCTCATACGAATACAATACTAATTTTAAGTTTTCGTATGCGAATCATGCGGATTCGTAAGCGAATTGAAATTCGAATGATTCAAAAACACACTCCCAGTACTAATGTACTCCACAGTAAGTGTTAAAACAAATATCTCACATTAACCGCCAAGTCGTGCCATCCATCAAACTGAGGCACCAACGAAAGCAGAACACCAATCTTGTACCCCTATTCTCATAGTGGAATCAATTGTCACAATTAATAACCTCATCCAACGTGCATGACAATCTAATAGCGGTGATCTAGCGGCGACCCGCTTTCCGCTTTCTACGGCACGAATCCTGACGGTTGGGCGAACGGCGGGTCTACCACGTAATTCGATGATCATCGTAATGGGCTTCGTTTTGACAGTTGAAGCCCATTATTGAGCTTCGTCGTACCGCGTAAAATATTTGTGATGGTCTTCAAGCCCATGTCAATTGAGTGAATGATTTTCATACATATTTGACGTTTGAAAACAATTATTGGTATCGCGTAACAAAAAAAAAAAAAACGATCTTCATGACCATTTTGAAATGTCAAATGAAAGCCGGACCACCAGAGCTCCGATGTTCATAATAAATTTGCACAATTTTGGTATTTTCCAGCAATATTGTGGGGTACCTAAATCTACTATGCTTGGTTTTTCGTAGATATAACTTTTCGTGCCTTGTTTACGTGTTTAATAATCGAATGGCGAGAGCGTACTTGCTGTCTGCGGCCGGCGGAGGAGGAACGCCTAAAAACCAGGGAAAGAATCCAGCGAAGGATGCAGAGAGATATTTGCAGGCCGATGCTTCTACCCAGCGACCTAATCTTCTACCAGAGATATCGTTCACGGAAAACTTTCGCCTTTCAATTAAATTATTTATTATTCAAAGGTATGGCCTGTTGTTACCTACTAAATTATGCAAAAATTTTTTCCCATAGTGCCCCCTTATCTACACCCCAACCCAAACTTATTGTTACATGCCAATTTCACGAAACTAAAAAAACACTGCAGTGCGTCCAGAAATCAAGGTAGTTTAATGTAGTTTCAACCAAACCAAACAAGAAAATGTAGTGTTACTCATTTACTTACTTCAGTGTACTTCTGTAATCAAATAACCAAGCCTAACATTGAAGTTTACAGCTTACTGTGTAAACGAGTAATTAAATTATCAAACATAACAGTGAAGTTTCTGACATCTTTTTTACAGATTCTGGTAGCATTACAGATGTATGCCAGTGGGGGGTACCAAGGCGACACACGTAGGGAAAAACAACTCCCTAAACCTTTCACAATCAAAATGTCTGATTGTCTGATGGAAGTTATGGAAGCGCTGAATCCACCACATATCTTGCAAAAATATATTCATTTTCCAAGATCTCAGTCAGAAGGGAATAAAACTTCAGAGGTAATGTTGATTTATAATAATACCTTCAATTTGTAGTTGTTAAAATCAAGTACAAATACTGTAATATTTCAAATATTCACACACAACATTAATGTATTATTTGCATTTTCTTTAAGATTTTTGGAGAAGTTTGGATTTCTTGTGCATTTGCCCCAAGGACAATGAAGAATCATACTTCAACATGAAGAGACCACTCACTCAATGTCATAGTTAATACTTTCCAAAACATGAGATGAATTAATTTGGATGCACTGAGCATGGATCTTCAGCGTCCACCTCCACAAATTCCATTCCATGGAGACCATAAACGAATTGATGAGGGAAGAGTTGCTTTGGTCGATAGGCTGTGGAGGAGTTGACATCTAAATTAGTTATAGAATATGTTCACTATTTGTATACCACATTTTTTATGTTTTAACCAATTTTAGTGTAATTTATAAGAAATGTATAATTTGCAGCAGTCGCTGTTTGTACCTTAATTTTAAAAAAGGGTATATAATACAATAATACTATAGCTTATAGTCTTTCACAGGTGATGGGACTAATGCATGGTACATGTATTTACTAAATTTTGTAATTAAATTATTTATATTGATAAGTTTAATGTAAACATGACATGTAATTTTTTGTTGGTTGTTTTTTTTGTATTTAGACTTAATTTAAGTGTTGATTCTGCAAATTCTGCTCAATTAAATATATTATGTGGTCTATTTTAATATCTGAAGTATGAATAAATAGTATTATTGTATTATGTACCCTTTTCTGAAATTAATATTTAATGACTAGAGATAATTATGTACATAAAGCAGGTATTGATCAATTAACATTGTCAGTTTTAGATCACATTTAATGTTATTAAGTTAGGATGCCCACAGAATTTCTGGACACCTCTTTACTCTGCTTAGGATATAAGGCCTTTGGTAAATAAAGCGTATGTTAGGTTTTATCACTGTCAGAACAATAAATGACTTCTGTTTTGGCTATGACTTGTTCTTTTTTCGTCCCATCATCTTCCTGAATGGATTGATTGAATACATACATACATAATAAGTACATAAGGCTTATGTCCAGCAGTGGATGAAACAGGCTGATGGATTGATACATACATAATACTTATGCCTGTCTCCCGAAGGTATAGGCGGAGACTGCAGATTTCCATCTGATATGACTCAGACCTACGTTCACTGATTAAAACTTTCGTCAGGCTCCGACACTGACGGCAGGATAGAGTATACCATTTTCAAAGCATGTGACAGATGGCAATAGAACCTGTGTTGTGTTAATTTATGAATGCGGCCCTGGCATACCTCTCACATAATGTTCTTCTAGGACAACCAAGTAGAGTTATATCTTCCACTTTCCTTACCATTCTTTTCATTTGTCATTCTACTTTCATTCATACCCTTTATATTTAGACCAAACAACTAAATGTTTTTTTCCATACTATTAGATTTTGATTCTTTTATAATCTTGTCAAACTTAGATACTTTTCTCAGAATAACATCATTTTGAACCTACATGGAATTTCAGAAATAAAACACTACTTTTGCACTGGTTATAATTTATGTATTAACACACTTATTTTTAGTAAGTACCTACTGAAACCTCAAGTCTTACATATTAGATTTTTACCATCTATTTTGTTGACCATCTTCTCGACAGCCAAGTCCAACTTCATTCACAATCACAATACATTTCCACTGAGACTGTACATGTTGCTTCGCTAATAGTGCTGCAATGTTGTTCACCACCTTCTCTACAGCCAAGTCTAAGTTCTCCCTGAAAATGTCTTGTCTCTGTCTGTATGCTGGCATTCTGAAACATAATATTTGATTGTTTTAAGTAAAACAAAAAGAGAAACAGGCACTGTATTGATGATGTTGAGTTGGGACGCCTGCTGGGCTCAGTCAGGCGGATGGTTGGCTCTCCACTTGGAACTATTCCATCCAATTCCCATTTCATGAAGCTTTTGGTATTCTAATGTCCCAGGGGTATTTCCTCCTCAAATCTTCCGCAGGCACTGTATTATGTTACACTGTTGATTTTCCAAAACTTCTACAGATTTTGGTAAAAAGTAAAGAAAAATTGGCATTGCCTTATGAGATATTGATTTTCCCATAAATTTGAAATTAAATAGAAGAAAAACACAACAGTAGGTTATGTAAAAGTAAGTATACTTACTTACTTTTATTTACAAAAACTTGAAATGTGAAATATAAATGAAAACGAAACTTTTCGAGGGAGGTTATTTTTGTCATGTGCGTTTGGTTATTCATTTCTCATTTGCGTTTATTACGTTAAGTGATACATTTGAAAATAAAACAATAAGAAACATTGTAAAACTTTTTTTCAATACGAAAAGAGGATCAGACTAATTAAATAGGTGCTCATATCTACGAATAACTTGGTTTATAATAACTTCGAAAACGCATCAACCCATAACTAAATTGAATAAACAAAACGCAGATTTTCATTCGTTCCTGATGTTCATTGTCATTGAAATTTTTACAAAATAGGTCCGATTCAGACTGGTAATGGTAATGAAGTTCAAAATGATGTTCAAACCCATGACAATCAGAATTACGTGGTAGACCTGCGGGTCGTGAGTTCAAGTTAATTGGTCCCGGCCCGGGTAAGGTTGACACGGAAGAGATGCATCGCCTCTGTACGGAACGCATAAATTGCAAGAGTAGGACCCCGGAGCACTTTTGTACTGCAGTTTATGATGTATGGATTGTTATAATAGATTTAGCAAAAGATAGGCGAGTGCTTATAGTATCAGTTTATTATTTCTGCGCATCTCGACGCTTTGATTGCCGTACGGTGTTCATACAAAGTAACATTTCTCATTGTTACATCCTGTATCGTACACAAAAAAAAACAATATGTTAACTTGACAAAAAATATATATAAGAGAGCTTAAATACCTCTACAATAATTGATTACTTACAAAACATTATACAAGTATATATCATGAAGGTAACACATAATTAAGTGAATGCCTGCACATAGCTCAAAAATACTGAATCAACGAAAAGTTGAATCGGAGTTAATAAATAATTTAAGGTTCAGAATCGGATGAAAAGCCTTTGTCAGCCTTTGCAATCAATTTGGATAATTTTACAAGTTCTTCAAACGTAAATATATTTTTATGAATGTTAGTATTATTGGAGATTTGTTGAGCTATATAACATTCACTTAATGTTTGTGAGATTATTGTCACGGTTTATTACTGACTTTTCTCTAGATTTTTTTTTCAAAGTCTGTTAGCCTCATAGTTCGACACCCAGTCAAAAATAAGATTTATTATTATGTTTTATCTTTGTGCACAAAGTCAAGAATTAGGTAGTTTTTTAACAAAATGCTGTTATTTAGGTTGCTTTTGATCGGTTGGAAAAAATCCTATTTAGTCCATCACAAAACTAGTACTTTCGGAAGTTTCCTCACTTCGAAACTTTACAGTAACTCATGTTTGTGGTAAATATTCCGTTCAATTTTTTTTTTATTATCCTTATTTACTCACCTCCCAAATTTCATGACATTCCGATCAACGATACTCGAGTTATCGTCTAACAAACATTCCTACATACAAAATTATACAAATCTTTCGTACATACATTTCGTACATTCAAGTAGACTCGAAGAACTCACCCACTTCGCTCGCTCGTTCAATGAAAAATTTGTCAGTTTAAAGACAAACAAACGTACATAAAATATGTTAATATTCACTATTTTTTAATTCCTAATCAGAATTTTACGATATGAGTGTAGATAAAAGTTTTTATACTTTTGCAAGCAGAGTAAAACGAGATCTTTTTATAAAATCAAAGTTTATTATCCGAACCAGGATTTTCAGCACCTCAGGAAAAATAAAGTTTGTGACCTGGATTCAATACAGAAGCATAAAATGGCAAGTAAATGGGACTATAGAAAAGTCTTGGTGATCCCCACTTAACCAGAAAACCACAAGCACAAGAAATGTTAACTGGCACATCTAAGCCGAACGAATAAAATATATCAAGAAACGTGAAAATAAAAATGCTAAACGAAAATTTGCCTTGACACCAAAGAATTAAAAACTGTTTTACTTTGAGGATGGCACCAAACGATGGCCGCCGTAGTAGTGCAGATCGTAACTCCTGGATTTAAAGTACAGTCACGTGATATTCGAGCTCCCTTCTTGTAAACAATTTTTACGCCTATGACCCCGCTATTAGAACTGCCACTGGTAGCCTGTCATCTTGGCGTCCGTACATAAAAATAGTAGAATTTCAGTACCCATATCAATACAAACAAAGAAAACTTAGGTTTGAAAATGCTGGAAATTGGGTGCATGAGTTTTGAAATTCCCCTTTCCTTGGAAAAACTAAAAACTTTGCGCGCCAAACATTGACCTCTCATGAACAGCACAGTCTTACCACAAAAAACATAAACATGCTTTAGACAAGCGTTTAACAGTTGTTTAGAAAAAGCCGTACCACAAATCCATGCTTAGCCGTTGCATAAGATTAGACATCGTTTAAATTTAAACACTGACCACCCCCTGTTTAATACGCGTTTAACCTTCGCGACATTTATAGACTATGGAACTATACTGCCGTCATATGGAAGAAGGCGGCATCTACTTAGGAAGTTTATACGAAGATTGTGCAGCCTTCATACTTATGACGGCAGTATAATGGCAGCAATAGATCTGTCATTCTGTGAGACCGAGACTCGATGGCGCGATTTAGAGATTTTTGTATTTATTTTGATATAACTTTATTTATTCCGTTATTAATTAATCATAAATTATATGTTGAAGTTTCAACTCTAACAATACAAACATAAGTAAGTTATTGTGTTTAATACGATATTCATAACAGGTTAGTTGAACATCCTTCATCAATCTGTATAATAGTTACTACATTTGTAATTGTTTTCTTTCTGTACCAAACCAGAAAGCATGTTCTTTTATTTGTTATTTATTGGACTGCACTTACTTATTTTTACATTATTGTGATCTTCCATGGCTTTATTTCAACTGATGGTGGGCTTTAGCCGTGGTTTCTTATGGGGAAACCATTCCGCCAAACAACTCGTCACGTTCTGGCATTTCGTTATTAGAAGCCGTACTACGACTAGTGACTTGATACATGGTTCTTCTACTCTAGTACTAAGCTTTCTACATCTACAGAAGCATTGCTGTTTTTGTAAATAAACGGAAAATGTAGCGTTTCAGCGGTCCAGCGGCGGCACACCAAATCTAGGACACGTGATCTGCAGCCACACGAGGTCGCAAAATCTCAACTCACATTAGCCACAAACGGGTACAGTCCGGGAGAATGTTGTAATATATGTAACTAGAAACACAATCAACAGTATCTGGGTAGTGATAGCGTGCGGGAGTCGGGTCGCGCGTTCAGGATCCGCGGCTTCCTCATCGGGGAGGCTGACGCACCATAACACGAGTGCTCGGGTCAGGCTGCGCGAGGCGGGCGACTGAGCCGGCGCCGCGCCGTCCGCCGCCGCCCCCCGCCTCCCCTCCCCTCGAGCCTCTCCTCCGCCGCCACCGCCGCTGCTTCCTTCAAACGCTCCCTGATAATCGAGAGAAAATACTACATACAGTTGCAATTGGAACGCCGCCGCATACTCTTTTTTGGCTATGACTCAGGCGGTAATCGCATCAGCCCTCATTGGCCGGTTTCTTGAACCCGCTAGTGGTCGTCGGCCCGGCTATTTCTTTCGCCGCATGCAATTTCGTCCAGAGAAAAATTCCCGCCGAATCCTTTCGGGTTTAATCAGAGCGGTTTTTTTCATTTCGTACCACATCTCTGTTGTCGAAGTCGTCAAGACGCCCGTATTTTAGAGGAGAATAGTCTATGAATTTAGATGTTTCATTTTGTCAGACGTGTAGAGGTATATTGGGTACACAACAAGAGAACAAGTCTTACGATATTTTATTTAGATGACAAAAGACGACCAAAAAGTAAATAAAATAAAATAACAGACAAAATAATGCAGGTAGTTATAGAAATCAAATAAATTAAAAACTATCGGGTGTTAGTTAGCAAAGATCCAGTAACTATTGCTTGACACTGACTTCACGGGTATGGCAAGTCTGACGTATGATAAAGCTACAAAACTTGAATTAAACGTTGCTATATGCTGTCAAAAACAAAATTATGTTTGCGCTAGTTTCCGGCTTCAGGAAGCTGCATGCTCTCCGTCCCCTGAGACCCACAGGAAACATCAGGTCTGCTTCTTATAAGATACTTTTTTCTAGTTAATTTTTCTGTCTTGTTGTAATGCATTTTAAAAAACATATGATTTTAACACGGTCACTCTATACATTATTAGGAGTATGTGACTCACAGTGTATAGTTTTCACATTTTCCAGAATTTTCGCAAAGTTATCAAGTACAGTCTTTTTCATAAAATTTTCAAATAAAATTTCGGATAATGACGCTTGCCACTGCTACTTCAATGGTCAGAGAGAATTATTTCAATGCAGTGAAGAAGCTATACAAATTGCTTAAAAATTCCCATAATAATTTGAATAAAGATATGAAGTGACTTTAATTTATGCAGCCAAATTCTTACTGAAGACTTGGTAAGTGCTCAGCATAAAGGTTCGATGACCTTTTTTTGAAGTTCGTAAATTATTCTTGTCGTGTTCTTTACAAACGCAAGCACAGCCCCGTAGACAATTACTATGGGACGTCGAGATTTAATTTTGTGTTTGCAAAAAGTGTTATCGATCCGTGTTACCGATCACCTACCAACACCAGTAGGAGTTAAGCTGTGTAAATTAAAGTCACCATATATATTTTTAAATTTCTTATCCATATTCTAATGAGCCGGATATTGATTTAAAAGCAAGCATTTCTAGGTAAATTAATAAACGTAAGTTTGTAAACCGGAGATCGTGGGTTCAATTCAAACGGAGACTCAAGTAATTTGTCAAGTAGGGTAATTCGTATCGGAAATGGTTCTGCTGTCTCTTTCCACTCAATTGTTTATTGATAAAATACATTGCTTTTGAATATCAAAGCCTTGCCATGTCACGGAAAGAAAAATCTAAAAACAAAAAGTGACAATAATAACACCTCACATGCAGATAAAGTAAAAAAAAATCTACACTTTTTTCATGTATGGGATTTTTAACTATTTATTCGCTTTTGGGTCATTTGGTGGAACAATCGTATTCAAATGGATTGTCATATGGCTACTCGGCTAAGCAAATTAGTCCGTTTGAAAATTGAAATCGTACATTTTTGGCTGTCAAATGAATACAATTGTCTTGTTTTGTTGCTGACAACCAAAAAAAGTACGATTTCAATTGTCAAACGGCCTTATTTGCTTAGCCAAATAGCCATATGTCAATCGAATATGCAAATATATTAATTGAACAATGCATTAAATAATAAATTAATTAATACAATTCATTCATTAGTTTATATAAATTATATAATTAATGTATATTATGATAGTAATCATAATAGCGTATTCTAACTAATTTTGAGCTACGTCCTTAGTCAAAGAAAATCAATCAGGAATTGGATTTGACCGACCTCGACTGAGGACAGTCAAAACTAGTTTTAACAGGCTGTCGCAATTAAAATTAGTTCTGACTGTAACATATACTCGTAAATGGGTTAGTTTTTCAAGTGGGCGGCTCAAAGTCTCGGAGCGGATTTTGATGAAAACTAAAACTGCATCATTAGCTTTCTGAAAAAAATATTTCTATCTACGCTTTCGTGCGTATGTATTGTGTCTATAAACATATTTTTCTGTTTGTATTTTGCAAAGTTCGTTACCGAAATAAATGTAAGTAATACAGGGATATGCAATATGGATATGAATAAAGTGATGACGTTGAGTTTTTATTATAGTTTTCCTCTTCATTAGCAACTAAAATAAATAGGTATTAGAATTATCATATGTTTATTAAATATTTACAATTGATATCCTACGCGCTGCGCCCTTTAATATGCCACGAGTGGCTTTGTATAGCTTTCTATATTGTGCCCTGCAACGACAGTGTTCGCAATGTATAGAAAGCTCCACTAAGCTACGCGCCGCAAGAGAGAAAGATAATTGATGAAGATTCTAGATCATGTGCTGCAAGATGAAGCTGTAGAAACTGGTGACCCTGGCGAAAGCTGACGGGAAGCCGAGCTCGCAGCCGGCCGCGGCCACGAATGAGCTTATACCAACCTGGAATCATGAGAAACGTTGCTTTAGAAATCCTATATCCCTTTACGATTTGTCCGCTCAAGTAGTTTGCAGTAGGTACACCAGCACGTTATTTTGGAAACTGATAAGCTATATCCATTCTAAATTTCATCCAAATCCGTTCAGCCGTTTCAGCGTGAAAGAGTAACAAACATACACACACACACACACACACACACACACACACACACACATACACAGACACACGCTCACACCCTAACTTTCGCATTTATGATATTAGATCAATCAATTGAAAAGTATTTTTAAGAAGTATTTTTCTTGGGCCAGGATTCGAACCTGCGACCTCTTGCTAACACGGCATATTGATAGTAGCAACCGTAAACTATTAAATTAAATCAGACAGTTAATTTTGGTTATTTCTTATTTCAGACATATTTATATATTTTTTACGGACAAACCATATAAAATTAAAATGAATAATTAAATATGAATTAAATTTAAAAAATTACAAGATTTTAGTACCATTACTATAAAAGTTAAAATTAAAATAAATAATTAGGTATCTGCCAAAAATTTATTTTACAGGAGCTAGAATAATATAACGAATACTTCTAGCCTAGAGAGATGCGTTATTACTTCAATTGTTATAGAAGCTAATTTATTAACGAAAAATATGTAAGTTAAAATTTATTTATCCAGCCAAATTCATACTGGAGGCTTGTTAAGTGGTTAGTATCGCGGATTGACAACCCTTTTTGCCCATTTCGCAAAATATAATGTTGACGTAATTGACTCGGGGCTGGGCTTGCGTTTGTAGGGAAAAAGAAAAGAATAATTTAAGAATTTCACAAAACGGGTCATCTAACCTTGTTACTGATCACTCACAGAGTCTTCAGTGTGAATTTGGCTGCATAAATAAAGGTCACCATCATTATCATTACATTACAAAATACGTCGCAAAATCTGAAATCTTCATATTATTATTAGAATGCGTATAGGGTTTTGTCGGTATTGGTTAAAATCTTCGTTTTGGTGGGATTCATATGGAGACCTACTTTGCGACTTTCTACGTCAAGTGTATCCAACATTTGTTGGAGATGGTCGGAATTTTCTGCCAGAATGACAATGTCATCTGCAAAACGTAGATGCGTGAGTTTAGAAGATAATCCTTGCCGACAAAAGCTCAATAGTTTTTATACAATTACTGGTTATTAACTTAATTGTTACCCCATTACTGTAAAATATCTAATGGTAGATCCTACTCTGTATTAAATGCGATGAAACCATCACTTTGACCATAGACAATATAATATTTAACCATAGAACAGTAACAGCAAAGATTTATTTAATGACCCTTACGAACAATAATACCTGGTTCCTGTATGGCTGTCAATCAAATACGGATCTCTAAGTGTAATAGCTTTACGGTTCATTTGGGTTCCGTAGGAGAATATAGTAGTAAAACTAAGATTTTTAGTTATCTGATAGATAGTCGTTTTGTAGTTTCTTGTAAAGATAAAAAAGATTAAAATATCTTTATTCAAAAACAACAAACATTAAATAAATCCTCCAAATATTATTGCATAATAAAAATGAATATAAATGGATACTCTTAAACGAATGAAGTTTGTTGGTGGCTGTTGCGGACGAGTGAGGTAGTGAAAGGTGAACGAACGAGTGTTCGGAAATGATATACCTATATATTTTTTTTAAATTCTAGATTTAAACTGTGTGACGATGCAGTACTCCGAAAAACGGACTACGTAGAAATTGAATAAACGTGGTTTTGCTAACATTAATTTTTAAATTAATATTTTTAAGCCAATTTACTACTTGAGCTAGTGCTGTATTGACATTGTTTTCGAATGTGTTTTTTTGCTCGTATTTAATGATTAAAGTGTCATCCGCAAAAAGGAAGCATTCGTGTGGGGTTGTCTAAGGAAGATTAGGGCCCAAGATGCTACCCTGTGGAACACCACTTTTGTTAATCCTGTACTCCGATTGGTAATTTTTCTTAACACAGGTGTTAACATTATTGCAAACGCTTTAAATTACCGTGCATTTATGTTTATTGCATAGATAACTGCCCAGCCAATCGTGAGCCAAACCTTGAATCCCATACTTATGCAAATTTGATAAAAGTATTGAATGATCAACGTAATCAAAGGCTTTAGTCATGTCTAAGAAGACTGTAACTGTAGGATGCCTTTATTCAAATTTTTGGTGACAGTCCTAATAAGGTTAAAGCAAGCGAGTGAAGTAGAACTGATTTTCCTAAATCCATATTGTTTTTGGATCAAAATACATCCAGATAATCTCTTATGCATAGCCTTTTCGAAAACTTTGGATACCACAGGAATCAATGTAACTGGCCTGTAATTATTAAGTTCCGTTTTGTCACCTTTCTTATGTAAAGGTATGAGAATACAATATTTCAAAGCCTTCGGAAAACTTCCCTGTGAAAATGACAAATTGATATTGTAGTTAATCAGTTTACATAGAATATATGTGCACAAATCTTCATGATCTTGGTACTAATTTCATCATAACCCACGTTTATGTTGCCGTGTGGCAATCGGGGCGGGGCTCAGCGGTTGGCTTGCCTGTGGCCCGCCAGTAAACAACTATAACGGTCGTAGGTTAAAAGGACCATTGTTTATTAAATAAGCTACTAGATTGTGTTGTAAATGAGAGAAAGCTCTCCAAAGCTAAAGATTTGCTAAAAAAGTATTACCTGTCATAATTAACTTCAAACTTATGTATCAGTTACCAAGTATTAATTAAGTATTAAGGTGTTTTGATAAAAGTAGTTAGGGTTGATTTAATTTAAGTAAAAACTATTAAACCTGCTACGTTTTCGCAGACAAACTGCAAAGTTTTGCGAAATCTATGTACCTAGTGTAAGTAAATCTACTATGTGTTAAATAAATGAAAAAAAATAATAATATATACAATGTCAGAAGAAGAAAATAATTTTTGCTGTAGTAATTTTATCACTTCCCAGTACAAATTGGTTCAATCAGCTGACTAAATTTCTTTGGAAAGATAAAAAAAACCTGGCGAAAAAAAAACACGAGTCTTTTTTTGTCCTTTTCCCAAGAGTCATACCCGCGGACAGCCTTAGTTTAGGAAATAATTGAGTTCCAATTGAAACGTGAAACCAGCATGACCATGCTAAGTTTCTTGCCCTTCTTCTTAGCAAGATTAATCGAATGGGCGGATTTAGGCATTATATCTATTTATAGTTTATTTATCTATTAACTTATTTATTAATTGCATTATGTAGGTATATACAATATTTAATTATTTGCTACATATATAAAAACATGCCCAACTCCACCCATTCGATTAGTTTGCTAAGAAGAAGGGCAATAAACTTAGCAAGATCATGTCAATTACACAAACTGTGAGCTAAATTTTTCTTTAATCAGAATGCAACACCTGTAAAAAGTTTTCTAGATGATTACAATTCTGTTTCCCCATTTCATTGGCCATAATGTATATTTTTCGCACATGATGTAAGCTTTAATGCATGTGCATTGAACAATGAATTGAGTATATACTTTTTATTTCACTCTCAAAGCGTAAAATGGAACATTTGCGACGAGACTTTATCCGTTTGTATCCATAGGTACATACTCGTATGTACATATGTCGCAGCCTCATAATTTTCAAACTGTTTTAGCTAAAATCTTGAGAGCGTTTAAATAATTTATTTTACTACATTTGTAATAAATAATGTAATAATACGCCAAAATAGTAAGAAGGGCAAGAGTAGTGAAGAGGGGCAAAGTAAGGAGTATCTGGAATATAAGAGCTTGTATGACTAGATTAATGGATGTGGACGCAAAAGTGGTGTGTCAGGATCATGGCAGATAGAAGTCTATAGTCTCTGCTTACACATCTGGGAGACAGGCGTGAGTATATTAATGTATGTACAGTTCTAGTAGAAAAAAAAATCCTCTGATAACCATATCTTAATAGCGATATATTAACGTTATAACAAGCGTGTTTGTGCAAAACTAACGTTGTTGTACCGCTATTTTAAGATTAATTTTAGCTTTGCGGTCTGCACACGATATCAGCATTGCGAATTTGGGAGCGCACAGGGTGTAACAAAATTAAACACGTCTCAAGATTTCTTTTACAAGGAAGCATGGATTTTAAAAATATATAAAAAATGTATTTTATGTATGTTTGCTTGTAAGAAAACAGGAGGTTTTCTTTTGTTTTTATCAGGTGGCTTTTTGCGAAATGTTTAAGGTAAGTACGTACAAATATCATCATCATACTGTGACTAATAGGAATTATATTATGAAAATTTAAATCTGAATGTGAATTGAAAATCACTTAGCGAATTTATCTAAATGCGTTTTTTGTTTACATTAGGGCTGACAAAAGCAGTTTTTTTACGCAGAAGCTACTAAAGCTGGTGAAAGAAAACGAGACTAAGGGACTATCTGCTGATGAATGATATCCAGAACATAAGTTTAAAAATGGAACTGGTTTTGTATGCGTTATGTGGCACATATCACTGTAACAGCAAGTAGTGAAACAGGCCCTTAGAGAGTTTTTATGCGGACAGAGCCAAAGTATAATGCTAGTCCTACAAGTTTATTATAGCTTACAGCTGGATAACAAAGCTTTATTGTGTAACTTGTTTCTGAAACTGTACACCATACCAAGTGAATCATATTCATAAATTTGTCTTTGCCGTATTCTCCTTGATTTGCATGTATTGCTCTACAAAAATCCATTACATATTCCTCCATTCCTCGTATATCCCGTTATATCCTCTTCAAGCCGTTACCTTGCTTATTTTGAAAATAAAATTTCAAAACTCTTCACTTGAACTCCCATGTTCATAAAGTGATTCATGGATTAGTTTTTTTTACGTACGTTTATGCTGCAATATCAAGCTAGTATGAATTTACGCTTTGATCGTAATGCAATACTGTGTCTATGATAGTTTGCGTCTAAAACCGTAATGACCAGTAAAACCGAGAGGTTTTATTCAAAACAGTTCAAGTGCGAATGTGACTCGTGCTCTAATGGTAACACAAACTTATTCCACCTGCAGTTATGAGAAACCACATGATCCATTTAACTCTCTGAATCCAAAGGGTCTTATTAATTTGGTCTTACAACTTCTTGGAAGATAAAACAAAGGTAATTTACAGATTTTTTCCTTTACGTGTGCCATATATTAACAGAATTTCAAATTTTTAAGTAAACTGACTCACAATTTGTATGAAATTGATGACGTAAAAGGGCAATAACATTTTTTCGCGTTGATTTAGAAAATCAACAACACTATGGGGCCGTAGACTTCTATAGAAGGTATAACACCACAATCAAATCTCCCTCTCTGTATTTGTAGGTGTCAACCTATTCAAACAATTTCCTCGAGAACCTATTTAAAAGCGAAACCCGATTAAAAATGCCACAAGTTATAATCAAACATAAAAATCGAGTCAACTAAGTTGGTGGCTATGACGTACACAGCTGTAAGCTGCACCGAATCCTCTTCCCGAAAATGCGCAATCACGACACCATCTTTGGCTATATTCACATCCGCCATCTTTGTAGACAGAAGCTAGATATGAGTGTACATAGATACTTACTCGATAGCGTTGTACCCCTGACATATAGAAATGCCGCCTATGATATTGCGCGGCCTCTTCCTGTCCTCGGCCAGGTACTTGGTAATGAGGTTCCCGCCCAGACTGAATCCGACGAGGATCACCTTCGTGTTGGGGTACCGCTCCAGCAGGTTGTTGAGCATGTACGCGAAGTCTTCAGTGTGACCTGCAAGAAAGGCTTATTAGTTGATACGTATACTCACGCCTGTCTGCCAGAGAGGAGACAGCAATCGCAGATTTCTTTTAGCCAAGATTCCGACACACCTCTTTTGATTTTTTACATTCACCAGTCGATTCTTTACTAGTGCTTTTGACCTTCTTCAGCAATTTTGTCGAAATGCGTAAATTATATTAGTAATATAAGTACTTTATATACACTTATTAAAAGTCATGTACAATGTGAAAAAAAACAATTCCAACTCAAAAAAATACAAAGAAATAAAACATAATAAAAAAAAAAAAATTAAAAGTGTTGCGTACTGAAATTTAAAAAAAAATTCAATGCAAGTGCTCATAAGAATCTACTTTATATGCGTCAAAACTATTGTTATTTTTTCTAGTCATTGAAAAGCAGTTGCCAGCCTTTTCTTGTGTACAGTGTATACACTTGCAGTAGGACATTAGCCCCTACAGAGAACAATATAAGATAGGTACAAAGTCAGAAGTGTCTAACTTGATGCGGTCTCCACTGTACCTACTATTAACGTATTTAGCATCTGTTTGATGAGTTCGTAGGCTGCTTTCAGTCAAGTCTATCTATGGTACACAAGAAAAGACTGGCACATAGTTAAGTAAAAAAAAAAAAATTTGTATAAAAAATACACGACAAGAGAAAAAATATATCTTTGTCTAGCTGCCCAATATAGTTTATCATCTTTTACAGTCAGATTATCCAAGATAAGATAAATCAAATACGAATAGCTAGCACCTCTGAACATATTGCTTGTAATCTTAAAGTAATGTAATCTCCTAAGTTCCTCTAAAATCCTCTAAGTTTGTAAAACTGAACGAAAAAGTTCTAAGGTCAACACGACATACGCGACGATAGTTTAACATCAATAAAGCTTTTCTAGCAAAGATGTGTTATTTAATATAATGCATTAAGTTGTAAATGAAGTTTTCGTGCAGGATAATTTAGAACGTAGTAATGCATAAAATAACAACTTTGCTAGAAAAGCCTAATTGTAAATTAGATTAGCATCGAAATATTTCAAGAACATCAGTTAATTTACATGTCACATATTTACTTATGAGACATGTAAATTATTTGATCATCAGCTCTACCGGCAGGTGATAGAGCTGATGACCGTCTCGATGCCGCCGGTACCCTATGATATTAGGATGAAATTATGACACCCTAACCTTAGTGAGAATGTTATGATTTATTGACAAAATCCTATCACTATTCAATTTACAAATAAATGTTAGGAAAATGTTTTCACTTTTAAATATCTTTATAACACAAGAATTACCCCCTTGAAAACCTTCAAAGCCTACGGATCCTAACCTGAACGTGCCTACGTGTAACACCAAGACATAATTGACTAAAACATACACTACCAGGAGCCTACAACCTTCAGAACCCTATTTTCATGCATTTTAAGCATTACTATCTTCTTATTTCAGAATGATTTTGTAATGAATTATGCTTCTATGTTCGAGGTTAAATTTGTACTACGTATTCCGTTTTTCGGGGTACTGCATCGTCACACAGTTTAAATCTAGAATTAAAAAAATATACAGGTATATCATTTCCGAACACTCGTCCGTTCACCATTCACTACCTCACTCGTCCGCAACAGCCACCGACAAACTTCATTCGTTTTTCGTGTGCCGCATCGTTAACACGCACTCCGTTATTTTAAATATGATTGCTGTTAAAACTTTAGTTACAAGAACATTTTCTTGCTATGGTCAAGGAGAATAATAAAGATATTCGTCGCAAAATACATCAGCTACAAAGGAAATTCCATGATCAAGACGATCTCATGTTTGCATATCACTGTGATTAGTGACAAATTAATATAATAATGATAATTATTCATTATTTTGTAATTATATTATATTAATTAATATTATTGATTATATAAATATTAATATTATAAATTTATACTTGAATATTTAGCATAATATAATCTAATGAAACATATTTTTGGAGGGCTTTAGGATTCAAAAGTTGCTAATTTAAGTAAGGTGCTTTCTATATCTTCAGCATAATCATTGTCTCAAACTTTATTTTAGACTCTTTGGTACAGTTTTGTCAATTTTTTTATTATTTACAAGGCATTGTCTGCTAATACATAATAAAATAACACAACAACAATCAAGTACTTATTTTATCATTCCAGTCACACGTGAACACTGAAATCAGCTATTTATTTTTATTATTTTCGATTTATTTTTAATCTTTACTGTTATAATAGGTATAGGAGCGGGCGAGTATAATTAATGTCTGATGGAGTTGATGCTCGTGATTGTTGGCACTTGGTGGAACTTTTGAAACATTTTTTGTTTGATAAACACTTGTACTTGTCCACTTATTTATATTATTTCCCTTACCGGTTTCGCTGTTAAAGCATTATCAAAGGTTTGTTTGGTTGTTTACGTACAATATATGAATCGCTTGGCATGCGGGTAGGACAAACAAATTCTACAACAGAAACATTTGAGTATTTTAATTTCTTAATATAACGTTGTATAAAATACTCATAAGTTTCCATAGATACACTATCCTAAATATCCAACGTTGTGGCAAGGTTTGGCAATGGTAGAATTAGTTATGGGGTTGTCATATAACAAAAATAAAGTTAACACGGTAGAAGAAAGAAAAATATAAATATCTTAAAAACAAAAATAAGGATTCAATATGCTAAAATGTCAGTGAATGTTGATTTTTTTAAATAAAATAAATGTGTAATTGAGTGTCAAGTCAGATAAATGTCAAACGATTCAATCGTGTTTCATGTCAAATAAGAGCCAATGTCAAAATACAAAATGAGCTATTTAAAATATTGAAGCAGTGGTGAGTTATTAACGTCTAATTGTTTATTTAATATTTGGTTGACATTGGAATGGCATAATTTATTTATTTCGAGTGCTTCTAGGGCTGATAATTTTCTGCCTTTATCGCAAACATGAAGGGCTTTGAAATTTAATTTGGAGTCGAAAGTGTGGTTTTGACTAATAAGGTGTTCCGCGAAATTAGAATCAGTGCGGTTCAACCTCCAGCTCCTGACATGTTCGTCAACCCTTGTTTTGAAGGCCCTTCCAGTTTGTCCCACGTATTTCTTATCGCAATTGCTGCAGGAGAGTTCATAAACTCCATTCTTTTGTCCAATGTCTGTTCTACTTTTATTATTACATAGAAGTCTTCGCAAAGTTCTGTGCGTGTAAAATGCGGGTTTACGCTCTTTTATTAGACGGGAACACTTATATGATAGTCTACCAAAGAATGGAATTTTGGACCACTTTTTAGGTTCTTGACTATCGCAAGTGTTGCTACTGGTGTGCACATGATACAGTAATGAGCTTGCTATTTTTAATTTCTTTTTGTGCAGAATGGTGTTCACAAGATTAGGATTATATCTGTTATTAAGTGCGATGGTTCTAAGAGTGTCTAATTCTTTGTTAAAACTATCTTTACTAAGTGGGATAGATAAGAGTCTATTAACCATGGAATGGAAAAAAGCATGTTTGTGCGATAAAGGGTGGGCTGAGTCAGCGTGTATAATGTTGTCGCTGAAAGTGGGTTTGCGGTAGATCTTAAAATCATGTCGACGTTTTTCAATATTAACTGTTATGTCAAGGAAATTTAATTCATTATGTCCAATCTCCATTGTAAATTTTATATTATTATTATTAATAGCTGAGGAATTCAGTCAAGTCATTCTCAGACCCAGCCCAAAGGCAAATCACGTCATCTACATATCTGTACCAGTAAACGATTAAGTCCTTGAAACGGTTTCGACTGAGAATTTGCTTTTCAATAGATGACATAAATATGTCGGCGCACAAAGGTGATAACGGACTTCCCATTGCCAAACCCTTAAGCTGTTTGAATATTTTGTTGCCGAATGTGAAATAGTTTTGATCTAAGCAAACGGATATTGTGTGTTCCAGATCGATAATTTGTTGGGGCTCTACCGTGGATTCTACCAAAAGTTCATTTATAGTACGTTTACATTCGTCAATAGGTACGCTTGGGAAAAGGTTCTGAACATCAAAGGACACGAGGAGAGCATGATCTGGAATTTCGACATCTTTGATCTTATTTACTAAGTCGACACAATTCTTTATGGTATGCTTAGGTTCAAATTTAGTCAGTTCTTTAAATATATCATTACATTTTGCAGCGATTGGATGTGCAGGTGCGCCAACATGTGCAACTACTGGGCGGATAGGTGCTCCTGGCTTATGTAGTTTGTAGTAAGCGTGTAGTTTTGGGGTCTGAGGGTTCATTACTTTGAGTCTATAGTTATCTGTCTTGGTAAAAATACTGTTAGCCGTTTTGAGGGTATTTTTAACTATTTCATTGTATTTCTTGGTGGGATCTTTCTTGAGTTCTATGAATGACGGTTCAGAGAGGAAATCGTTTATTTTACCTTCATATTCTGCCTTTGTAGTAACGACCACAGTATTACCCTTATCAGCTTTAGTAACGATGAGATTATTATTCTGTAGCTTTTCTTTTATGCTTTTAATACTTTTTGATTCTTTGTAATTCTCAGAAAAATCTCTTCTTATGGTTTGGTTGCTGTATTCTTGTTTCAAAATATTACAGCCTATATGTTTAGCTAGTGAGTCTGTGGTTGCCACCTCTAAGTCTGCAGCTAAATTATCAAGATCATTCGGTGTTATAGGTAATTTTGGGGAATACTTCGAACCCTTTTCAAGTAGAGAAGTTTCATCCTGGTTGAATACGACGTTGGTATTGTTCTGCACTTTTGGGTAAAATTTTTGGCGTGGCAACACTGTATTGTATCCACGAAGGTGTTGTTGCTTTAATCTTAGATTGTTAAGCTTTTTCAGATGTGTTTTGTGTTTCACTGAAGCTAGGTACTTTGTTTTTTCAAATATGTCTCTTTGTAAAATTTCGAATTCCAAACAGTGAAGTCTATTGGATATATTTATTTTATTTAAAAAAATCAACATTCACTGACATTTTAGCATATTGAATCCTTATTTTTGTTTTTAAGATATTTATATTTTTCTTTCTTCTACCGTGTTAACTTTATTTTTGTTATATGACAACCCCATAACTAATTCTACCATTGCCAAACCTTGCCACAACGTTGGATATTTAGGATAGTGTATCTATGGAAACTTATGAGTATTTTATACAACGTTATATTAAGAAATTAAAATACTCAAATGTTTCTGTTGTAGAATTTGTTTGTCCTACCCGCATGCCAAGCGATTCATATATTGTACGTAAACAACCAAACAAACCTTTGATAATGCTTTAACAGCGAAACCGGTAAGGGAAATAATATAAATAAGTGGACAAGTACAAGTGTTTATCAAACAAATAATGTCTGATGCATAAAAATTGCCTGTTTAAACTGAAAGATATATTTTTATAAAACATGGCGTCGTTTTTATTGTTTAGTTTTATCCCTAAGAAGTAATAATGGTGCAATTAATATAATTTTCTTACTACCGTACTTAGCACCTTATAGTTCAAAGATATAATTAGGTTGGTTGTAATTACGGCGTGTGCATCGAAGTGTACCCACTCTTGCTGTTTAGAGGCAATTTGTTCTTGTTGCCAAAGAAAATTAATTCATAAGCTTCTTGTATTCAACAAAAATACAGTAAAGGGTATGTATGATAAAATAATGTACGGGTTCTGTCAGTAGATATTTTTTCTGAAATCTTTTCTTAATTTCCGTCACTTCGTGGTAATTGATTTCAGCCTAATCGGCTCACAAAAATATTCTACCGCTGCTGGTAGGGTTGTGTCAGGTCGTAACTTCGCAAAGCCAAAAGCTGGACCTTTAAAGAAAGAAAGCCTGGCACTTTAAAAAAATGTAGTCTGAATTTTAAATAAAAAACTTATTTTTTGTTACTTGAATCTTCATTAATTTCCTGAAGTTTTAAACATAAATTAATTTTATTAACAACAATCTTCTTCCTCCTACGGGGACGGGGCGCGGCGCTTCGGGGGGAACCCATAGAGTTCAGGCGGGCGAGGTTGCATGTACATTTCTTGAATTAGGCACAGACATATAACTGTGGAGGTCCACACCAAAACGTTACATTACATTCTTATGTGATTTAACGGCAAAGTATGGTGGAAATGTTACGATTTGTTGTGATTGCGTACATCGTCAATTCCAGCTTGCAAAACTGTTACGTTTTGGTGAAATCGACTGATTTCAGGGCAGCGTAACAAGCGATTTGATGCGTTTTGTCGCAATTTTATGATTTATGATGATAAGATTTCGATAGAATTCAGTATCTATAACATATTTGCATTCATAACTTTTTTTTTGTAAAAAAGTGAAATGTTACGTTTTGATGGGGACCTCCACAATTATAAGTAGCAGACCAAACATAAGGATTAAATAGCGTGGCAAGTTTCCATACAAAAAATAAACAACATTTTAGGTATCATGGTTCGAAGAAACGTATAAAAATGGGTTGTTTTGGCTGGATTATGCTTGGAACATATTTGTTAATTCCTAAAGTAATCTTTAAGTTCACTTCAAGAATATTACCTGAAATTGAAGTAAGTAGCTACAAATACTTATTAAGAATTTAGATTTCATTAACTTAGCTGGAAGCTCTTAAAAGAATCTTCTCGCGCAAATTTCAATTTTCCACAAGAAATCCGGTTCACCGACTGTTTCTATTGTATAATAAAGTTGTAGTTTTTATACAAATCCTCAGTCGTGTTTATGAATTTACAAGGATTAAGTCCAACTTAGACTCCAAAGGAAAGCGGTGGCAATCTAGCGCTCTATTTATAGACGAAGAGCTTACGGCGATGCAAGAGAACGAAACGTGTCTTGTTTCAACGTTTTCATTTTAAACTTGTCTTTGTATGTACATAATAAAGCCGATTCTGAAGGCTTATTTTAGTTTTAGTGCTGTCAAAACAAAATTTTCTTCATTCCAAAATAGTTCCTTAGTGTGAACAATAGAAGCTATATTACTTTGGAAAAGTTTTAGTTTTGACAGCAGTAAAACTAAAATTAAAGCCTTCAGAATCGACTTTACTTACATTTTAAGATTTTTCCTTAAGACGGAGTTTTCGACCCATTAATAATAATAAATCCATTTATTTATATTTAATATGAAGAACTTAAGGGGGTGTTATCCCAATATTTTCTCTTTGCAAATTAATTTTAAACCCTGAAATTGTAATAATTACTTAGGATTGAAAAATATAATTTGAACTTAATATTTCGGCCGTTCGATATAAATATAAGATTACTTTAATTTTACTGCATCCAATAAAATCGCAAAGATAGGCCTTAATTATGATATAAATACCGTTTCATTGGAGATAGGTTTTATAGACAATCAAAGAAATTATACATAAAACGGCAGTCATTTAAAAAAAACATCCTCTTAATTCCAAAATGATAAATAAAAACACCTCGAAATCGCGCATTACCGATTTAATTAAAAGTCAACAACTTTTTTTAAGCTTTAAATCTGGCTTTCAGTGCATCAGTGTACGAGTAGCAGTAGTAAAACTATTATTAATTTATTTTCAAAATATTTTGGGCTTTTGTCAGGATGTCAAATACTTACAAAAGTTGTACGAAGCTTTTTACCTCAAATTTTGAGAGATTGTACTTTTTAAACTTATGACAAAAGGTGTCATCCCAATTATTGGGCAATGTTAGGATCGTGCCAGTCGGACTCACAGCTGCATATTTGTTGAAATTCTTTCGTCCTTTGGTATTTCATTTTACTTAATGTGTGATAAGATAATATAAATAAATAGGTCGTCGCCAAAATATTTCAGATGTCATTGATTTCTCCTATACATAAGTACTTATTATAGTCGAAAGAGCAGACACAAGGTGCGGCTATTCCTATGTTTAGTACGCTGAAAATAACATTACTAGATTCACGTAAACGATAAATTACTTCTCTATTAAATTGATAATTCTTTGAACCAGTTCAGCATAGCATGATATTGAATCTAGTAACCTATTTCCAAGGATCGATAACATCAGACAGCCATTTCAAACAGCACTATGTACAGAATATGCATACCACTGAAGATGATGGCAGACGCCGCCCCCATAACTCCGAAGAAGGGTCCATAGATTGGGTTTTCAGCCATTTTGATTTGGGTTGTGTGGGGTATTTACAGGTCCCAAAAACTTTGATGATGACTATCTGCACACACTCACTAGCACAGACAAATATGGCCCAAGCTTTGCCGACTCGATAGAATGGGTCATATGACGATTGATACTCAAGGCAGTGCTCGATATGCTCTTACTTCTCATTGGCTTTGATTTGTCACTTCCGATATGCGCGACCAATCCTGAGCTTCAAAGTCCGCGTGGCTGTGACGTATTTCATTGATGCAAAATATACATTATGAACATCTGAAGCTATTTTAGTGTTTATGTTTGTCATGTTATTATAATCTAACAGTAGGAAAAGTACGCAGACCATCGAAGAGGATAAATTACCAACCACAAAGCCAAGATTCAATAGAACATTATCATCACTGCGAAAAAAAAAATCTAGCCAAGATTAAGATTTTATACCAAACTCGTCTCCGTGAGGCTTTTTGCATACATTTGGAATAGGATCCAATAGGCTTTTTTGCCTCCTGCAAAAATCTACCAAATATCATGCGCTTGAAAATGGAAGAGAAATTATCTAAAAATGTCAAGGCTATCAAATCCATAGGACGACCCAACACCAAAGTAGGTACTACCTATTTTTTACCTATCTTGCCTAATATTCTGCTTGTTTTTTCAGTTGGTGGTTAATTATTTATATATTTAAATTTATAATTTATATATTTTTATTTCCATTTATTAAGTATTTTGTTTTTTCGTAATACATATGTTCATACATATATAAATTAAATACAAACTACTCATTTCCAAATTGTAATTGTCCTTAACGTAATTAATAATTATATTTTTGGTAATATATAGATATATATATAATGAGCAAATGCGTAACAAACTGTGTACTGTGTCCCATTCAGTGGCACATGGGCCATTACATGGTCTAGTCTAGACCCCTAGGACAAGTCGGACTTTGGGGTCTGCTACTAACCACTACTTTTAGTGTGTTTGTGCATATTAAACTAAACTGAACATCTAGTGTACTTTAATACTGTTTTACTGTTACTATTTATTAGTTTACCTACACTTTTGTTGAAACTTTTATAATTTAACGGTATCACGGAACAATGTATTACATAGTGCTACGAGAAATGTATATTTTTTGTCTTTTGTCTTTGTCATTAAAACAGTCGACATTTTATAATACTAAAGACTTTTTTGACTCCTAAAATTAAATAAGTATGATGTTGAAATAACATGTATTAAAATATATTCGTCACAACATGAATTCCTGAGGGGGTGTCAGAGGTGTTCCTTCTGAACAATTTCTAAGGAAACATAATGTGGACGATTTAGTTAATTATTAATATTGGTAGAGCTAATGCCCCGGGCTCGACTGTGGAGGTACCACCATCTTACTCGGAAATCCTCCCGAAGTTATTCGGGGGAGAGTAAGAGGACAGCTCTCAGGCAAAAAAACCACCACGCTGTATCTCAAGAACCGTGATAGTTAGACAGTTGAAATTTTCACAGATGATGTATTTCGGTTACCGCTATAACAACAACTACTAAAACCGGCCAAGTGCGAGTCGGACCCGCGCACTCCCATACAACAGACATGATTTTTTTTGCCGTTTTTAGGGTTCCGTAGTCCGACAAGGAACCCTTATAGTTTCGCCATGTCCGTCTGTCCGCGGCTTAGCTCAGAGACTATTAGTACTAGAAAACTGTTATTTGGTATGGGTATACATATAAACCACGCCGACAAAATGGTAAAAAAAAATCTCTCCCATACACGTAAATCGGGGATGATTTTTTTTCTCGTCTATTCCATAGTGTGTATCGTTGGATAGGTCTTTCAAAAACATTATGGGTATGTGAAAACCATTTTTCGATTTAAGGATCCGTTGGCAAAATATTAAGCTTTAAAGTGCTAATTTTTGTCAGAGTCAAGCGTCCTCCCCCTGCCGGCGGCTAAACGGTTGTTTATAGATATGTGAAAAAATTTACAGAAGTATTATATACCTATATAATGAATTTAAAAGGAAAACTATCACAGCTACGTAGGTTTACAAGTACAGGCCGCGCCAAACTTTTAATCCTCTCTAAACACTACAATGTATGGGCCGTTCTCCTAAATGTATGGGACTAGAAGTTTGGCGCGATCTGTATAGTAGACCAACTTATAAAATGTACTGGGCAACTACGGAACCCTACACTGCGCGTGACCCGACACGCACTTGGCTGGTTTTTAGGGTTCCGTACCCAAAGGGTAACTAACGGGTTAAAAGGGTATAAAAGATAAAAATAATATGATATTAAAATAACAAAATACACAGAATGTGTGCTGCCGTCAATGTATAGACGTAACATGCTACAAAATACAACCCTGAAGAATTTTCTATTACGTTATTGAAGATTTCTTTAATGTTTCCGAGCTCCTAGTACCTCAGCCTAATCAGTCCGGCCGTTTTCCGTTATGGCACAACGTTTTTTAAGGGAACCTCATGAACAAAAGTTAACCTATGTTTGAGTCTCAGCCGGTGGTCGTGCAGACGGACATCGCCCGTGTTCTCGATGCCGTCCATGATGTTGGTCCGCTTGTTCTCGCAACGTTTAAAGTTAAATGAATACAATGAGCATTGCACTGACAGTAACAAATATGAAGAGTTTGACAAAGTCCTTTCACCGACGGAAAAAATTTTGGTAGATAAATTAAAGAGAATTGTAATTCGTGGGGAAAGGGGAAGAGGAGTGCCAGTTTTATTTAGTTCTGAAGTGCAAAATGACATCCAACAAATATTATCGGTGAGAAATATGTATATCGAAGAAAATCACAATTTTTTGTTTGCCAAAGCAGGTGGAGTACTTGTATGTGGCTACAAAATTTTAGAAAAGTATGCAAAAGCATGTGGAGCTAAAAATTATAGGGCTCTTACATCTACACGACTTCGAAAACACTTAGCAACTATGACCCAGTTATTCACTATGAATGAATCAGAGCTAGAACAACTAGCAACCTTTATGGGTCACACATTAAGTGTACACAGAGACAATTATCGGTTGCCCAACGATGTATACCAGACGGCTAAAATTTCAAAACTTTTACTCTTAATGGAAGATGGCAAAGCTGACAAATATAAAGGAAAATCTTTAGACGAAATAGACTTCGACCTTGATGAGGAAATTAGGGGCAACGAGATAGACGATGAGGAAGTGCTTGATATGGAATTAGAATTAAACGAAGACAATACACCACAAAAGGATAATTTAGGTGACCCTGAAACCGAAAAACCACCACCATCTTTACAAGAAGACGACATTAACAAATCTTGTGCAAAAAAAAGAGAACACTTGTCCCTTGGACAACGGAGCAAAAGGATGTCGTAATTAAGTTTTTTTCGCAACATATAAAAAATAAAAAGCCCCCAAAACGTGGAGAGTGTGACGAATTGAAAAAGAAATATCGTACACTCCTACACAATAAAGACTGGCTTAAGATTAAAGTTTTTATTCAAAATAAATATTCTAAAACCTAGTAGTATTTATTCTAAGAACAAGTACAAAATTTTTTTGTTCATTATTATTATACGTTTTGTATAGTAACGAAACCTTCGACTTACCTTAACGTAGATGTGATTAAGAAAATACTATGATAATAATGAAACTTAAGACTTACCTTTAACGTAGATGTGATTAAGAAAATACCATGATAATAATGAAACCTAAGACTTCAGATAGTTCATACACAGAACGACCTTTACCACCTACCGAACTTTATGTTTAATCGTAGATGATACAGGATCAGCTGAAAATCAGTGCTGTGAAGATATGTTTTACCATACTCGCAGCAGAAGCTGAGCTGTCTCCTTTTTGTTTAATGTATTTCTGTGTTTAATTATGTTGTGTTACTTTTATGTGTTTTTTAGACAAATAAACTTTTTCTATTCTATTCTATTCTATTCTATTCTTTTTCAACATCATTAACTAAATTCGATTTCTAAAAAAGGAGAACGCTACTTCCATTTATTTCATTTCTCTGGAGAATTGACAGAAGTTCATATTATTAACTTTCGGAGTAGAAAAGTGGCACTTACAGCCTGATTTGGTATAACCGACGACCCATTTTCTATGCATGTGCGATGAATATTACAATGTTTGATGAATCAGACGTTACCTAGGGTCCAAAGACATAAACATATCAACAGAACATTCAAAGCATCCCAGCGCCTTTTTATAAATAAAACACAAAGCATTCGTAAGTAAATGAGACAGAAACTAAAATGTGTTTCGTAACAAAACCTCGCTTTGAAACGAAATGTTTGTGACGCGCAGCTTTGACAAAAGCTCACTGAAATATCTCGGACAGGTCATTATGAGTTACTCACAACGTTATTAGCGAAAGGGTTAAAGTCACTGAGGGTACAGTTCAGGGTTCGGTCCTTGGACCACTTCATTATCTGGTTTACGTTAATGATCTAAACGAAGTGATAAATCATTGTACGGTATACCAATATGCCGATGATACTTGCCTTGTGTCTGCTAACGAGGATGTCAATATAGCTATGGAAAAATTACAAGAAGACTTTGACATGGTTTGTAAGTGGTCACACGATGCTGGTCTTGTACTGAACGCCTCCAAAACTAAGCTTATACACGTACATTCCGGTCGACTTACGTTCCATGACAGACCACGTATTATTGCTCATGAACATGTATGTCTCCATACTGAGCAGACTAGTTGCAAATGTAAACCAATCGAACAAGTATCAAGTCACCTTTACCTAGGACTTTTAATTGATGAAAGGCTTAACTGGGAACCGCACATTGAAAAGGTGTGTGCTAAGCTTAGGGCTAAATTAGCAAAATTTTACCTTCTTAGATATAAAATTCCTTACTTTGTTCTTATAACTATGTACAAAGCTCTGGCTGAAAGTTTAATCTCATATGGGCTGAGTAGCTACGGAAGAACGTTCAAAACATATATAGATCCAATTAAAAACTTGCAAAAACGTATGCTAAAAACTATAGTCCCACCTAAAGAGTATATCAAACTGAAAGATGAGGGTAGGTCAGTATTCAACTATTGTAAGATAGTGCCAATTCATGATAAATTTTGTATGAATCTGTTTATGGAACAATTTTTCCGCAAGGAAATTCTACATCTTGTTGAACACCCCATTGCTACGAGAAATGTCACAAGTAAAAAATTGGTCACAAGTGCTTATAATAATTATTACGGAAAAAGAACATCACAGTACCTAATACCACGCCTTATAAACAATCTACCAATTACCATCAAAAGTAAAATTCAGGACAAAAATATAAAAGAGGTTTTTAAAGAATACTTTATTGAAAAGTTGTAATCTAAAAAACTAAAATCAAATACTAGTTATGAAAAAGTTAAAGTGAGCGATATCATCACGGTTTCTGTGGTAAGTATATTGTAGCATAATTGACTGATTGCGTTTTATTCATTTATTTATTTTTCTCTGTGTGTGCTCGCTATGCGCCACAATGATTATTTTGTTGCCACGGAAGGAAGACCAATATTGGCTACTTTGGTTACACAAAGACAGAAAAACCTTCTGTTACACAGAGAGAGAAAAAGCCTGCGTGATTTCGTCTGTCAAGCGCTGAGTACCTAGCAGCGCTGATTCGTGGTTATACCTATTTTAATGCTCTTGATCTTTATTGCGTAAGGTGGTTTATTTAGGTAAATTAAATAAGTGTTAAAGTTTTTGTACCTTAGTTAGCGCACTGGATATTGGCTAAATTCTTTGTATAATTTATTGCTTAAGTTGGTTTATTTGAGTGACAAGTGCTTAAGTTTTAGTACCTTAGTTAGCACACTAGTTATTGGCTAAATTCTTTGTATACTAATTTATTGCATAGGTTGGCTTATTTGAGTAAATTAAATAAATGTAAAGATTTTGTACCTTAGTTTGCACAATTTTATGGTTATTGTATAATTTTATTGCTTATGTTGGTTTATTTGAGTAAATTAAATAGGTGTTAAAGTTTTTGTACTTTAGTTAGCACACTGGTTATTGGCTAATTTCTCTGTATAACGTATTGTGATGCTGGGATAGATCACATGTGATCTTACAGCATCACTGGTCCATTTAAATATTTAATGTGAAGTTAATAAATAAAAAAAAATAAAAAAAAAAATTGCCTCTTTAATATTTGAAGCTTGGATTTAGGGATTGCGTTCTAATGTATAATTCTCTTTCATTTTTCGGAATTAAACCTTTCAGACTCTTTAAAGCGAGAGCTTTGTTTAGAGAGCAAAGGAGGCACAGGTGAGATGACGATTCATCATCTTCGAAAGCTCGACTTGTGCCTTCTTTTGCACATTTAAAAAGTGAGTCCTGTCCGTAATTACATTTATGATGTCGATCCTCTCGAATTTTAATGAAAGCTGTATTCTATTTAATCGTATTAATTGATGTTTCCCACAAAGCATACATAGTAAAATGTTTTAGGGTTCCATATTTTCTTTGTCATCTACCTAAATGCCATGGAAACCCTTGAAAACGAATACAATTTCTTAACTGGTTGGGTGGCTGCGGTAAATAATGTAGCATAATAATTGTGAAAATAGTACATATCTTACTAAATGTTTGTTATTGCACAAACGAAGCCGCAAAATGCAATAAGTATTTGCCCGCCTGGTTTCAAAACGTTGATTTGGACTCACTGAAATACTTGCAAATGTTTTATGATTTTCGATTTTCGCTCTATTATTTAGCTGCTAAAAAGGCAAACGCCTATTAAATTCGCAATCTGAATCATCTTCTGATGAACTATCCAATAAATCTAATAGCAATTAGTAACTAGACTGATGCATAATAATATCATCAAAAAAATACCTGTTTGTAAATATTCAATAACATATTATTGTATATTATAGGTCTCGTCTGTAACGGCCTTAAATTGGTAAGATGGATCCGAGTCATGACCTTCACTGCGATCTATATTGTTTTAGCGAGAATGAAGTAGGGGCCAGTATTTTTTCTACGACTAAAAGAAGCTACGGCGTAGAAGTCTACGGAACTACGAAGTTTAACGCTGACTACGACGTAGCAGTGTAACTAAAGCCTCATCGACGTTTTCCATCAGATGCGGCACTGGCTAAGCCTCAGACCTGGATCTAACCCATGTGTGTGGGCTAAGCATAAAATGACTCTTTATAAATAAATGTGAAGTACAAAGGATTTTGGGGTGCATCATGCCACTGTCGTAGCATAGTGCTACGTCGTAGCGTTGAAAGATAACGTAGACTTTACACGATCGTCTTCGAAGCCTGCGTTTTGAGCAAACTCTTGTATGGGGCCGAAACTTGGGCATCGTAAGCCAGACAAGAACGTCGACTAAACCGTTATTTGGCAAAGAGACTACCAGCCGCACTACCAGTAGTGTCGTTTACAATTAACGACACTACCAAGCCTATTTTGGATTAAATTGACAACACAACAAAGTGTCAACACAACAAAGTTCAGATTTCAAAAGTGTATTTCTTTATTTATTACTAAACATTCTGCATGCGCTGTCTGCGTAACATCCTCGGCATTACATGAGAGGACAGAGTCCCACAGCCACCCAGCCTCACAGCCCTTGCTCAAGAGTGTATAATACCTCACTTCGCTTCGCATGATCCTGCTTTATACCAACAAAAATCTAAATACAAAATTCCCTCTAAAAAGTTTATTTTTTTACGTTATTTGTTTCATCTCTATCTCAAAGATGTTATGTGTGTATCATACACACATGTTTCGGATTTGATCAGATTGTGGAACTTTGAAGCAAAACAACAAATAATAGAAAATGTGGGCTCTGTACTCAGAAGGTGCCGAATTGTTTGTCAAGCGATACCATTTTAGCGCCTTTTTTGTCGCCTGGCGTCTATATTGTCGTTATGTACCATAATGTTTTTAAGCTTCCGTACCCATATTTTGTGGTACCTCGCACATGGCCAAATTATATGTACAAAGTGAGCTTTAAGGCTTACCAAAAAAATTGTATATTTAAATATACATAGGTAACACTAAAAGTTTCCGGAACTGGCCACTTACATAAACAATATTTAAAAATTTATTGCAACATTTGAAAATAGAACTCTTTGGCTGTAGAATGCAGTTTGTTTCATCTGACTGTCTTTTGTTTTTACCTTGTGGCGCCATTTAAAAAATTGTGTGTCTGCATCAACATGGATTTAACTCGGGAAAATTTTCGTAGTATGATTTTCTACGATTTTAAGTGTAATTTGACAGCTCAACAGAGCATCGCTCGGCTTGAAACAGCTTTTGGCAATGAAGCACCATGCAAGACGACTGTTTATAGCTGGTTTGCAGAATTCAAGCGTGGTCGTATCAATCTCAGTGACGAATCTCGCGATGGTCGGCCGTCCACCGCTGTGACCAACAAAAACATCGATGCTGTGCGCCGTATGATTGAAACAGACAGGCATGTGACCTACCATGAAATTCGCGCATCCTTAGAAATAGGCATGAGTCAAATACAATCAATCCTACACAAACATTTGGGTGTGAGAAAGCTGTGCTCGCGGTGGATCCCACACAACTTGACCGAGGCTCAAAAAACGGACCGCGTCACTTGGTGCAGTGCCATGCTTACCAGATTCAACGAAGGTGCGTCAAATTTGGTGTGGGACATAGTAACAGGTGACGAAACATGGATTTATTGCTACGATCCCAAAACAAAGCAGCAATCGAGCGTATGGGTCTTTCAAGATGAGCCGAAACCAACCAAAGTGGCGCGCGTGAAAAGTGCATCTAAGCGGATGATTGCTTCTTTTTTTAATAAAACTGGACACGTGGCTACTGTTGCTTTAGAGAATCGTCGTACCGTGAATAGTGACTGGTACACGACCATTTGTTTGCCGGAAGTTATTGACGAACTCCGTAAAAATAACCGTAAACGCCGTATCATCCTAAATAAAACTCTTGGATGAAAAATTTAATTTTGTAATTTTACTATCGTGAATTTCTCAACCGCTATATTTTTCCTGTAATCTTCACGTAATTCGAAATTACCATGATTTTTTACAGTTTTTTCGGTCCACCAGTTTCGGGAATAAGGGGGGTGACATGCATTTTTTTTGTGGTTTTTCAAAGATTTCTCGAAGTTGGTGACAGTAAATATAGTAAAAGTATATATTTTTATAATCAGCTCTTCAATATCTACAATTTGATACCCATATTGTATTTTAGAATATTTTTTTTTTATTTTTCTCTCTTTTGTATTGGAAATATCTTAGGCAACTTTTTTTTATACCGTATTATGTATTTAAGTAAAAAGCTATTTTTGTGGCAGATTTCAAGTCTTTATCTTTAACGATGGTAAAGTTATGAGGTTGTAACATACGGACGGACGGACAACGGAGTCTCACCATAAAGGTTCCTTTTACCTTTCAGGTACTACGGAACCCTAAAAATAGCTATCATTTGCTGCCCTGTTCTATCAAAGAAGCGGTAACCCTGATCCGACCAAAAATGGACTTAGTTATTTTATGAACTGGGCCATTCAATTGCAAGCAGTTTTATGGTCTTGTTGGTGTTCTGCAAGACTAGGCTTAAGAACATTTATACTGAAGCATTCAAACCTCAATCAGTTCAAACACCACAGGCTGTCCCAAGCATTCCTGCAGTTTGCTTCTGATTTGTGTGTTGATAGTGGCAATGACAGCGTCGTCCAAGCCTCGCGGGTTTCGCAGCGTGACCTCAGGGCTGCTGTCAGGATAATCAGGAGTCAGCTTCACCTCCAGAGTCACACAAACGTACTGCAGGTCCGCGTCGTCCCCGGTCGATGGATGGACCACTGTTTCTATGAACTTCGGGACACCGTCTACCCGCCTTATCATCACATCGTCCAACATAATAGCCTCCAATGCCTCTACTTCATCAGTAACCCTAAAACAGAAAGATTATCATATAGAATTCGAAAAAATTTACTTTCAAACACTTCAGCTTAGGCTTCTGGTTTTGAGTAACAAGTATTTTTTCTTTTTCGCTTAGATTAGCTTTTTTGTCTACTTCAAATTGTTCAATTCCTGTTTTTAATTTTATATGCGTAGTCTGCACTGTTTTTTTGTAGGATTCTAATGGTTTGAAAAAGTTTACCCAGGCTTACTTCCTTAATTTTTAACAGATTTAACTGAGTAATAGCTTTTTCATTTTCTTTTAAAGTTTTGCTCAGTTTTTGAGAAAGCTTCTTAATTTTTTTATTGAGCTTAATACGGTCCCCGTCATTTGAAGAACCAGGAATTTGATTTAAGCTTGAAGAAGCTATCGCTTCACAGAGTCTTGAATTTTCATCTTCTAAATCTTGTATTTTTTTAGTTAGTGCGATAATTTCTATGTCTTTTATTTCAATTTTCTTTTTTAGCGGAGTTATGATTTCCATGCTCTCGTTTCCTGACTGAGTGAGATATTGTCTTCGGTCATAATCTAACTCGTTGTTTTTGTTTATCACTTCCTCCAATCTTTGTTTTAAAATTATGTTTTCTTTTTCAACATTTTTACTTTATGTACTCATACTTGACTTAGTACCTGGGCTAGGCGATTTAACGGACAATAATTATTATTGCGGATCTCTAAAATTTCAGTATATTAAAAGAATTAAACGATGACACAAGTGACCTGAACTACATCTTAAAGCTGTACATAAGTTCACATTAGAATAAGTTTATAGACATTGGCTCTGTAGTGGTGCAAATGTGGGACTTTAAATAGAAAACAGCATTCTAACAGAACACATGTGAACCTATATACGCTCCACCGCATTAAATTGGAGTTATAACAGTTCACATAGCCGTATTTCATTTCCCAAAATGGCAAAATTCGTAGCGTTACTTCTCTATTTATATGTTTCACTTTACTGATCTATCAAAAACGTCAAGAAATAACAAGAAAGATCCGTGTTCTGACACTTTGTAACAAAGTGTTATCTTTCCAATAAGATAAGATCCCAAAAAGTTTTTGACGTGTACTTGAACTTCCGAAATCTCCTTTTGGTTCTTGGAGTTGAAGGTTATATACCAAAATATGGAAAATTGTGTCTTTAAAGGTAACTTATAACATAAAAGTGAACTGTGTTTTTTTTTAATACAATCATCAGGCGGTTCAGGCGAATAAAAAACATAAATTACTTATATATAAAACGATTAGGTGGTAGAGCTAATGCCGGGCTCGACTGTGGAGGTACCACCATCTTACTCGCAAATCCTCCCGAAGTTATTCGGGGGAGAGTAAGAGAACAGCTCTCAGGCAAAACCAGGCGGCCTACCATTGCCTGGGACCAATGGATGGCGGTATATCCATCCCCAATTGCCGGGCCTTATATAAAATAGACTGGTGACGGGCAGCGGCGTCACTGGTGCAAGAGTTCCGGCACCGCGCTCACCAACCAGCCCAGCGTGTGTGAGTATGGGCATTTCTTCCTGGAGGACCGCCAAGAGTGTCGAAATCCTGGAAAGGCCTATGTCCAGCAGTGGACGAAACAGGCTGATGGATGGATGGATATAAAACGAAAAAACAAACAACTGCCAAACCTGTTTTTAGGCAGAATAGTCCCTGTTTTAGTTAATAAAATCAACTCGATCTGGCCGCCCCAGTAATATATTGTGTCGACCCGATGGACGTATTGAATACGGACCAAATCTAACCGTCCAGAATAAAAGTGATTGTATTTTTGGAATTATTGATGAAAAAGAAGCAAATAATCTGCATAGAAAATACCGATCTTTAGTCTTCATCTACCCCTATGGGACATAAGCGTCAGCATAGTATTATGTCATTAAACTCTAGTGAAACTAATTGCCGATTGATTTATAAGTTTTGGTAAGTGTCATTATGTGTTTAAGATAGAGATGCTATCAATAATAATAAAATAAAACATGTTTATTTCAGACAACCAGGGTAAATATATTTATTTACACTTAAACTAATGTTAGAAATCTTTTATTTTAATGAAATTTTAAAAGAATTTGCTGATTATAAAAATATATAATTATGCCATATTTACTGTTAAAGATTTCAAAAAACCTTCAAACATATACCTACAAAAAAAAATCTTGAGTTCAAAACGCACTATAGACCATATATATACCATCCATGTATGTATGTAGTTCGGACAGGAAAAGCCCAAAAGTAAAATTGATACATTTTCCAAATAATTTTTATCTTTCCAGCTACCCGTCTCGGCAGACGGTTCGGGCGACTACTACGACAAAAAATGCAATTATATGATATATATAATAAATATAAAATATATATTATAATATTAAATTAAATTATTAATACATTATTCATATGACAATTATTATTAATTCATACATTGATATTTCATATGTAATATTATATATAAAATGTTTACAATACTATAATATATTATAAATTGTCTTCTATATAAGGTCAAAATAGAAACGCAGAAGAAAAGTAAATCTAGACGTGAAGAAATGGGGAGATCCGTCGGAGATCGAAAAGCTGCTTAAGTATAGGAATTTTCAAGCTGAGTTGAATTTGTGTATTTGTATTGCAGTTTAAAGTCGATTGCGATACGACACTATGGGTGTCACTGGCGAATCATTACGGAGTTTTGCAGTCTTTCTTCAACAGGCCTCATCAAAGAGGGGGTCTTAATCATCATACTGGGCTGATGATGGTGAACTTTGTGTACCAAAGGTTGTTACTTGCCGACGTGTGCTTGGGGCATTAAAGTTGGATTGGGGCTAAAGTACCAACAGCCGCTTGCTTAAGCTTCCCCCATTTATCAGAAAGGTTCATAATTACCAGGTGAAGGTCGTGTTTAACATGAACTCTGCTCGTTTCTTTGTCTTTTTACTAGACATCATATTTAGAATATTTTGATAAGTCTATCAATACGACGTACAAATGTTCGTAAAGATTACTGATTGCCAACCAATAACGAGCCCAAATAGTTCTATAATCTAATCATATGACCTAAGATTGCTAGAAAAGCAATGAGAAGGTCAAATTTGACGATAAAAAAATAACATGAAAAAAATAAAAAACCAAAATTAAAAAAAAAATTTAAGAAATCATGTACTCTAAGGAAGGCTGTGCCTTCCCTGGCGTCATACAAATAATCATTTTTCAAAGTGCAATTTAAATTTTTTAATATTTTTTTTTCAAACTTTTCCTTCTCTTTACATTTCCAGCAAAAAGTTCTATGCATGCCACTGACGTCGTGTTTATCTTTGTTGCAAACCAGAACCAAACTAGTTCGTCCTTAAATCGGATTTGGCCCTTGACATTTATTTTACTTTTTATCGCATCCACATTTGAACCAGCAAAACGAAATGTAAACCGATTTCTATTGAATTCAACAGAATAAACGGTATTTCAAATCAGTCGCCTTACCAAACACGAAACTTATTATAAGACTAGTGAAAAAAGTGCCCGTGTGCAACAATGACAAAACAAATAATGACATTTTGTTTTGGTTGGCTTAGAATGCGAGTGAATGATTTTTGAGTCATTCGGTTAATGTTTGATTTACTAATGGCTTGTTACATTTTCGACATGGGACATACAAAATTAACAGAGATGTTAGTGTCCTTGTTCATTTTAATCCCTCATTAGGTAATATCTGATTTATTAAATAACTAACAGGCTATGGTGAATTAATTCTAAAAATGAAAAGTAACAATTTGTCTTTTTGTATAATAGTGGTGATTCTCAAATGTCAGGATATCAACACGAACATAACTCAATCAAGTATATACTGTGTGTAACACTTTCGCACTGTGACAGGTGCTGTCTCATTTGCATGGATCTTGGTTCAAACCATAGAGATAACAGGATATATAGAACTGGTAAATACTCTCAAAACTGTTATTTTGTAAGTTTAAGATTCAAGGACATATTACGAGCCTGATTCTTGTTTCTTTTCAATGTTGCAGACAAAAATAACAGGCTTCACGGGCGATATAGAGTTTGATGAATATGGTAAGCGGACCAACTTAAGGATTTATTATTCAAAGTTGAATGATGAGGCAAAATTTAATTACGTTGGCCACTGGGAGTCTAACACCTCTTGCTTGCGGTGTATGGCGAGTGGCCGGTTTTTTCATTGCTTTTGATTAAAACAACCTATTACAAAATATTTCAGGGTTTAATTTTACATTTATTAATTTTGAACTTAATATTTTATGATGAAATGTACTCACTTTGTCACAAAAGGCAGTTAGCCAACGACGGTAGATAGTGCAACATTCTCGGATTGTGTATGGAAGAGAATTCCACAGCCTAATCGCTCTAACTGCGAATGAATTTCCTAAAGTTCCGGTATTGCGAAACTTAAGAGTGACCTTTATCAGGCTCTGCAGGTTGTACAATACAGTGCGTAAAACACCCTCGCGAGTCCTCCCATATCAAAACTTCAATTTAGAGATTTAGGTATGATAACATACATTTTCAACGAGAAACTGTGTATGCACGCACCTTGCCGGCATTGAATTCTACGTAAACGTAAACAATCGAAAGCTTGGAAGTCTTATAATTTACCTTTATAATCCCTGTCTTATCTATAAGCAAGTTCTGTGGCTTGAGATCACGGTGTAGGATGCGTCGCTGGTGGCAGTACAGGATGGCGTTGTTTATCTGATAGAGGTAGCTCTTCACCATGCTTGGCTCCATAAACTGGAATATTTACATTGTTATGTTACATGAAGTCCCTCTAGCTAGTACTTATAAAAGTAGGAATGTATTGAAGAAAATACAGGGACTAGGAGATATATCCTAATCCCTGAGGGAATACAGGGACTAGCAGGTCTAACATGGTTGCCATATATAGGATTTACTGTCAAATGGTGTTAAAATGGCACCATGCTAGGCCCCTAGGAGATATATCTTAATCCCTGAGGGAATACAGTTAACAATAAAGCCGATCCTAAAGGCTTTAATTTTAGTTTCAGTGCTGTCAAAACTAAATTTTCTCCATTTTGAAATAGTTCTTTAGTATTAACAACAGAAGTTATATTAATTTGGAAAAATTAAGTTTTGACAGCATAAACTACCATTAAATAAAAAGTACTTACCTGTTAAGTAAATTATTTCAAGATATATTTTGGGCCCTACTGGGCCCGGCATTGTATTATTATTATATCAACTGATGCCGAAATATATCTTGAAATATATTTTTTTGTGTATATACAACGTGAAATTTAAGTCATTTTGGTAACGAAAACTGTCCGTTGCATAATAATAATATTATAAAAACAAACTCGCGACAAACGAAGTCGCCCGTCTTCATACTAAAGTCGTTTGCAATAGAATCCAACAATCATGTAAACAAACCAAATTGTCACGATTACTCCGTAATCACATACATTTGACGATCAATTATGAACATAGTCTGATTTCAACGAACGCACCATTGTTTTCACATTATCTTCAACACGATTTAACTTGTATTTATAAGTTAAATTTGTTAAAACATTTGCAACGTAAAAATTTCGAAGTATTTGACAAGCTGTCATCTTAGTTTTTTACTCATCGAACTCTATAAGTCATTGAAAAGTTAGTGTTGTTCGTAATCTGAAGTTATCTTTTATTTTTAATTTAATAAATTATTTTAATTTAATATTATTTGAATACAATAAAAAATTTTTTTCAAGAGCTTAATATAATTAACCAAAACGGATTGTATCCTAAGCCATAAAAATAATGGTTAGTTTTTAAAAATTGACAGGTGGCCATTTTGTTAGAATTGTCATTCACAGTCATTCACTGTTCTGTGGGTTCGCTGTGCATTAGTGTTTTCTGTTTCCGTTTTCTGTTTCCGATTTCTACGACTTTGCATTCTCATTTTGGACTTTTGTTTTGCTTTACGATTTGGCTGGACATATTTTTCTTGGAACGACGACCTTTGCACGGCATCACGGACTTTGATATAGCATACGATTGGTATTTTTTTTTTAATTTTTAAAATTAAAATTAAATTTGTTTTAATAAACACTTTTTTTATATATAATCAGTTTTATTTTATAGTCTATGGCTTATATATTTAATCTATTTAGTCAGTTTTATTTTAGTACCTATCCTACTATGGGCCATAGTCTATGACTTAAAATTAAAATAATTAGAAAAATAAATTTAATTAAAATTAAATTAGAACACTATGACATCACTATGGGCATAAACAATACGCTGTCAATGTCAGTCCGCCATATTTGTTTACATGATTGTTGGATTCTATTGCAAACGACTTTACAGGTGCTGGATTAATATCGTTAAAGACCACATATTATTGTTTTTCTAGGCACCCCTGCAAAAGCCTGATGGCCTTGACAAAAGTGACATTAACAAAAACCACCCTCAAAATCTTTGTCAGAAATGCAAGGCTCTGGGCCGTTACTGCCGCGGCAGCTACCTGTATTAATTAAAATAAATATTATTTACTTCAATATAAATAAGTTTAATTTTTCAATTTCTATGTTCCGTCAACGTTGCTAACACACACAGACATCAGGTATGACGAGGTCCTATCTTAGTAGCATCTGAAACGTATAGTTCTAACATTATTCTTAAAAGATTAATGTAAAATACTGTTCTTCCTTATTTTTTATTATTCAGATTTATTCATTGATTCCATATGAGTGGATTATCGTGCCGTTTTCTAAAATCCTTTGTGCAGTAGGGTAAGTACAATATTTGTATTGCTAACGCGAGTCGCTATTTACTTCCAAATCATCAAATAGTTAAGGCTACATAAGGTTTAAGTACATAAGTTTGCTAGTGCAATAATTTAGGCAAAGCCTATCAAATAAATTGAAAATTTTTGTAACTTAGTACTGTAATTCTAAATTAGTGGACAGCTATCGATATTTATGTAAAGCGTAGATTCTGTATGGTGGATTCACTGTTTTATATTAACTTTTATATCCGCTGGAGTTTAGTCGGTTTAATATATCTTCAACTTTAAATAAATATAATTTTGCATTATATATAATTATATATTTCCTAATAATTAACGAGGCTATAACAGTGTCGGTCGGTATAACAATACTAGTGGCACTAGGTGAGCTGGATGATCTGTCCGTATTGTGTCTGTCTACTAACTGCTTTTCAAAAAGTATTATTT
This sequence comes from Ypsolopha scabrella, assembly GCA_910592155.1. NCBI lineage: Eukaryota > Metazoa > Arthropoda > Insecta > Lepidoptera > Ypsolophidae > Ypsolopha > Ypsolopha scabrella. The sequence goes on along the minus strand of OU342985.1, from coordinate 4,239,946 downwards.
TCCAAAAGAATCTCTCTGTATTAGAATTAAGCGTTCTAGTCAAAAATGGACTTCATATTTTTATGATTGGGAAAATTATGTAACTAAATAATTATTAAAAACCTTATTTATGTGATTTTGAACATCTCTGTAGATTTTCTAAAACGTTACATAAGCACTTTGGAAAAAAAAAAATATAAGAGCATTCTTTTTGATGTTTTAATCCAAATTAGTAACATTTTTTGACCGCCCCGGTAGCCGAGTGGTGCAGCGCTCGCTTGCTTACCCAGAGGTCGTGGGTTCAATCCCCGCTGTACACTTTAATTTGTTGTCAGTTTGCATGCTTTAGATCGGAAGGAACGTTAAGCTGTTGCTTAAAGCGTTGTGAAAAGTGAGTGTACCAATTGTGGACTGTAACTTGCATTTCACAGTTCACACTTGGGAACACATCTGATACCCCCTCGGCGATTCATGTCGTGTAAATACGTTTTTTGCATGCTTATAAAATAAATAAATAAAAAATAAAAATAAAAATTTTCTTTATTCAGGTAGCAAGGACCCATAAAAATTAATTTAAAAACACATACACGAATAATATACATTAACATAAATAAATAAGACACAAGTTAAATAGATCATTTAAAATTATTTACAAATTATCATTTTTTATTGCGTACACAAAGTTTGACAATCCAATGCTTAAGTAGTAAACATTTTTTTATGTTTTCATGCAATTATCACATTGGAATTGTTTGTAACGGGTCCCAGATAGTAAAAAAAAATTGGGCAAGAATAAATATATTTTGTTTGAAATGCACTTGTACTTGCCCACTGTATTAATTTTAATTTACCTAACCGGTTTCACTGTTATGGCATTTTCAAAGGTTTATTTGGTTGTTGTATACCCAACTTAACTCGTAAATTGATCAATTTTCGAGGTAGTTTATCAACTATCGGAAAATGATAAACGGCGGTTGCAATGTGTTATTTAACGCAATACATTTTAGCTAATTGATCTTGAATATATAGCACTATAGTATAGCGTAGTCTGAAACTAGCAGCGGCTTTCAGACTACGCTATAATATAATAGCATATAGTATATAGCTCATAGCACAACAATATCGCGCACCATACATTCTTATGGACATGTTCACACTGTACTGTAATATATATTATTGGCTTACTATACGCTTACTATATTAGGTCCTTCTTTGCTATACTATACAGAGTAATGCTTAAAATGTAAAAGTTTTAAGAAGTAAATCATTTCAAAACAATTACACAATTTGCAGTCGAAAATCAATCAGAAACTAGTGGATATTTTCGACAGAAAATCATTCTTAAATAAGCAGATAATCATGCTCAAAAAGAACAAATTTTGAGTTAAAAAAAACATTCTCAATACTTTGAATTAGCTCGCAAAAAATGTGGATGGAAATTTAGAAATTAGAACATACCTACTTTTACTTATAAACAATCATATTTTCGAAAAACATTGTTACTGGCTAGTTTCCCATATAAAAAACTTTTTTTTGTAATACTTTCTGAGGGGCCTGGTACTCTACAATAAAAGCCGAAAAGCGCGCAGACCGGAAGTGCTTTGTACCCCCACGGATTTGAACCCGTGACCTCGACATTAGTAAACCAAAAGTCGACCACTAGGCCACAGGCGGTCAAACAAATAATAACTGGAACAACCCAGTACACGCAATCGTAATCTTCCGAGCGACCGTTTGCCAACTGACTCTGAATTTATAGCTGGCGTTCGCTTCTCGTCGCAGATTAATGTTTTGCTTCTTTTGCCTCGTAAATCAAAAGCGGGTACCAATTGTCATGTAAAAGTGGGCAACATCGGAGAAACGTGACAAGGACAAGACAAAAGTGATATTATTCAGAGGCCATTCTCTCCGCGAGAATATTTTGTGCGTAAATCGAAAGCGATTTGTTGGGTGGAATTGCGTATGTTATGCGTTATAAATGGTAATAATAGACGTGATGTAACGATGTCTCATAACTTTGCCTGAAAGCAATTTGTCAAAGAAACGGCTCACAAGTATTATTTCCACTGGAAAATTACCTTGGTTATTTCGATAATGTCTCTTTTCAAATTCATTTCAAACCGTGAAACTGTAATAATTTCAGTTGAAAAAAATATATGTTATATTTCACTCTTTAAACTTAATATTTCGGCCGTTCGATATAAATATAAGATTACTTTAATTTTACTGCATCCAATAAAATCGTAAAGATAGGCCTTAACTATGATATAAATACCATTTCATTGGAGTTATATTCGGTTAAAGGGAACAAAACTTATACTTAAATAAACTTCGTAAGAAGTGTGACATAAAACGGCCGACCAAATTAAAGCGAAGGCGGTATCAGAGATGCAGTCTTTAAAATAAATCGATACATATTTTTAAGTAATATACGAAGCCAATTAACCTATTTATTGTTTTGTCCACAGTTGCAGCTACGACTACCTAGAAATAGAAGAGTTTGGCATCATCAACAACGTCACTGTTCATCCCCCAGACGCAGAGTGGTATCCGCTTGAATATAGAACTCATGACCACTTCCCTGTTGACAACGAGGTGAGCTTTATGCTTACTTGTTGAACTGTGCTAACATTATCTATAAAAACGGCAAAAAAATCATGCCTGTTGTATGGGAATGCGCAGGTCCGACTCGCACTTGGCCGGTTTTAATATTTGTTGTTATAGCGGCAACAGAAATACATCTGTGAAAATTTCAACTGTCTAACTATCACGGTTCATGAGATGCAGCCTGGTGACAGACGGACAGACGGACAGACAGACAGACTGACAGACGGACAGCGGATTATTTATATTTAATAATATATTACATGTGATTATTATTTAATTAATCAATATGAGATGTCTCCACGGCATCATCTCGCGTGATGATGACCCGCTCTCACGCTGGTCAAGGTGTTCGCGGTGCATTCTGAGAATATCTACTAAATTATCCTTTGAGCCTTATTTCATTAGCAATAAGGCACCCGAGAGCTATATTGGTTCCTATGTCATAAGTAATAAAGCATGTTCAAGCGCTTAAAGTGTTAAGAGTCGGTATTCATAGTAATTATCTACACGAACACGCAACGCTGCGTTTTATTTGATTTAGTTAACTGTTTAGGTTATTGGAATCAATCGTCTGTTCATGTTTTTACTTTGTATCCATCATTTTTATTTTTTTACATATTTTATCGCATTTATGTGCGATAGTTTCAATCATAGTATTAATTCTAACATTGTCTTATATAAAGTATTTGTGTGCAACAAATAGGAATATCAAAGAATAAAAAGGAGTTTCTTTGAATGAAACTCGAAGGAAAACCAATGAAAATAAAAGTATTTTAACTAAGGAAACAACTCAAAATATACAAAGGTATAATTTTGGATAAAAACTTAATTGGCCAATCACGATCCAAACATTAGACCGTGATCGGATCTGAACATCTACACTAATCTACATCTACACTTATATTATAATATTATAAAGGCGAGATGTTTAAGAATTTTTATGCAAGAAGTAAGCTCCGGAACCACTAATCCGATTCTAAAAACTCTTCAATTAATAGATAGCTGCATTATTCATGAGTGCTACAGGCTATAGTTTGTTCCCTGGCAAATGAGGTCGGGCATCTCCAAGCGCGACCGGCGTGCCTGCGCCGATTTTGTTTTTGTGCGACTAATTCTTTGTCAATTTTGGTGGGTAATTTTGGTGAAAAAATGGTTTTTTTTAGTTGAAGTATCTTTCCTAATTATTAGGCTTGTTCTTCAAAGATTTTGGCGAGGGGTTCTGTCTTGTGAGTGACAGAAAGGTTAGCATTCCTGTATGTTTAGTGTGAACCAGTATAACTTTATTAGATCTAGGGTGGGAAACGTTACTCTAATTTGTGTCTAAACTCCATTCATCTTTGTTGTTTTTGTTGGGAAAGGCTGCAGGTTGTCTTAACATCACGGATAATCATGCCATAAATATTGTTACTTATTCTGTATAGTTTACCACAAGTAACTGATTAGTTTTATTGTACCAAATTCTTATGTAACATTAGACCTGTGATTACAAAAACTGTTCCAGTCTGGTCTTAAATAATTTCCCCAACGGATTATTACAAATTTTCCCCATGGATCATTACAAGTTCCACCCTAGTGTTATACATTGAAACTACTATTTTAATAAATGTAAATAGTCACGTTCACATTGGTTATTTATTTATTACCTATCCACTTCGGAAATTATCATTTTTTAGGTATTCAGTATATTTTCTTTTCTTTCTTTGAACTGGATGGAATCTGGGAACTCTCGGGAAACCCCCAATTTTCATCTTCACAACAGTGAACGAACACGGGCTGATGGATGGATGGATGGAGGCCCGCTGTAATATAGTAAAATTAAAGAATCAAGACAATGTCCCAAGATTAAGTACAATCTCGTTCTTCGTACGTTTTTGTTCCCAAACGCACAAGGTATGTTTTATTTTTAATGACAGGTAATGAATTAGTATGATTTATGGCATTGTGCGACCATAGCTTAATGTCAATTAGGCTTTTCTATCAAAGTTGTAATTTATCAAATTAGTAGCTTCTTCTGAAAAGCAGGTAAATAACTTCAAAAAGTGCCGATTTTAGTGAGGTAGCGCCTTAGTATTTTTTTTATTGAGTACGATACAAATATTATTTTATCTAGCTATTAAATTTTAGATTGCTAATAGACGACGTAGGTAGCTAACGACGAACAAGGCGACGCCTAACTACGTAGCTCCCAATTTTGGTCCATGCTTACCACAAAGTTCTATTTCACCAAACTATGTTTACTTTGTTTGCCGACGATACTTGTTTGGTGTATGGTCATAAAGATCCGACTATAATACAACAATACCTACAACAAGATTTTGATAACATTACAAGATGGGCCCACGATAACGGTATCATACTGAATGTGAAAAAAACAAATGTTATACATATTTGCTCTAGGAATAAACAAGGTCGAGATACACAATTACTAGTTCAAGGGCACAGCTATGATTGTTTTCATAGTAATGTGTTATGTAATTGCCCTATAATACAGCAGGTTACTGAATGTAAATATCTAAGCATTATTGTCGACAATACATTTCATTGGATAAAACATATAATTCGTTTAGTAGATAAATTAAGAATATTGCTCAGACAGTTTCACCAACTGAAGTACTTTGTGACACGATCTGTCCTTTACTGCCTTTATTATGCTTTAGTGGACTCATTGTTATCATATGGCATTGTGACATTTGGGGCATCATTTAAAACTTATATTGGGAGAATTAAACAACTCCAATTGCGTTTCTTAAAGATTTTAGTAGATAATAGAACTAAACAACAGGCAAAAGGAAACTATGAAATATTATTCAAAAAATGTAATATTCTACCGGTAGATAAGAAATACTTATTAGAATTAGCGAAGGAGGAATACTGGCAGGATAGGTACAAAATTAAACTTAAAGCTAAAATAATTACAAGACAAGTTAATAAGGGACGGCTCGTGGCACCAAGAGTGAATAATGTTTATGGAAAACGCACAAAGGAATTTACTATTCCAAAAATTTTTAATAGTATACCTGACTCAACTAAAAATGTACTACCATTTAAATTTAGATCTAGAAATGTCTTACTGAGAAACCATTTTCTGTCGCAACTGTAACATTGTTAATGTTTACTAACCGTAAGCTGCACTGATTAATAACTATATACTTACTGTTGCATGAGCGTATTTACCCCGACAAACAACTATGTTGTTTGGGGTGCACTGTATATATTGTAAAAATTGTTCTTTGGAAATAAAAGTTTTTATTATTATTATTATTATTGTGATTCCTAACCCAAGAGTAGCCTAAGTTTTTGATACTTGTCTTTGGTTTTGTTTGTCAAGTTGTCTGTTTGCGTTTTTTTGACGTTTCACAGCACTAAAATCTCATAAGAATATTCTTCTGAGACTACAATAAGCTTAAATCTCAATCCCGACTTTCACATGCATGTGTCAGTTTAGGGGCACCTAACGTAACTGTCGTAACTTTAGGTGATTCTTAACGTCGTTAGTCATGACATAAGAGTTAGTGAAACGTGTTTTTACTCTAGGCGAAACGTGGGCACAAGAGTTTGGACCGTGACTTGCATTTCATAATCCATACTCGAAATTACCCTAATACCCGTCGAGAATTTATGATATGACGATTATACGTGGTGGTCATATCGTAGAATTGATCATTTCATAAAAAATATCGACGATAACGTTCAGCATGAAATGATAAATTTACGATAGACTTCCAACAAAAAGTCAAAAATAGGTGCAAAGACGAGCGAAGTGAGAAGTAGCGTGACAAGTTTCTTATGTTCATTAATTCGGGAGCCGAACGAAGCGGAGCGAAGCGTGTCGACCCCTTCAGTTTTTACAGATTTCACGATATTTGCGCAGATCATGAAATGACCATTTGTACGACATGGCCACGACATATATATTATATACGGATTTGGATAGCAGTTTTTTTTAATTATCGTCGTAGTGACTCTCGTCAACATTTAGGCTATAAGGGTTGTTGATAAGTGATTAGTGGTTAACTAAGCAGAACATTGTCGATACTAGTCAAAAATAGAACGGCACTTTCACACGAAACAAAGGCTAGTAGTGTGTGTGTAAGTATTAGTTGAGTATTTGACGTTTCTGAATATATGTGAAGTACTCGTACAATATACATAATTCCTTTGCCTTCGGTCTCATACGATATACGTAGGACACTCAGAAAGTTTTGTGAAACTGAAAAAAATTGTTCTATAGGTATTTTTTTTTATCGTTTCAATGTACTCTCCACCAGCCTTTATACAAAGTTTCATACGTCTAAACCAGTTTTCAAAACAATTTTTCCAGTCCGCCGCAGACACCTCGTTAACAGCCTGCTCGAACGCAGCTAGCGCATCTTCCGGCGACGAAAATGGTATTCCTTTGAGCGGATTTTTTATTTTTGGAAATAAAAAGAAGTCACACGGTGCTGCTATATCAGGGCTATAAAGAGGGTGACCCAGAAGTTTGACTGGCATGCTGTCCAGGAAGTCCCTCGTTTTGAGTGTGGTGTGCGCAGGTGCATTGTCGTGGTGGAGAAGTAGCCCGCGGAGCCCTGTGTTTGGTCGCTTGTTCCTAACAACAGAGAAAACTTCTGGCAAACATTTGGTAGTATACCATTCGGCATTAATGCTTTTTTGATCCCGTAAGGGAATTGATACCAAGTGGCCAGTCAAATTAAAAAAGCTAGCGATCAAAATCTTCCCCCCGCTTCTAGATCGCTTCACTTTGGTAGGCGTTGGTTCATTTTGAAACACCCAAACAGTCGACTGGCGCTTGATTTCTGGGTCGTATTGATAAATCCAGGATTCATAACGATCTGTAACGATGTCTTAAACACGCCGAGACGAGCCTGCTTCAAATTTGTTTAGCATATCACGGCACCATTCCACCCGGGCCTGCTTCTGAGCATCGGTGAGGTTGTGCGGCACCCAGTGCGAAACTTTGGTAAGTAATGAATCGATACTGTCTTTGCAAAACAATTAAGGTACATAACGACAAACTGAGCGGAGATTTATAGTACATACATAGATCCTACTATCTCTATACATATAAAATACAACGTCTGTCTATCCGTCTGTCTGTTCGTTCGCTTATAACTTGAGAACCAATCAATGGATTTTGATTCAGTTTTCACTGAAAGATAAAGCATTTCTTCGGGAAGGTTTAGGGCTATGTATCATCACGCTATGACAAAAGGGAGCAGCGCAATGAGAATTTTACTGAGACATATGGAAGGTTCGCCTCCATTGTCGATCGTCGCGAATTCAAACCCCGACTGGTAAAATTTGTTTTCACTTTTTATTTTTTATTCTTTTATTTTATTTTCAGAAAAAATATTTTCTTTTGTAAAAAATATATTAAAGCTGAAATTATATTTCTTGACTGCGCAAAGACCAATAACTAAAATATTTTTATTTTCAAGTGCTTAGAAAACGCCATCTGTGGGAAGCTATCCTGGATAACGGCTCAGTAAGCTGGCGTTGAAATTGTTTGTAAGTTGGCGTTGAAATTGTTTTTATTTTAATACACAAGATGGCAGTATAACCGCCCAGTTTTATATATATCTTTCATATATAGGTAAATTAGATACTCTCCGGGGTGTTATTGCTCGATAGTGTTGCGTAATGAATGATACTCGTACATATTCTCCTAGTGTGATATTAAGATTCCTAGAATTTGTTAAAATTTATTGCGTGTTCGCTGAGTTTTGGAAAGCAAAATGTTTGTAAATATTTGAATAAGTTTCGACGTAATTTGAAACGAAAGTATTTGACTTTTCATAATTTCTTATGAACAATAACTTGTAAAAGCTCTTGTACCTACGCAGCTATTTTGATTGTGATAGGAACCATCTAAAAACATTCAACAGAAATACGTTCTAAAACTTCTCAGTTAAAGAGTAATCTCTGTTATTTATAGAGTTATAAAGAGAACAGGATCCTGATATTATAGAAGTTAGCTCTGCTGATAACAGAGTATCAAATGTTACGACTTTGTATTCTTAGATGTTGAGTTTAATAAAGGCAAACTCAATGTTTTTCAAGGAATGTTGTCTGTAATAAAATAAACAATAAAATAGTTACCGCGGGTATGTTTCTTGGGAAAAGTGGTTCAGTATGATCTGTAAAATATGTGGTTTCATTTAATGGTAGCACTATATTTACACCCGTTACATTAATCAATTCTTTTGTTCCTAAATTCCTAATACAGCTTTAGTCAAATTTATAGATAGGCACTTCTATTAATAAAAAGATACAATAAATATAAAAATGTAATTATTTAAAATATTATTTACCCAAATGATGAAGTTTCTGACTCCTGGATTGGAAACCCTCAACTTGAACCACGAGTCTGCTTGGATACTTATGGGCATGGGCACTACAGGAGTCAGACTTGAGTCAAGCGAACTTATTTATGTAACTTTTTATCGGTTGTCAACCGGCTATCAAACACTTAAAATATAAGATCCTTAGATAATTCTTAGATAATCGGAATTCAATAGTCTGTTTCTGGTGTAAGCACCGAAAGCAATAAATTGGCAACCGAGTCAAAGATACTAGGGGCTGATGCTTGCTAACGCTTGCAGAATGTGTCTGACACGGGTTTGGACTTGCAGTGGCATGTTCTGATGAAATACCCCTATCAATACTTGTTTTACCCATCAGAATAAAACCTAATTTTGTTTGGATTGCAGCTGGTAGATCAGGCTGCAATTTGATTGGTGAACCGCCCATGAGAATGCGGTCATAAAGATCAGCCCCAAGAAGAAAATCAATTTTTCCCTTTCTATGAAATGTTGGATCTGCCAATATCAAACCATCAAAATGATGAGAAATCCCTTCCGGTATATAAGAAGATGGAAGATCCTTAGTGAGCCTTTGCATGATGCAAGCTGAAGCCTTGAATATTGGCTCTTCAGAAAACCTTGGTTTAATATCACATGATATCCATCCATCAGTGCGTTGAACTTCCCCTCCACCGAGTGCTGAAACTGAAAATGAATCTCTTTGAACTGGTAACCTTAACCTTTTTGCACATGAGGCGCTTGCAAAACTGCACATTGAACCAGGATCAATTAAAGAACGAACTTCACACCATTCCCCGTTGCCATTCCTAATATGAATTATAGCTGTTGCAAGTAGAACAGTATGATATTGATAAATTTTATCCTGGAAGGTTGAGCTATTAGCTGAAACCTCAGACCTTGACCATGAACTTGGACCATTTGTGATGAGTTACCATGAGTGTTTGATGATGAGTTTCCTTGTAGAATGTTTCGAGATGAGTTTCCCTGTGAAGTGTTTTGTAATGAGTTTCCTTGTAGATGATTTTGTGATAATGAACCATTTTGTTGGTTGCTGAATGTCCTTGGAAAATGTAAAAGCGAATGATGAAATCCCCTGCAATGTTTACAGACTTGTTTCGATAAACATTTTATGCTCGAATGTGGACGTAAGCAATTATAGCATAAACGGTTAGCTGTAACGAACCCCTTCCGATCCCGTGGCAACATATCCAAAAATGTTTGGCAACAATACAACTCATGTGCCTCTCCATTACAACAAACACAATTTTTTGTATAACTTGATGAGTAACTACCTACCTTTGAGTTTGGCCTATTATTGGAAGCATTGACCTTAAGTACACTTTGCATGCCTTGTACAGAGGGCTTAGATGATGCACACGCCATAGCTTTACAACGTGATTCCATAAATTCAAGCATGTCAGACATCTTCGGCATATCTAACATTTTTACATGTAATTCAAAATCATTTCTTAGCTGAGTATCCAATTTATTTAAAACAATATGCAACAGAATGAAACTCCAGTGCGTTACAGGCTTATTTAGTGCTTCCAATGCAAGTAGATTTTCCTTTAATGTGTCCAAAAATGTACGCAAATGGGTGTTGGGTTTGGATGGCAAGTGTGGCAAATTAATGATTTCATCTAAATGAGCATCTGCCATCATGCGCTTATTATCATACCTATCCACTAACAGTTTGTATGCAACAGCATAGTTCAGCTCAGATATAGGTAAATGCTTGATAACACCAGCAGCCTCACCTGACAATGAACTGATCAGGTAATGCATTTTTTGAACAGAAGATAGGCTATTATTATTTTCAATTATACTGTCAAACATAGCCTTGTAACTGGACCACTGAATGACCGTACCTGAGAAGTTTGGAAGTCTAATTTTAGGCAAATCCACATTACATTTTTGATCTTTATTTCCTTTACAATTATCAGACCTAGCTTCTGTTCTATCCACCACTTGCTCCGTACCAAAACAACTTTCATAGATTACCTTTATTGAATAATATTTATCCATAAATTCCACCATGTCTTCATGATGTTGCTCCGTATCAAATGTTTTGGTAGGTTTAACCTCAATGTCGATAAATGTTCTAAGATAAGCTTCCTTGATTGCCTCCAAGTCTTTGTATTTCATACGGAACATTTCTTTCACTGAACTAACGCTATCAGGCTCTGCAGCTCTCATGGCTGCAGTCTGAATCGACTCTAATCTAAGTTTACATAACTGGTTTTCTATTGCCGCACTCATTTTGACTTATTTACCGTATTAAAGGTATATAAAACTATTTAGAAACTCGTAAACAACAAAATTACAAACAATTTTGATAAAGTAAACAAACAAACGTCAAAACTTTGCAAACGTCAAATGTCAAACTGATATTTCACTCGAAATGTTGCCAGAGTACAAAATTATTCAACAGTAGTACCAATCTGAAGATATTAAAATAAATGTCTATGCCTATTTATAACCTCTAAATATTGATGATGACGTAACAAAATGATGATTTTCCAATTTTATAAATATTTATTTTTTGAAATTATACAAAACTATTACAAACAATCGGGAAGAAGGACCATATGGGAAAGGGCAGGCTAGGTAGGGAAGCCAGTACTTACGTGGAATTCTTCTAGAAGTCTGACGCGTCCCACGCCTTGCACCCGCGCACTATAAATTCGCTGGTTCGCTTATAGTTTTGTTTCTTTCTAAAAACAATAGTCCTTGGATCGATCCACACTCATAAATAAATGTTGCACACACGGTTTTTACATTAAAATGATGAATTTCCGACGGAGCGATGCGCACACACTGGCTGTTCAAAATGGAAGGGGAGCAGGGACAATAATGTGCACCTACCTACATGAAAATATAAAAGTTAAACTACCTCACAAAACCAATAGTAACCAAATATTATTGGTAATATATGCTAATTTAATATAAGTAAATAATATACTAAAATTAGAATGACTTAATTAGTATTGTGTTTATCGATTATACCTGTTGCTGTTTTATTTGCAATGTAAGATTTTTTTTTTGTAATTATGCCAAAAATACTTATAATTGATGCGGCGACGTGTTGTTTTGCAAGTTGCTTTAACTTAAGCTTTATAGTTTAAATATTTTTCTTGCATTATGCATTTGGATACAGTTTTCTTTATTATCATCGTAGTGACTCTGGTCAACATATGAGCTATATGAGGTGTTGATAAACTAACTGGCAAGCCGAAAACTGTTGATAACACATCAAAGGAAAGACACACCTACGAAAACGAAGCCACGGGCAAAAGCTATTGACAATGTAAGTGTGAAAATTTGCTGATGTTTGCCAAACTCAATTCTGTATTATCTGCGTCTATAAGACTTAAAATCAAGCATAAAGTGAATTGTTATTCTTATTAGGTATTACGTTTAAGCTCATACCAAAGGTCACCAAAAAAATTATTGACATTTCTAAAAGAAAAAATATATCCAATAATCTAACCTATATTGAAATGCAATAAAGAAAGAAAAAAATAATAGAAATATCCATCCATCTACACATAGGCACGAGGTTGGCCGGTCGGCTGGATAGATATATTACTAAAATAAATTTAAATATATTATTATTATTATTATTATTATTTATTTATTTAAAAAGTATAACATTACAGCTTACACCAATGCGTTATACAATTATATATTAAAATTAATTATTGATTAAAATAAAATATAAATTCAATATGTGCAATTAACAATTAAAAAGATAAAGTAAGATATACAATTCATTATAAATAGGGACGTTCCTTTCATTCATCACTTTCAATTCATCATTCATATACTACTAATAAAAAGGTTTTTTTTTCTCTTTTTTCTATTATGACTGTTTTTTTACACGTAAACTGGTCATTGTAATATTTGCGTAATAATGCAAATTTTGGGAGCAATTTGTATCCGGTAACAAAGAGGGTAGGTATAATGTACAATTGTTGCTTGCGCCAGCAGGTGGTTATCCTTATTAACACGCCTCCCCTGGATGGTTGTAAAAAGCACAGCGCCCAGCTTGCTATACGTTTTTATTTTTAGGGTTCCGTTGTCAACAAGAAACTTAGCTCACAGACTCCAAGTACTAGAAAGCTGTAATTTGGCGTGAGTATATAGGTACATATTAATAACGCCGATGAAGTAGAAAAATGAAAAAGTTTGAACAAATTTTTTTGAGACAACTCTGTTTTTTTTTTCCGTCGAATAAACGACAAGTGGTCGTGTTTCTAAATTTTACGATTTATAGAGAGGATCCTTAAATATCTCACATATTAATTGCATAAATAAAGCTTAAGTAATAACCAATCAAATCAAAATCAAACCAAATAGTATACTTTCTAAATCAAAATAATAATATTATTTATTTGTTAAAGAAAAACCGGCCAAGTGCGACTTGGACTCGTGCACAAAGGATTCCGTACCATTATCTATAAAAACGGCATAAAAATCAGGTATGTTGTATGGGAGACCCCATTTATATTTATTTTATTCTATTTTTTGGTAATTTCTGTTATAGCGTCAACAGAAATACATCATCTGTGAAAATTTAAATTGTCTAACTATCACGGTTCATGAGATACAGCCTGGTGACAGACGAACGGACGGACGGATTGACAGCGGAGTCTTAGAAATAGGGTAACGTTGGTTACCTTTTGTGTACGGAACCCTAAAAACATGAGTAGAAATACAAACAGATGTCATTCATCATGTTTGCCTTCCTTCTAACTCCGGGATAGTCGTCACGCTGCAAAGTTTCACCCATATTTTGTCAATACTCCAAAAACTCGAAGGCAACGTTTCAAATCTTCGTTCATTATACGTACAGCTGATGTGGAACTCGCTAAGAACGTTCGCATGTCCGGGTAGTTAATATAGCCCGGATTCCTTTACGAGTAATTAGGTACCTCCTCGGCGAGCGCGCTTCATCCATTCATGTAAAAACACAGTCACCAAAAGTACGCTCTTTCAATAATCACTCCGGCTCTACAGTACAATAATACATATTTAATAATAATCAAGTTGATGTTTATCAAACTATTCTCACTTCCCCAACGACTGTCTAAACAGAACAAAAGGCGTACATAAAGTTTGCCACAGATTGATGGCACGTCAAAATACAATAGACGGTCGTGCTAAGTTTCTTGTCCTTCTTTTTAGCAAGACTAATAAAATGGGCACAGTTGGGCTTGTATTTATACATACATAGGTATATAGCGTATAGTAATAGTATAGTAGCAGGTAGCTATCCTGTGTATCGTATATAATTAAACGAATGGAAAATATATATTTATTTGTGGGGTCGAGATATAGCGCACTTTACTGTGAATTTCTTTGCTTTAATGATAAAAAACACAATTCACTAAATTTTTTTTTATTAGTTTAAAAGCCAATATCTTTTTTTTAAATATATTTTTAACTTACACGTATTATTAAATCTAATATACCTTTAATATAGTTTATATACGTGTAGAAATTGTTAAATATTAGTGTGCCTCAAATTTAATTTAGATGTTCGTTTTAAATGAACTTGAATAAAAGTATATACATATATATTATATGTACTTCTTAAAATAAACACTTAAATAAACTAATTACTTACAAATAAATAATAATCTAAAATATAACTAAATTAGTTTGACATGTAATAAGTGTTTATGTATGTACCTACATATATATAATTTCTACTATATATTATATACTATATATATTATTATTATATTCGTGGTTTTAAGGCCAACAGGAAAGCAAAGTTCGTTTTTGTTGCGGGTTCAATGAAAGTAGCAAATGATTCTACGTTAGGATCCTGAGCGTAATCAGAGATTTAAAGGCACGACAAACAATTTACTTTGCTCTCGTTTGCAACATAGAACTTTTCACCTCACTAGAAGGAAATAAATTATGTAAGAATTAAGCAAAATTGATTTTTGTTTTGCTCACTGAATAAGCCATAACTTCATAATGTCTCAACCGATTTCGAAGTGTGGGGTAACCTTAGAATCCTTATAGCATCTTGAGTAGAATAGGTTATAAATACGTGTATATACAAAAAAGTATCAAATCAAAATAAATAATAAGAAATACTACATACCGCACTACTCGGACGCGCACTTTTTCAGATATGTTCATCTCTTTCCTTGTGTGTGCGATGGAATTACTACGGAAATAATTTCTACCATTATCACTCAAACACGAAGTTTGCTCAAAAACATAAAACTTAGCGAGTGGTTCAAGAAAGTCTGAATGGGTTTCATTAACTCCCAACTCTTCGACTTCTACTACTCGTTACCGAAAGCACCTGAGAGTATAAGTTCTTAAGACTTCCTGTCTTTCTTAAAGAGATAGATTTCCTTAGAAAATATATATAGGTACATATTCACACCTGCTTTCCAGAGGGCTAGGCATATACCAAAGATTTCCATCTAATACGATCCTATTTAAAAAATTGTGTGTCTGCATCAACATGGATTTAACTCGGGAAAATTTTCGTAGTATGATTTTCTACGATTTTAAGTGTAATTTGACAGCTCAACAGAGCATCGCTCGGCTTGAAACAGCTTTTGGCAATGAAGCACCATGCAAGACGACTGTTTATAGCTGGTTTGCAGAATTCAAGCGTGGTCGTATCAATCTCAGTGACGAATCTCGCGATGGTCGGCCGTCCACCGCTGTGACCAACAAAAACATCGATGCTGTGCGCCGTATGATTGAAACAGACAGGCATGTGACCTACCATGAAATTCGCGCATCCTTAGAAATAGGCATGAGTCAAATACAATCAATCCTACACAAACATTTGGGTGTGAGAAAGCTGTGCTCGCGGTGGATCCCACACAACTTGACCGAGGCTCAAAAAACGGACCGCGTCACTTGGTGCAGTGCCATGCTTACCAGATTCAACGAAGGTGCGTCAAATTTGGTGTGGGACATAGTAACAGGTGACGAAACATGGATTTATTGCTACGATCCCAAAACAAAGCAGCAATCGAGCGTATGGGTCTTTCAAGATGAGCCGAAACCAACCAAAGTGGCGCGCGTGAAAAGTGCATCTAAGCGGATGATTGCTTCTTTTTTTAATAAAACTGGACACGTGGCTACTGTTGCTTTAGAGAATCGTCGTACCGTGTATAGTGACTGGTACACGAGCATTTGTTTGCCGGAAATTATTGACGAACTCCGTAAAAATAACCGTAAACGCCGTATCATCCTGCACCACGACAATGCTAGTTCTCACACGGCCAGACAGACAAACGACTTTTTGAAGACGAAAAATGTAGAACTCATGAGTCATCCTGCATACAGTCCCGACCTGGCACCTTGTGACTTTTTTCTGTTCCCAAAAATTAAGAACCAATTACGCGGTCAACGATTTTCATCACCAGAAGAGGCTGTCGAGGAGTATGAAAAACACGTTTCAGAATAAGTTTTTATTAAAACCATTTGAATGGAATGAGTTTTGTTCTGCTTTAGACACGAGAAAGGATAATACACCGGGCTTAGATAATTTTCCATATATTATGATTAAAAAACTGCATAGTTCTTGTAAAGAAACACTTTTGAACATTTTGAATTGCCTCTGGACTAACCAAATTATACCAGAGGCATGGAAAACTCAGTGTGTGATTCCAATTTTGAAACCAGACAAACCTGCAGATGACTACAATTCATATAGACCAATTTCATTAGCTTCATGTGTAGGTAAACTTATGGAACAGATGATTAAACTAAGATTAGATTATTATGTTGAAAGTCAACACTTATTACCTGCAATTCAGTTTGGTTTCCGGAAAGGAAAAAGTGCATCTGAAAGTTTTGTTTCATTCATAGCTGACATGAAGACATGTTCACTGGCACGTTCAACAGCAGTTTGCGCCTTTATGGATGTCCAAGGGGCGTATGACAATGTAGATTTAGTTCAGCTAATTCAGGTCTTGGCCAGTATTGGGAAACGTTTTCTTTCTGAATGTTACAACTTTTGTTGCATACCATTATTTTTATTTAGGCAAATTGGTTTGAAAAGATAGTTTCCATTTTCAAAGTAATGGAACACACTTCAAGATTTTAACGAGGTTTTGTCAAGAATGTAAATCCGGTCATGTTGCCAGGCTCCATTACGAAGTGGGTCGAGATCGCGTAAGCATCGCAGAGCTCCTAGACAAGCACTCGTGTGGCTTGATGACCCTTCACTTGCTATTCATAGAGCTGAAACCACTGAAATTGCTGAAACTGTAACTTCCACTCTATCTGGGTTAAGGTTTCTACCTCGTTTTTATACATAGTAATAGTAAGTAGTTAGTGAAGTTAATTTTCTAGTGGTTGCCGTATACTTTTCAACAGCTGTCGGCGTTTTTATAACACGTAGTCATCAGACTAATTGCGCTCGGAAATAACCTAGACAAACAAAAGGACTAATAATTATTTGTTTACCTCAATATGAAATTATTTCTTAATATCTCGTTTTTTTTTCGTTTAAATGTAGATTAAGTGTAATAAATAAAATAAATAAATGAATTCAGTAAAACTTATTGGGGTATATATGCTTGACCAGTAGCATTCAATACCGAGTCTCAAGATTGAGGGTTCCCGATTCTACCAACTGAGCTTCGGCCGCTTTTTATGTTAAGTGTACTCTTCCATATTCCGTCTTCCCTTTCTCCCTAACCCAACATTTCCTCACATATGAATTTTTAATGTCTGCTCCAAACACAATAAGAGTCCGTATGCAAACCTTTCAGCAGAATGGACCAGATTTTATGCTCTCAAACCGTGAGCTCGCCTTAGGGACCATAACAAACCCGATGGTTGTGGCTCAACAAAACAGGAAGTGGGCAAAGCTGGCCGAGGAATTGGCTAAATTAGGCCCTAGAAAGTCAGTGGAGAAATGGAAAACTGTAAGTCTAGACATGTAACTTATCAAACGGTTTGTCCATAAATCATACATCCAAATGCCAGAAACATCTCAGCAACTTAGTTTACCCGCAAAGGTAGGTAGAGACCTTGTGGGTGGGGGGTTACGGGGTCTGAGCGGTTGGAGTGTAGCAAAGAGTGTGTAAGGAATCCGACAAAATAAAGCTTTTTTATCCTAAAATGCTTATAAAATCGGTTAACAACGAAACAAAAAATAATTATATTCTTAAATTGATCTATTAATTCCAAAAAACAGACAAAAATATTGATGTATAAAAAACGAACGAATTAGGACCAAATTTTTTATTTATTTATGTAAGTGTGTCGGCATTTATTCGACAGAATACTCGATTTCAGCAGATCTGCTATGGCTAAATTATTGGTACACGGCTTTTGTTTGACTGCTCTGATGTACTCCTTGCCAGTCTTGCCACACCGAGACAGATTTGGTGATATTGCTTCAGCACTGCCTTTGTGAGTACGTGTGGCAAATAAAAAATTAGGTAATATAATAAAACCACGATGGGTTCCGTGTCTACACTCCTAATAGTGTTTACTAAATAATAGGTACAGAACATTAAGAAAAATGTCGCAAAGTAATTGTGTTTTTAATATTTAATTAGAAATAAGATAATTATTATTGCTTTTGTTGGAAATATTAAATAATTTTAAAAATAAGATATTCTCTATGTTAATCTTGCACAAACCTACCTTCTACTTATTGATACTAAACAGTATGTGTAGATTAAAAGTTTTATTACAGAAGCAAATTAATTTTATTAATATTTCATAATATTATACCCAACCATAAACATTATATGTACGTTAACTAATATAATAACAAATACTACTCGTTTTGTACATTACCACTTTTTATAAACAACTAGCTAGATATCCTCAGTCAAATCAGTTCCAATTTTCGGCCGCACATAAATGACTAAGCCAATATACGGCAAATACCATGTCTGATACCCCAAACACTTCATACCTGTATACTGTCAAACCTACAAATCTTTCATCTTCCTTTTTTTCCGAGGACTACTTGTAGTTGAGACAATACTCTGGCTAGACTGCGATTGTGCGAAATTTTCTTCTTTTACATTTAAGCAACTACTTCCCTGTGATTGTGTGATCGGTTCTTTTTTTATATTTGTAGTAATCTCTTGTTTTATAACATTTGCACACTTTTCTTCTGGTTCAGGTTTACTGAAATATTCATTGCATTTGTTAAAAATAACTTAGGCGACTGACTTATAAATCCATGACTTTGGCTTTTTGACAGAAGTACCTTAACTTGCAGAAGTAAGATCAGTTAAGATTTATGCTGTCACTTTCTTTTTAAACAAAATGCAGCTAAAATTGTTGGTGAACGAGACGTCGTACAAGGTATTTCGCAAAGTTCAGCCAAAGATATACTATATTATTACAGGCAAAGTACTTTATTTAGGGGCTACGTCCTAAAGCGGATTTAAGAAGAGCACATTTCCAGTCAATATCGGCAAAAACTGAAAAGATTTTATGACTATATTCGGTTATAGAATGAGTCGCATATACCTAATCGACATTTTACTAGGAACTGTCCGATTTTATCTAATCCAACATCTATTTGTTCCGTGGTCTAGGGACATTAGTCAAAGTTACAAATATTTGGATCGATAAAAACTGCCTGTTTTGACATAAAATGGTTCGTTTTGGTAGTGAAAAATTAGTTTTATATCAGAGTAATTTTGAAGTGAATACTTGTTTGTTCGCACCTTGTGTCTTGCGTGTTCAGAACTTCATCACTTCCAGAACAATATAAAAAAAATGTATTATTTATTATAAATTATAACGCTTTTTAATCGTTCATTGCTTATTATTAGTTATTTATTATTCATGATAAGTTAATGCTTATTTGATCGTAATAATGTTGAGCCAATAGAAACAAAACTTGTAAAAAAAAACAAGTCTTGCAACTTAGTTCTTCTACCGTAAAAAGTTGTAAGATCCATGTAAATCCAAGTCGGGTTATTTATTCAGTCCCTACTTAAGGGACCTTTAGCTAACCTAACAACATCTTATATTGACCATATCAATATTAAAAATCTTTTATGTTTTAAATATATAGATTGACTTGGCCATCGCATGAAAACACAATGTACCTCACAAGTAATACATATAATATTAAATTAGATTATTTATTCCGATTGCCAAGTCAATCTATTTATTTAAATCATACAAGATTTTTAATATTGATATGGTCATACATACGTGACATAGTTTAATCTATAAATACTGGACGAGAACTATGTCTAATTTTCGGAAATTTTGACTGAAAATCCAGCCAATTTACCTAAATCACCACAATGCATCATGATACAACTTAAGGTGAATCTGCACTGAGCTAAAATAGAGTTAAATGATATTTCCCTTCACGTCACGATCAATATTCAACCCATCTCCGGCGAAGACGTAAACCTACAAAACAGTATGTTTTATTTTAGTGACAAATCTGATGTTAACGAAAATCTTGAACTCCTCGTGACCAAATAAATTACGGTATCATTAATTTAATGGTCGCCAAAATTTCCAATGCGTCGCTTTCGCTAAATATCTCTGGTCAAGCTCTTTACAGATTAATGGATGTTTACAGCTTACAAATTCTGACGCCTGTAGGCCTATTCTCAGTCTGTAGAATTAGCCTTCTCGATCGTAAAAACCCATTTTATCAGTCGAACTCCATACATTTTTATTTTGGAATTATGAAAATTTAGTTTTGACAGCACTGAAACCAAAATTAAAGCATTCAGAATCGGCTTTATTATAAAGTACTGAACTATGGGATTTGCCTGTACGAATATCTCGAATGTTGGCCGGGGCAGTGCTTTAGTTCGCAAGGCCATAGCTTCTCTTCAAGGAAAAAGCTGTAGTAGATGACAAGGCTCGCTTATCGCTAATGTACATAGCAATCCTGAAGACTTGAAGGCGTTACACCCTTGTCTGTCGCGGACTGCGGTGCGGGGCGCGGGGTGAGTGATGACGTGATTTGCTCCCGTTCGCGATATATCGGCGCGCAGGGTAATATTGTGTCGGGAGATAGCCTGGCCCTTTTAGCAAAAAATAAGGTCGCCCGTTTACACGAGGGCAAAGGCTTTAAGTGACAGATACTAGATAAATGTTTCACGCATTAGATAAGGGCGAAAAGTACATGAAACCCCAAGCGTGTTTTTTTTATGCGTTGTCAATTATTTCGTCCCATAACACTCAATATTCGATCGTTGTCCTTCCACAAGCATAATCAATGTAAAAATTAAGATTATGTTTTGTAACGAAATCCATCGCCTTGGAAAGTGCATTAAAAACTGGAAACGATCGATTAGGAACAAATTTAAAGAAAAGTATTTGAAAATGTTCCTCGGGCCAGGATTCGAACCTGCGAACTCTTGTTACTTGTCTTGTGACAAGCGCGAAGAAAAAAAATTCAACGATCTAGGATCAGTATTGCGATGGCTTGGTCGGTACCGCGCTTGTCCTGATAACAAAAGGTCGCAGGTTCGAATCATAAACCGAGGATTTTTTTCTTAATACTTGTTTTTAAATTTGTTCCTAGTTTATCTTCCTAGTTTGTGTTGCACTATAATAATAATATATTTAATGTAAAAATTATTATAAACATGCAGAATTACACAGAAATTCCAAATAAATGCCGAAAAATCATTTTAAAAACTTTGAAAGTTCACTTTTAAAAACTTTCTTCACATTTCAAATGAAGATATTAATTTGTAAAAGCTGTATATATACATCTGATAACTCCTTAATAATAAACTTTACATATCTCTTGCTCTGTAAGTACACCCTTACACCCCTGAATGCCTGAATGTCCTCCAAATAATAATTATTTTTCTATTCTTGAGGGTGTTCTAGAGAACTTAGTATCTAATTATACGCATCATCTCATTATGGGAGATTTTAACACCAACCTTCTCAGCACAGACGCTCGCTTCCGTAAATTAACCTCTCTAATAGATTCGCTCAATCTTAACATTCTGCCTTCAATGGCCACCCATCACAACAAAGACATAGATGATACTCTGTTGGACCTAATTATCACTTCTGAGGTGACTTATGTTAAGCATCATGGTCAACATTTCGCCCCTGCTTTCTCACACCATGACTTGATATTTTGTTCGTACCGCTTGCGAAGACCAAAGATTAAGCCCGTGGTTTTACTACAGAGAAACTTTGCTAAGATGAATGTCGAGCAGCTTAGGTCTGATGCTTCGACGGTACAATGGAGTGACATGCAGGATTTGGAGAATATAGACGAAAAACTCACCTTTTTCTGTAATGAAATTCTTCGCTTGTTTGATAAACATGCTCCTTTGCATCCTGTTACAATTAAACACAAGCCAACACTATGGATTAATGACAAGGTTCGTAAGGCAATGGCGATTAGGGACCGAGCATTTCGTAGATACAAAAGTGACAGGTCAAATGATAACTGGTCTGCTTATAAAGCTGCTAGAAATCGATGTAATCTGTGGTGTCGTAACTCTAAGCGTCAATATATTGCCGGGCAACTAGAACTCTCATCGCCAGCCGGTGTTTGGAAGTTCTTAAAGTCTCTTGGTGTGGGTAAACGCGCAAAGCAAAACCAAAAAGTTGCTTTAAATATTGATGACCTTAATACTCATTTTACATCGTTACCTTCACTTAGTCCTTTTGCTAAAGCACAAGCTCTACTTTTAATTAAAAATTCATCTGCCCCTGATACTGAGTCTTTTAAATTTGCACCAGCTAGCGGGGAGGAGATAAAAAAAATAATTTTATCCTTAAAGTCCAAAGCTGTTGGCTGTGACGACATAGGTCGTATCATGATAACTTCACTACTTGACATCCTTATTCCTGCCATCACACATATTGTTAACTCTTCCCTTACTTCAGGACAATTCCCCGACATGTGGCGCATGGCACATGTCATTCCCCTCCCTAAAGTATCAGATCCTACACTCCCAAACCACTATCGTCCTATTTCAATTCTCCCCTTCTTATCCAAGGTTATAGAGTCCCTAGTACACAAACAACTAACTAACCATTTAATTACTAACAAACTTTTGAACCCCTTCCAGTCTGGTTTTAGGACCGGTCACAGTACAGCCACAGCACTACTAAAAATCACTGAAGACATAAGATTGGGCATGGAGAATGTTACGGTGACAGTTCTCGTACTCGTGGACTTCAGTAATGCATTTAATGCCGTTGATCATGACTTGCTCCTCGCATCTATGGATCACCTTAATATATCCTCCCCTGCTAGGAAATGGTTTTCTTCGTACCTTCGTGGCCGCCGTCAGGCGATTTGCAGTAGTCAGGCGATGTCTGATTGGTGTGATTTATCTGTCGGTGTACCACAAGGTAGCATTCTATCCCCTTTATTATTCTCTATTTTTATAAATTTAGTCACTCCTTACTTTAAATCTTCTTACCACCTTTACGCTGATGATCTCCAGCTTTATAAGCAGACCAAACTTGATGATCTTAACAATTGTATAAACGAGATAAATAGGGATCTACAGAGTCTTCAGTCTTGGTCCGAACGCTTTGGAATTGCTGTAAACCCAAGCAAGTGTCAGGCTATTATTGTTGGTAGCACACGACAGATTATTAAGATTGATCCTGATCTCTTGGGAAAGGTAAGCTATAACGGGTGTAATATTGCCTTTACTGACTCTGTTACTAACCTTGGCCTTGCCATTGACGAAAACCTTGATTGGAACGTTCATATCGCGAATGTTTCCCGCAAGTTTTATGCTTCATTGCATTCTCTTCTATGTCTTAAAAACGTTCTTCCTATTTCAACAAAAATTTCTCTTGCTAACTCTCTTCTTATTCCTTTAATTGATTACGCTGACGTTTGTTACTTGGACCTTAAAGAGGAACTTCTTAACAAGCTTGATCGTTTGCTCAATACATGTATTCGTTTCATTCTTTTTTTTCAAACTTTCGTAAACCGAGTTGAACCATGTTTTGGCTGTGGTTCGTTTCGGCCCGCTTGTATGGAGATAGAATACTATTTGTTACTTATACTATGCTAATACTTACCACTTGCTGGACGGTGAAGGAAAACACCGTGAGGAAACCTGCATGTCCTAAAAAGCGTGTAATTGTGCCCGAAGTACGGCGTTAGGGTTCACCCATCACGTTAGGACGTAATAATCGTCGGTGAAACGGGGGTGTACCCAGTGTCGACTGTGACTTGCATTAAGCAGTTCACACTCGGGAATACCTCTGACACCCCCTCGGGGATTCATGTCGTGGCGATATGTTTATGTTTATTCTACATATACCTATACTCACTATCTAAAACAGGTGATGAACGGTCGGTATATGGTCTTCAGAATGTGTGGTGCACAAAACAAGCATTTGTTTCCTTATAACTTGTTAAACAGTAAAGGAAAAACTGCTTACTCTGAAAAGCATGATTTGTGCCCAAACTACGGCGATAAGCCCTCTCGTTTGGGCGAAATAATATACACTTATTGAAGTTTACTGCAGCCCCTCTCTCATTTATTTTATGCAGTATGAAATTCTACGCTTTAAAAATAAGGAAAATTACGTTCAGCTAGGTAGTGTCATTTTGGGTCTTTGGTTACAAAAATATAGATTTTAATATGAATATAAAAAAGCATAACATATGTAAATCGTTACGACATTATATACATATATTCTGTACTTGTTACACCCGCTTTTCACAAACGGTTATTACGTCCTAAACGCAATAGTTGGTGAGCCCTGTCACCGTTTTTTGGGCACAAATGGACCCACACATTTTACGAAGGATGCACACTGAATTCAAATTAATGTGTACTATGGGGATTGAACTTATGATCTCAGAGTTAGCAGGCGAACGCTCTACCTATCGGTCGTTCATAACTGCTCGTGGAATAAGTTTGTGTTTTAAAAGGTCCGTACATACCTTTTACCTCAGGGCACGAGTCCCACTCGCATTTGACCTTTTTTTAGAGTTCCGTACCTCAAGAGAAAAAAAAACGGAGCCCTTATAGGAACACTTTGTTGTCCGTCTGTCCGTCCATCTGTCTGTCGAGACTCTTTATCTCGGAAACGCGTGGAAGTATCGAGTTGAAATTAAAACTGCATACTCAGGGTCTACAGTCCCTTAAAAGTAGTGAAACAATCAAACTTCTAAGTTAACTCAAAAAAAGATACGGCTGTTTATGCCGCAAAAAACGTAATATTTCGACACTCTCAAGGAAGTACTAATATTATAAACGCGAAAGTTTGTGTGTGTGTGTATGTTTGTTACTCTTTCACGCTGAAACAGCTGGACGGATTTGGATGAAATTTAAAATGGATATAACTTATACTTTTTATCCCGGAAAAAAGCATGTCGTTAAGCAGAATAACACGCAGGTGGAGCCGCGGGCAAAAGCTAGTATTAGATGCCGGGTCCAGATCGGACCCGAAATATATCTTGTATCTTTATTTTTGTGTGTTTTATAAAAATATATATGTAAAATTATTAATAAAAAATACATTATTATCATACTAAAGCCAAAATTACCATTTTTAGAATGTTCGTCTGTCTGTATGTATGTTTGTTTTAACTCAAGAACCACTTGACGGATTTGGGTGTGTTTTTTTTTCATTATCATTGTAGTGACTCTGGTCAGCATACAGGCTATAATGGTTGTTGATAAAATAACGCCCAAGTCGTAAACAGGGCAGAGATTGTAAAAACGCGGGCGGAGCCGCAGGCAAATGGCTAGTATAGTGCAAAAGGCCTCGTCCTGAGTGACTGACCGACAGACAACGTACAGCGAAAACGTACACTAAGAAAGGATTCTGGATCGCGCACTGGAAGTTTTTTAGAAGATTTTGACGTCGCAAAGCGATAGGTGAGCCTTTTCGCCGTACTTCGGATACAAATACACGCTCTTTCTTTACCATCAGCGAATGGAACATGAAACGGGAATAAAATTGAAAACGTGTATGTGAGAAACAAAATTTGGGCAATACTGTCAAGGTTTTCAGACATATTTAACATTTTAATACAGTTACAGCGCCTTCTGTGTATTCTTCTTCATAATCAGGAAAATTGAATCATTTGCTTGTTCAGTTGACGCCTAAAGCATCTCTGATATCCCCTCAGGTATTTGACGTGATGATATTATTTATGAATGACAAACCTGCACACCGTTTCATGCTGTAAAGAATCAAGTTTACTGCTGTCAGTACAGTTATGCGTTTTTGTAAATCTGTCTTTGATCCCACAATCTAAGGTTCACATCTGCTAAGCAACATATTGTCGATTTTTTTCTTCAGTTTTGGTGCATAAGAAATAATTTAACCTCATCAAATTTAAAAGCACACGCACTGACCTTTCAGCGGAAACAAATTAGGAAACTAAAAATGGTCGGCTAATGTTGTTAGTGTATTTGATCACTTGTTTTGTTACGTAGTGTTATACTCGTAGAGCAAAATGTTATTGTTTTCACTTTCATGTACAAATTGAGCAACACAATGTGACCGAGCCCCGAGGTCATCGGGCGGTGATCGTTCGACTAAAATGGCTTCTCGTAATGATGTAGGCTCCTTTCTCTAACAATCATTTCCAATCCTGTTAACTTACTAATAAAATTATATGAAAAGAAGATACATTCACAACTTTAGGTAAAGTCTATTACATAATATTCAAACAACTAAGTATATGAAAACAGTAAAAAAAAACAGAGGTTGGTATTATGAAATTTGTCATTCCTTGAAAATTAAGAAAACATTTGCTTTGTAAGCAGGAAGTTGTCTAAAGTTTGAATAAACAAATTCTTTTGGATTGTCTGTTAACACACTTTCGAGCATTTCTTGCTTGTACTCCACTTTAAACCACACTTTTCATTCGCAAGTTTAGATCATAGTCATCATTCCAAGGATTTACAGGATACAAAATTCTGGACAACTCTTATTTTTCACAAATACCGTGCTCTGGCTTATGACGTGACATTGGCGGAATTAAATGTCCTAAAAATTAAACACATTATCTGAAGCCAAAAACTAAAATAATAATAATAACATTGTACCTATCAACATAAGAAACCGCTTTAAGAGAATGACAAAGGATTATTTAAATATTGCAGAGTCATCGAGTTTTTCGATAAAATTAAATTAGCTATTGTTTGTGAAGAATACGATAAATAAACTGTCTTCAAAGAAGAATGCGGTCACAAAAATTACGTAATCTTTCTTATCTTCCTTCTTATGTCCTACTACGCGTTGCTCGCACCGGCAGCCATAGACAATGCAGGCCGAAAATAAAATAAAATTGTGACCTCCTTTGTCACGCCGCAATATTATTTAGTACGTGTCAGAAAATATTATATAATTTTTGAGCTGAATGCTGTGCTGTCATGTAGTCACTGTTTGACGTTCCGTCGTCGACAAAATGGCGGATGTCTTCTTGAAACTTAGCGCTAAATGATATATATAATTTTTTTTATTTATAAATCATCACATGATGTGATGATGGATTTTGTAAAATTTTATTTACCAATAAATGATTTATATTCTTTAGAACGGAAATAGAGAGTAGAACTGAAATGTAATGATTACACAAACAGTTGGATTTGATTCGCTTTCAGAACAAAAATATAGATTTTATTCCTTAAAGTATTTTTTTAAACATTTGTGTAAAATAAATAACGAAAAGCTCAACATCTTTATTCTTTTCATCACACAACTCATGACTGTTCTAACGTAGGTTAAATAATACATTTTCATTTCTTAAACATTAGCCAGTTCTAGATATGAAATGAAATGAAAGAGCAAGAGTTAATAACTTTTCTATAACTTACATGGTGTGTAGTACTACTCGGGCTGCTAGCCGGCGAATGCCTGCGCACGGGCAAATATTAATATCGTAAACGATAATAAATATTATTTACTATTATATTATACTATAATAATTATAATAATAATATTATTAATTAATTAATATTATTATAATTAATAATACATTATCTAATACCAGTATACAGAAATATTTTATAATTAAGATAATATGTGAATGCCCCTGGAAGGCTGAGATGATGGAAAGTTTCTTGCCAAACCGATAGCTCGATAGACTGGACTGGAACAATTCTCAGAATATCGGCTCTTAGACAAATTCTTGGCCGTATAAGAGAAAGATAATGATCGGCCATGTCGACGAAACAATTAGGGAGTTACTTGTGAATACTTGTCGGGTTAGTAAGTCAGTATCGTTTACGAATATCTGACGCCAACCAGGTCGAAAAGAAGAAAGATTGAGCAGTAACTTGCGAGTGTAGTAAATTTCGCGCCAGTATGGGAGGGCGTGAAGTTAGTCACAGCGTGATAGTTACATATTCTAGGAGCGTCGACGACGAAGGCGGGGTGTACGCAGCTGACAGCTAACTTCTTGCCCGAACCACAGATTATATAATTGCCGAAACTGTACCATGTAAAAAGACCGATCACTCCCGTTTTGACACATAGGTAGCATTGGTATCGTGGTTTCGTCCTAATTGATGGCAATTTTAATAAAATATAGATAACCCCCCATACGAGTATTCACATACAACAAAGAAACCAACGGCGGAAAAGCATATTTTTGTATCAATGACACCCGTACCCCTGGCTTCTACCTAGTTACGCTTATGTTTATTTCGCGAAATAAATATTCATAAATGAAATGGCATAATTCAATTTTCAACAAGCATGTACCCAGATTTTTTTTGTCGAATTTCCAAAATGAAAAATCTGGATGTTATTCTATCTAATAAAATATGTTTGAGTTTTGTAAATGATTCCTATTCGTCAAACGAGGAGAAAAAGTGTGTTTGAAAACCTCATTTCATTAATTATTTCTATCGAGGAAAATTTATCCAAACGTGTTTTCCAAAAACAAAACCCAAGATTATATACGTAGTCAAGATGCATACCTACCAGAAATGTATCACAATAATTTTCTGTGTACTTCATGAAATACACAGAATCAAAGCATCCATATTTTATTTACATAGCCTCTTAATGTCGCAGACAAAGGCATTTTTGGCGCTGTAATTGGGTATTTTCGGGGAGTCTGGACCCCTTGCCCCCCCCCTGGGTACGCCCTTAATTAATAATGTTATTGTAATTATTTAATTTTTATACACGTGTATTATATAGTAGTACCAAGCTGTAATAAGTAGGTGTTTAAATATAATCAATAAAAAAACAAGAATGGTTTTATTAAATACCAGACTACGAGTAGAAACCAAAACAAACGGTTGAAAAAAGTGAAGGGAATATGGTAGTAGTTTAAGGCCCCTGTAGCCTTGTAGTCCAATAACCTTGAGATATTTTAAACAAAGTTAACGTTAAAACCTTGCATTTGATTTTGTAATCGACTGCTCCGAAACTTGCTGTTTACGGCAACGTTGACGCCACGCGCACTCAAAATATCTAGTTTTTATTTATTAACTCTGCTGTAAATCAACATTTTCAAATTTCCCGCAATGAGTTTTAAAAGCTATAATTTTTTTGTATTTTAGTGCAAGAACCATACAAAAAACGTTAGCAGTTTCCAAGAAGCGGTTTACAAGGGTTGCGCTGTGTTTGTTATGTTTTTTTTTTTTTTTGAGAAGTTTTTGTTTCAAACTTAGAACCTCCTGCCTTAAAACTTCTATTTCCTTATCCTTTCTCTCTAAAGCATCAATAAAATTAACCCTGGTTATAACTTCATCTGAAACAGGCTGGCGATGCCTCACTCTGTCATTGATTTTATCCTTGAAGAGCTCATTTTTAGTTTCATCCTTGACCCTCTCAAAGAATTTTGTGTCTTTGTCTGGAGATTTTGGAGAAATGGATTCCTCGTCGTTTTCATTCTCAAAAAGAAACAATCATCCGCTTAGATGCACTTTTCACGCGCGCCACTTTGGTTGGTTTCGGCTCATCTTGAAAGACCCATACGCTCGATTGCTGCTTTGTTTTGGGATCGTAAAATTAATCCATGTTTCGTCACCTGTTACTATGTCCCACACCAAATTTGACGCACATTCGTTGAATCTGGTAAGCATGGCACTGCACCAAGTGACGCAGTTGATTCCAAACAGAATAATAATGATTAACTAGACTAACAAACTGTGGCAACATTAGTGTACAATGAACTGTCAAGTTAGTTCGCCTAATTCTGGACTTTAGTTGAGCTCCATTTTCATGATAATATTTTCTCGGATTCATTATTCAACAAACTTTATAAACCGTCGCCTGATATTGGTAAGGCATTATAAATAAAGCTTGTCGGGAAGCGCTGCGGTACATCGGAGATGGCTGATTAGGTTCCGTTGCGTGACAAAGACCTATTTGTTCGATCATTGTCTTAGCCGCATCCAGCCCATCAAGCTGGCAGGAGACACACATAAACAACCAAAGACATGGTTTTGCATTTTGGGCCATTCACTATACAAAACAGCGAATGTGCCAAACAGACGTTATGCCTTGTATGGTAGGCGGGGACACGATACGCTATGAATAATTTTCTTGATTATTGTTAAGCAGTAAAATGAGTCACACGTAGGGACTGTTTGTTTTATTATTCATGCATAATAGTAGTTTATGAAACTGCTAAATAAAAAGGTTATTAAAAACACGGGTGTCAGTTTAAAAAAAGAGCCGAAGGCGAGTTTTTTAATAGTACACGATTGTTTTAATACCTAGTTATGTATAGTTTAATAAACTAATTTATCTAAACTCATGCCTAACAACCTGTTTTCATAATCTTGATAAAATTTGAGGTTAGCCATTTTTGCAAGGGTTTCGGCACCGCGCTCACCAACCCGCCTGCCCAGCGTGTGTGAGTATGGGCATTTCTTCCAGGGGGACCGCCAAGAGTGGTGAAATCCTGGAAAGGCCTATGTCCAGCAGTGGACGAAACAGGCTGATGGATGGATGGATGGATGGTGTTGAAAGAATCGTTAAAGTTGCCTCAAGCATTCGCAAGGAGTAAAGAAATTCTTGCGTAAATCATACGAAATAGTGTTGCGTCACTATCGATAGTTGACCCTGAAAAAAAGTATCAATATCGATTATGCTATCGATGGTATCGATTATAATGTTAGCAAAAAAAGATATAACATAAATTATACGTTTTACAGGTCATTACTAATCGTACAAAAAACGATATAATATGATAAAAAATATATAATACTGAAAATACATAAAAAATTTAACTTCCAAAATTAATAAAATTATACACCTGCATAAAATAAAGATATGTAGGAATAAACATATAATATATCCATATCCACCGGCTTAAGGTCGCTCAAATAGGCTATGCTTGGGATATCTCTAATGGCTAAAATCCGAAATGAGGAGATCCGTCGGAGATCGAAAGTGATTGACATAGCCTGTTGAATCAGTGTGTTGAAGTGGCAGTGGGCAGGCCATATCTGTCGCCAACGTGATGGCCTTTGGGGCTGAAAGGCGTTTGAATGGAGACCACGTAATATACAATAGCAAAGCGTAGCGTTGGCCGAAGTCTTGCCCGCTGGATCGACGACGATTAGAGGGACGTTGCGGGTGGCGGCTGGATGACGAAGGCGGAGGATCGCCAAGTGTGGTGGGGACATATTGGAAAGGTCCATGTCGAACGGTGGACTATGACAGGCTGATAAATTTATGGATATACATAATGCAATTAATAAATAAGTTGATAAATGAACTAAATAAACCATAAATTAATATAATGTGTAACCATCCGTCCATTAAATCAAATCAAAATAAAATAAACAAAATAATCTTTATTTACATAAAAAATTGTAGGAATTGAGGGGTGGGACTTCCCTTTTAAGTTATAAAAGGGAGACCAGCTCAAATGTCAGGGTATATGTGTGTGAGAATGTGAATGGGGGTATATTTATATGTGTTTCCCTTTCCTACGATCGTAGTCTTGGAATCAGTATTTAAACTACAAGGGACTCAATACCCATTTGATTAGTCTTGCTGATAAGAAGGGCAAGAAACTTAGCACGATCATGTCTTTTTAGGGTTCCGTAGTCCGACAAGGTTAGGTTATCAGTAACAAGGTTCGATAACCCTTTTTGTGCTCATGCACTTACGTACAAAGTATTCAGTAAAAATTTGGCTGTATAAATTAAAGTCACATAATATTTTCTTCTGAATTCTTATCCTTAGTTAAGTTTAAACTTGTCGAATTGTTAAACAGTACACGTTTAAGTGCGACCTTAATTTCCTTACGCTACCTCAGATATTGAAAATGGTAATTTTAAAGACATCTATTTAATGAAATTCATACATTGAACAATGTTACGACTTATATTCCCCAATCGCCATTTTCAGTATATAAAGAGCTTGTATGTTTGTGCCTATAATAGTGTAAAAGATGTACTTAGAAAGTCTGAATTATTCCAACACTTGCATATCGTCTAGCCTCGAGCTCGCGGGCTACTAACAATTTACACTCATAATTCATATCAATTACTCTCCTGGGTCTAGAATCTAAATTTTATTATTATTAATATTAGTCAGTAGCGAGAGCGAATGATTACAATTTGATAATAGAGAATAGTAATTGTATTGTTTCAATGTACAGCGGATTTATAACCGACCGAGAGTTGCATGAATACGTTTGCTCCGCATTCTTATATAACGTGAAATTTAAGTCATTTTCTTAACGAAAACTGGTGATAGTACTCGTCCATATGAACAAATTTTACTATGGAGCCAACCTTGAAATCGTGAAAAAAATATCAGCTGTTCCATAGAAAAGTTAAATACCTACTGGCACGACCCAAATGTATTATTAAATTTTTTGTGGTTTTTCAATGATTTCTCGAAATCGGTGCCAGTAAATATAGTAAAAATATGTATTTTTACAATCAGCTATTTAATATCTACAATTTCATACCCATATTGTATTTTTAAGAATTTTATTTTTTATTTTTCTCACTTTTGTGTATCTTTAACGGTGCTAAAGTTATAAGGCTGTGACATATGGACGGACAATGGAGTCTCACCATAGAGGTTCCTTTTGTACGTTTTGTACTTTAAAATGTAGTGTGATCAAAATAAATACATACATCATGTAGTAAACATTAAATTTGCTATAAAAATAATCTACTATGCCACACTTACAGAAAATTTTTTCAACGGAAAAATATGTTATTTCAAACCTAAGTTGAGTTAAATGATTAAACTCGGAACTGAACTGAGGAATACAGTGGGCGAACACTGCTACTGCTACTTTTCATCCATTTTCACACATCTGTACAAACCCTTCTGCAACTATACAGGATTAGTTTTCAAAAGAGCGTGGTTGGCCAAATCCAAAACTAAAGGGAATAGCAAAAAATGCTCAAATAAGTGAAAAACTAAGAATCGAAACCACTGATTAAAAAAAACACACAGTAGGGAACATACTCATACTCCGTGACCCGTTCACTCGCGCTTTTTCGGATTACCTATATTCAAATTATGGCGCGCAGCCTTCAGCGCTTTTTAAACTCACAGGTGACAACACTGGCCATATGCTGGGATGCCAGGGATGGTTCCATGAACAACCACTAGAAAAACGTGCATGGTGGTGCAGTGGACGAAGTGTCTCGCATGAGTGTCTCTGCAGGTTCTCTCCAGGAGACCAAAGGATATCTTGTGTGTCGTGGAGGAAAGCATGAAATAGAGGCTGACGATGAGGAGACAATAATCACGTCTGAGGAAACTCCTAATGCTACCGCCCCTGTAATCCACATTGTGTAACAGGAGATTGATGCTGATGTTTTTGTTAAAATGACTCAGCTGAAAAATAATTGTGAATAAAAGAAAAAAATACTTGTTTTTGTAAATCCAGTTCCTGTTACAATATGTTTCTACTTGTGTTTTTTTCTTTTTGATAGTATATTTTTCACGTGTAATTGTTGGTATGCATGCACTCTTGGCATCAAGGGGCAAGAGCCATATTAATAAGGACAAACATGAGCCAATTTTTTTTAACTTTCCGTTTGCAATACGTGAAAAATAGAGGGGAAGGGGTCTTGGCTATGGGTAGTCACTGAGATTCCTGTATATTATTGCACCATCTAAAAGTGTCCTTTATAAGGATCTAAGTCTGGGAAATAATGTCAAACAGCAAACTCAAAAAAGGCTTTTTTAAGAAAATAGAATTTAATTTCTCTTAAATTATTAATTAATTATTGATATAAAGAGACCAAAAATAACAATTGTATGTAACGAGGGTGACAAATTGTTCGAAATTATACCTAGGTATCATATAACAGTCTAAAACAAGTAAACATAACAGCCTTTGGCTTTATAAATGACCACATGTGTTCTATTAAAATGCTAGCTCTGTAACATCGTACAAGTAGGCCGTTAAACAGCGGTTGGCGTATCTCTACCCTCCTATAATGCTCTTAGTCAGACGGCTGACTAAAGGATACTTGTAAGAGTATTATAACACCAACAATCGTATAACAGTATAACTCTACACTCCTATAAGTCCCTTAGACAGGTATAGGTGTAATTAATCGCAATAATGCAGCTTATACATCACGAGTGAACTGTAATAATGCTTCAAGTACACCTGGGAACTAAATGTGTACTCTTAAATGGAGTAAAATGCTACTTGGGAATGTATACACACTTAGCGCCATCTAGCGGGTAAAGGCAGAACTATACAAATGTAATTTTTTTTTTATTTTATCAAAACTTATATCGTTTTTCTTATCCTATATCCTATTTTATCGTTTTTCAAATCCTAATTCCAAATTCTTTTTCTTGGTTAATTACGAACATATAATATATAGACATAGACAGACTTGATGGTATGATAATTTATCATTATTTCACGGGTCTAAAAGGGCCCCAAGAATTTTACTTTTACCATTTGTTTTCGGTGTACGGACATAATCCTACTTACGATTTTATTATAACTATCACTTTAAAGATAGTGTATTATGTTGTAACTATAGCATTATTAATTATAGATTTGCGAATTTGAAGTTAACGTTAATGACTAAATGATATGGTAATAAAGTTTTACCTAATTAGTTTTTTATTTTTAAAAGTATATAAAGAACCAATATATAATTCAGGCTTGGCCCCGCGACCTATAAAATTATTTTATACGATGTTCAAACTAATTAGAGAGAAGGAATTAGGGACTTTTTCAAATCAAAAACTAGGGCTACGTGATTTACGTTTCAAAGTGCGTCACTTTGTACATTTCTGTGAAAAATGTGACCCAAAGTTAAATATATCTTACCATACAAAATCTGGGAGCCAAAATACAAGGGTAAAATATATATAATTACCTAATTATAATATTATATTATTTATATTATTGTATTTCAATGATAATTATATATGTTGTAGTTATCACTATATTCTTATACAGGAATGAATATTCTCTCTGTGATTTTGATTTATATCATAGGGTCCCGCTGGTTAGCCTTTGGGCACGGAACCCTAAAAATGTCAGTTTTGAACTTTTGACCACAATCAACTTTTTAATCATATTATTATAATTTTTTCACTTACCTGTACAAAGTGGTCAATCAGCTGTTTTTTCTATAAAAAGAACATGAATAGGGCTCCATATTGAGTACGTAACCCTAAAACCGAGAGTTGATGAAGCACATGAGGCTGGTAACTGTAGTTTATGTTCCATTGTGATTGTGAGAGGTAATATTCTTTTGTGTAGACTGTTTTTGCTTCTGTCTTCAACTTTTACTGCTGGGCTCAGCAAAACAGCTGATTTGGATATTGTTGGAGTTAAAATCTTAACTTTTTTAGTAAAATATACTTACTTTTTAACATGTATTACTTCTTTTAATATTTTTAAACAAATTCCCAAATAATAAAAGAAATTCAGTCAGTCTTTATCCATCCATCCATCCATCAGCCTGTTTCGTCCACTGCTGGACATAGGCCTTTCCAGGATTTCGACACTCTTGGCGGTCCTCCTGTAAGAAATGCCTATACTCACACACGCTGGGCAGGTGGGTTGGTGAGCGCGGTGCCGAAACCCTTGCACCAGTGACGCCGCGCTGCCCGTCACTAGTCTGTTTTTTATAAGGCTTGGCAATTGGGGATGGATAAACCGCCACCCATCGGTCCCAGGCAATGGTGGGCCGCCTGGTTTTGCCTGAGAGCTGTTCTCTTACTCTCCCCCGAATAACTTCGGGAGGTTTTGTGAGTAAGATGGTGGTACCTCCACAGTCGAGCCCGGCATCAGCTCTACCACCTTAACGGGACTTTATCACCATACTATTATGGATATTAAAAAATAAACGGTGGTTGTCGATACAAAATTAAAAATGACAAAGATAATCAATGGATGATAACATAAGGCCTAAATGCTTTACTAAAATTAATTCTACACGTGTCAAAATTAAATAAATTGTTAATTAAAAAAATTGAAGCTTTGTGCACAATTTCTTTCTGTAAATGCAGGTGAATATCACGTAAAAGATAAATGAAGTAGGTTGATGGATGTGGAAAAGGCGTAAGAGGTGTGTTAGGATCGTAGCAAACGGAATTCTGTAGTGCTTATCTTTCTGAAAAACAGGCGTGTGTTTATGATTTAATGTCATTTTCTGCTCATTAACTCTTTCCCCTACTTGAGACTACTAAAACCACTCAGTTGCTAAAAATATACAAAACTGTTTTTGCGAGAATACCAGTATTTAAATATATGTTCCCAAGGAAGTCTTGTTTAGTTAGTTACTTAGCTTTTACTTTGAAGTTCCAGTGAAGTAGGATGTTTACTTTTGTTGACGTAAAGTGGGCAAATAATAATTTAAATATACGATAGAGCCTGTAAATGTACCCGACGCGGTACACGTTCTACAAGTCAATTATAATATAACGCTGGATACCACTTTTATTCCCAACAAGTTGAATGCATTATCTTCTTCCTCGTAGGACATGAAACAATCAAAAAAATGATTTTACTGAAAATTATAATTTACAACTATCTACATGTAAATAGTTACTGTACATAGCATATTTTCTTTTTCTTTGTCAAAAGATACAAAAATAAGTATATATTATGTAAGTGTACTCGTATTTGGCAACCTTTTTCTTTGATACCAACCAAAGACATAAGAAAACCGATAGATGAATCGGTCAGAGAAGTAGCTGCAGGCATAAAGAAGGATTTGGCCTCTACACCGAGAAAAACAAATAAAACTAGGCACGGCTTCAGACGGAAACAAACATCGAGAACGGAAAGCAAACTGAGATGGAATAAAATATGCTTGCCTGAGCCGCGCAATATGGGAAGCATATAAACTCGTACGGATTTTCTAAAATATAGGTTTGAAATTCTTTCAAAATTAAAATAATCTGGAAGACCATTGTGTTTTAAATGAAATAGAGCTTCCGAAGTAAACAGGTTGTTATCAACTAGACAATCTATACCTATATGAATATTAAATAGTAAGAATGTCGTTTCTGTAGATTGAATATTTTTACAAACGAAAACTACGTAGACCAGAAAACGTTCTGACACGAACGAATCTCGGGGACGGAGGGGTCAGGCAGACGTTTCACCAACGAAAACTACGTAGACCAGAAAACGTTCTGACACGAACGAATCTCGGAGGGGAAAACGGGGGCGAGGGGTCATTGTGAGCTTTACTGATGATATCCTCTCGAAGTTCAGCAGGAATTACTTTTTTCCATACAAAAGAACCTAACAGGTCAAATTTCGGTTTATAATATCTATACAATTCTCCATCAACTAACTTAAAGTTCGGAAAACGTTCCGGTTTTGACTGTATTCCCGATACTATCTTATTATACCAATCATCTTGACTATTTACAGTGGTCGTTACAGCAATAATATTTACACGAGAGAGCGCAAACGTTAGTGAGTTTTACCTTTGTGTGGATCCCGAGCGCCCCGCACCACGCAAACGACAACGATAGCGATGATAATGACGAGTATCGCGGCGACAACGGGCACGATAAGGTTCAAATGCGACAAGATAATCTTGAGGGTCTGTTCCGGGGTAAGGGTCCCGCTGCCGACGTCGCGCACGGGCGCGATCGTACCTGAAATGCAAGGCCCCATGTTAATTATCGAGATAATGATGGCAAAATAAAATAAATAACCCATGAAACACGAAAGGCGATGCATTTCAGGTAAATACCAAATAAATCCCGTTTTAGAAGCAAATAAAAATGATGATTCTGACAAATGACAAAGAATTGTAAACATTTTTATTTGTAGTAGTATTAAACATGTTTTGCATGCACTTATTAACATACCTCCGGTAACAGTGAGAGTGGCAAATTCGTACTCGGCAACATTGAATCCAGCATTATTGTGAGCAGTGATCCTCAGGACATGGGATTTTTTTCACATATCCATAAATAACCGTTTAGCCAGCTGGAGGGGGGATAATTGAGTCTAACAAAAATTTTCACTTTAAAGCTTGATACTTCACCAACGGATCCCTAAATCTAAAAATGGTTCTCATACACCCACAATGTTCTTAAGCGACCTATCCAACGATACCCCACACTATGGGATAGACGAAAAAGAAAATTCATCCCCAATTTACTTGTATGGGAGATACTCTTAAAATATTTTTTTCTTATTTATCGGCGTTATTAATATGTATATCCATACCAAATTACAGCTTTCTAGTACTAATAGTCTCTGAGCTAAGCTGTGGACAGATGGACAGACAGACGGACATGGCGAAACTATAAGGGTTCATCGGACTACAGAACCCTAAAAACGCATGTCTCTACATTTAAAGCTTTTTAAATTCTTTTAATGGTGTGGGTTTTTAGTGTTGCATTATTTTTGATATAGATTTATGGACAGTAGTTTTAAGAATGCAAAATTGT
Organism: Ypsolopha scabrella; assembly: GCA_910592155.1. Taxonomy (NCBI): domain Eukaryota; kingdom Metazoa; phylum Arthropoda; class Insecta; order Lepidoptera; family Ypsolophidae; genus Ypsolopha; species Ypsolopha scabrella. The sequence continues at coordinate 4,201,235 of OU342985.1, read as the reverse complement.
TTTTCTGCCTTTTTTCCTTTAGAGTTCCTAAGGAGTAACGACAAAAAGTAGTGCAAGCAAGTGTATTTCTAACCATAAATTATTCATTAGGTTGTACGTTTTACGTTCGAAGATAACGTGTACATCAAGGAAGTGTAATTTAACTTACTTATCTATACTATTATAGTTTATGGTACCATTGACGAAATTTCCATTGACTCACCTTTTGCGCACATTAACATTTTAATATAGGCGTAATGTGCTAAGGACTTCTCTTCCATAACCACTTACTTATTTAAAAACAAAAAAAAGAAGAATACTTGTATAATTGTACTGCTGTACTAGTACTGCCCAAACCCGATTATCGAACAAATTAGTTTCGCCTAGGCCAAACTAGCTTTTTTGGAATTTCTGAAATACATCAGCTCAAAATCGAACCGGTATCTTATGTTAGAAGGTTAGATATGGTGGTTATTTTTTTATGAAAACCCGAAGTCAATTAGGCCTAGGCAAAACTAATTTGTTTGGCTGAAGACATAACACATATTTACACAAAAAAAACTTCTATTTTTAAAGTTGCACATTTGTTTGCCCACCATTTTCACTACTTTTTCACCACATTGAAGGATGACTGGAAGAAATTTCTTAAAAAATAAGCTCGCCCTTGTACAAACTATTATTCATGTTTATATTGTGTTATTTAAGATTCTTGTGCAATAAATAATAAAGAACAACATCGATGTCATAGCAGCATTAGGACAGCAAACAAGTCACTAAAATGGTAGCGCCTGCTCCTGACAAACGATTCATATGGTTTTAATTTCAACTCAATAGCTCTACGTGTTCCAGAGATAAAGGGTCTTGACAGACAGACGGACGGAAAGTGATCCTATAAGGGCTCGTTTTTTCCTATTGAGGTACGGAACCGTAAAAATCGAAAAATAGTGAAAAATAAGTTCGTTTGTACATTTTGGTCAAGTAGGTATGAAATTTTTCTACGGAACAGCAGATTTTTGTTTAGTGTTAGCGTATATAATTTCCAACGCGTACGACAGAGATGGCATTAGAACCCGTGTCGAGACCCCTAATTTATGAACGCAGCCCAGTTCAGGGTGGAAGTAATTGAGTGCAATTAAAGAATTTTCATCACTAATGCTCTGAAAGTAAGTCATATAAAACTCGAAATGCGGGAGGTAAATTCGATTTACCTACCTAGGGAGGTAAGTAAATTTGAAAATCAAACGAGCGTCCCTTACAGTCACTAACTATGTAGTCAAGCACTCATTTCGCCAAATGACAATGGAAAATATCTGTTCTGCCTTTTTCCTTTTTATTTTGTTATTCTGTATTTTATTTATATATTATTATGGAAAATGTGACTTGCGTATGTATGTAAATATGCTAAATAAAATCTTAAAATCCCATTTTAAACACGGGCTTTGCTTGAAATAACGAAGAGTTTGAGAACTAAAATACTGTTCTCCTTAATATAATTTTACATACATTAATATATTTATAAAATATGGTAAAATATGCTATATATCGACCTTACAGTGGAGTCGTCATCAGGTGAATGGAAATTAAATTTATGACATATATAAAACGTAAAAAACACTGACATCTGTTGACAGAATTAATTATAAACTTATTTTGGAAAGGAGTTGTTAGTAGCTATTGAAATTAAACATATACCTAATATCATAGACGAAATAATTTAGTCTATGCTAATATCACACTAATATTATAAATGCGAAAGTTTGTGTGTGTGTGTGTGTACATCTGTTTGTTACTCTTTAACGCCAAAATGGCTGGATGGATTTGGATGAAATTTAGAATGGATATAGCTTATACACTATCTCCTTTCTGAGGTCCTACGAAAAAAAAATTTTATAAATGCCCAAAATTGGAAATTCTGTGAATTTACGCAGTATTTATTTTTTCTGTGACATGTTAAGAGACGAATATTTTTATAATATTTTTTATGGTATACTTATATAAGGCTTTAACAAGAAAAATACACAAAAAATATAACGGAGGAAAAAAAAATTTTCTTCTCCCATACATTTTGTACAACTTTGGATCAAATGAGCGAGCAGAAGATATAGTCTAATATTTTTATAAATTTTAATTTGGGCTTTTTATACATTCTTTCAAAATAATTTCACTAAGTATTACATAATGAAATTCGACAAAAGTCGAAAAATGACACAACCTACTCACCAGCCATCACGTTGGGTGGGATACAATCGTCGGTGAAACGCGGGTGTACCAAGTGTGGACTGTGAATTGCACTTCATTGGAAACACCATGTACATATCCTATCCATCCACACATAAGTTTGCCAGTGAAAAGGGCTTTGCTGTTGACATGCCTTTTATTTGTTAAATAATTTTACAAATACCACATATAAGAACCTTTGACATACCTAAAACTTGAAATAAGAAGGTGTTACACAAATCTGACCACTGACAAACTTCTGTGTAGCAGTGTATATACAAAATTTGGTTGTTATTCTGAGGAAATGTCCTAAGTTTTACAAGATTAGTAAAGTACCTATGTTATTTCAAACAATTAATTTAGAAATTTGTTGGGATAAAAATGGTAAGAAAAACAAGAGATCATAACCAAAACAGAAGTTATTTATTATTCAGACTTAAAATAATGCAATATATACACATCTGCAATCCTTAAATATTAAATTGAGCAAAGCAGACCCAATTGCTAATAAAATTGACCAAATAATGACATGCAGAATTCTTTGTCTTTTTTGCTGGTAGCTTCATTACTGGGGTAGTGTGTAGTTGCATTCACTGAATGCAATGGTGGTACCGGTGCGGTGTAGACTTAACCCCTGCTTCAGTGCTATGTTCGTATCCTGAAAAAGTTATGATGTAGTTAATACAATGGTATAGACAGTAGAGCTGCTGCGGGGCTTGACTGTAGAGGTCTGATCGTGTTACTCATGAACCCCCTGAAGTTATTTGAGAAAGGTAAGAGGACAGCTCTTAAACAGGCACAACCAGGTGGCCCACCACGCCTTGGACAGATCGATTGCTGTATACGCATCCTGAATTGCAATTGATGATAAGTATATATACAAATCAATGGTGTTACTGGTGCAAGGGTTTCAGGGCCCCCTCACCAACCTGCGAGCCCAGCATGGTGAAATCTTGAAAATGCCTATGTCCAGCAGTAGACAAACCAGGCTGCCGGATGGATAATGATTCCAAACACAAATGCAGTTAAGTACATAAAACATCCATTGCAGTAGTTCTCACTAAAATATTACCTACACAAAGCATGTAATAAGCATTGTAGATACTAACTTTCTAACATAATATCATCAGCAGTGAACAATGATAATCAGCAGGTTAGTAGTTCTACTGATGGCCCTGCTTGTCTTCTGCTACCCTTGACAGGTGTAAGCTCCTGTAACGATATTTTCTTATTATAATCTTGAATCTTCTCACAAAAGAAACGAATTAGTTTATTTTTAACATCGCATAGTGATTTAGCTTTTAACCAAAAGTATCTACTTACGTCTCCATAAATTGAAGTAGTATTGCCGTTTGACCATCACAAAAGTATTTATCTTCTCGATTTATAGAAGCAAACGAACTGCTTATTGTATTACAGACAGATATTAATTAAATAAATCGCTCTGAGTATGAATTATTTTCATTTCGGTCAGCTGTTGAGATATTGTTAAGAGTCGTCTAATAAAATTATATGAAATTTCACTCATTCGTGAAATGAGGAGAAAATGTGCGTTTGAAGATCTCATCTAATAATATTTCTCATCTAATAATAATTATTTCTATCGAGGAAAATTTATCCAAACGTGTTTTACAAAAACAAAACCCTGCATTATGGAGTCAAAATGCATACATGTACCAGAAATTTATTAAAATTTTCTATGTACTTCATGAAATACACAGAAACAAAGCATCCAAAGCGTCATCTTATAGACGGTAATACACACAAGTTTCAAATTTTATCAGATTGTTATACATACCTACTCTTTAGAGTAAAAAGAAAAAATAATAAAAATTAGAGTTCCGCACTCAAAGGATGCCGAATTATTTGACAGGCTTTTTGACGCCTATATTTGCTATGGTATCTATGTTGTTGTTTCTTATCATGTTTTTAGGGTCTGTTACCCGTTTTGTGTGCTGGTACGGAACCCTTTGTGCGCGAGTCCGACTCGCACTTGGACAAATTATAAAAACTAGGTACCCTCTTGTATACTTGAAATTTGTAAGCTTAAATTAATATCATATATAATATTAAATATATATAATCTTGATATTATCAATAATATTCTTTATATATAATTAATATTAATAATCATATCAATTTAATATACAAGTAATTATTCAATATTAATATAAATATTATTATTTTGTTATTATTTATTTAATCATAATCTTAAATTATATACAAATTAATATCAAATTTAAATTGTAAATTGGATAGCTAGGCAACAATGCAATATTTAAAAAAAATTCAGACTGGATGTAGTATCTATTCACGAAAATAAAATTATATTTTCTAATGCGAAATTGTTTCGTAACGTCACATACAAGGCTGCAGAAGGGAATAAGAAATGATATAATATAATATTGGAAATAAGACAATTCCTGTAAATGACAAACGAAACACTTCCAACCTGTGCCTAAACATATGGTATTAACCTTTAACCGCGGCTCCGCCTGCATTTCCCTGTATTTGGCTTTGCGGTTATTTTATGGACACTCCTATATGTTGACCAGGAATGCATAGGGTGAGTAAATAAATTAAGCGTAATTAAAGAAACAAACAAACAATAAATACTTACTTCAAATGAACTTTAGGTGGGCATTCTTTTTCTTTGCACGCTGCCATCTTGAAGGAAATAAGCTGCTTTCAGTATGATGCGTTCGAAGGCTGATTTCAGGCATACAAAACATAATTTGACTCCACCAGCTTATTCGAATAATGTAAACAACAATGGCTGCCCGAAATTATTCTTTTTAGATACAAAGAATGTTGTTAACAAGGAAGACCGATCGATAACGTTGTACTTTTTTTAGTAATTTACATAGAATGTAAGTGGCCAGTATCATTTCGCGAAATTGCATATAGAAACTTTTTCTCGAAAAGTTCTTATTCATATTACGATTAAATGAGGTTACCTACCAAGAAGGTTATTTTAACCAGATTTCAGTTTCCTTCTTGTTACCTATATATTATCAAAAGAAAAGATCTCAATCTTTGAGATCCAAGTTCGATTCCCGGCCGGGGCATGCACCAATGAGTTTTTCAGAAAAATGTCTACCAAGAAATAGACGGAGCTCATTTCGGAGTGTCTAAATGCCCATATGATTTTGTTGCATGGTATGTTTTGATTCCGATGAAATCAAACTACATTAAGCCTAGCTTTTTCTTCATAAGGAAAGTTTGAATACAAGTCTCTGTAAAATGCTATGCGTTGTGCAAACCTCCAATGGACGGGATGCTAACCTCTTCTACCTATCTGCTTTTCTAGGAAAGGGGGCAAATCCTGAAACTGTGAGATGTGACTGATTTTCTGATGAAAATTTCTTCCAACTAATAAGAAGGTTAAAATGTGCTCTGTGCATAACTCCTTCTTTATGCCATTTGAATTATGAACACTGTCCCAATCACTTAGGTCTTGAAATTGTGCTAGTCGCTGTGAAATTGAATTTAATATCTACCTATATATACATATACTAATGCCTGTCTCCCGGAGGAGTAGGCATAGACTACATATTTCTGATTCTGACACACCTCTCTTGCTACCTACATCCATCTAGTAATACAAGCTCTTCTATTCTGGGTCTTTTTACTTTGCCGTTCTTCAGTATGTTGCCTATTTGGTTGGCATACATCCTCCTCGAGTGGCCCGATCAAGCTTTACCTTCAACTTGTGCAGCATTAATTTCTTTCATCACTCTAATTCATCCTATCAATATGTGCAAACCTATTATATAATATATATTTTTCTATTTATCTACTTCAAAAACTGATTGCAGAAATCAAATCTGATTCTGGGCAGAACGTCTAGAGCAGTGTTCTGTATTAGTGGTATTCTATGCAATGGGTCGGATTACACACAGACTGCAGAAGTTAAGGAGAATATGCATCCTGTTTGTTTCAAACGCAAAATGCACTCGTGTGTAGTTGGCTCAAAAATAATTATTTTATAAATTAAACTTAATCTATTTATTTTCAGTCCAACGCATGGATCTGCAGCCACTGGTGAACTGCTGCTGTTTCTTATTAGTAGAGATGATGAGTGACAACTGAGTCCTAGTTGACACAAGGCTGGTGTGCCCGAACATGGCAGAAGACTATAGAAATCATGAGTCAGATAGATAGATTGGAGCCACAACCTAGACTGATCTATTGTTTTATGATTTTGTATTTAAGTGATAATAATTAAATCTATTTTTTTTATTTGCCTAAATTTTATTAGTAAATTCACCTTGTCAAAGTTTCTATGATCAACACAAGAGTCAATCTATTCAACATTCAACTGGGCTCACCTCGGCCGAATGGTTGTTTCCTGATAAACCAAAATTTATGGGTAGCATGTCAGCCATGAAAATTTAGCTTTAAATCTGAGCTCGGATGAGTTGGACGAGTCTCAGACACCACCAAACGCCAGTGCTCCCTTAGATCTGCAGCCACTGGTGAACTCAAACTGATCATCAATTAGCTGACATGTTTACCAAACCTCTTAAGAAAATTAAATTTAACTATTTTGCTACAAAATTGTTAACTTTCTAATAAGTTAGTTTATTTTTTGTTGCTGTGTAATATATGATTTGTTTGTCATTCTTAAATTCTTAATGCAACTTATCAAAGTAATTGTAAAACCTGAAACTTTTATTGTCAATAAAATAAGTCCAGTCTTAGCGCATTTTGTAAACTTAAGTGTGAAGAAGGGTATATACCCTGATCAACTAAAATTATCACTTATTAGGCCCATCTTTAAGCAAGGTAGCCATGTTGTTTACGCAAATTACCGACTAATCGCAATTTTATCCGTGATTAACAAAATAACGGAAAAAATGATTGTTAACCAAATGACTTCTTTTCTAGAAAAACACGAAATACTGTCGAGTACTCAACATGGTTTTCGCAGGAACCGCGGCACGGCAACAGCTTTATCTGAGTTTACAAAAGATAGTAATAATTTTTTAAACAAAAAAAATCAAGTTTTGGCAATATTAATAGACTACAAAAAAGCTTTTGACACATTAGATCATGAACTGCTGCTTCCTGCTATGGACGAATGTGGAATTCGGGGCCCCATAAATAACTGGTTCCGTAGCTATTCAGAAAATAGGAAAATGCAAACCCTTGTGGACGAAAACTACAGTGATAGGGCTGAAATAAAATATGGTGTCCCAACAGGCTCTGTATATGGGCCCGTTGGTTATGTAATGCATGTAAATAGTGTTGCTAATGTATTAAAAATTGTAAGGTATACATGTATGCTGATGATATCTGCATACGTTGCCCAGGCAAAGGTTTTAAAATAATCCAGCAAAAAATTCAAAAGGACTTTGACAACATAACGAAATGGGTGCATGATAACGGCATTATTCTAAATCTAAACAAAACAAAATGTATGCACATACGATCACCATACAATGTTAAAGACCGAAATGGTATAAAAATTCTCGGTCATAGCCACGATTGCTTACATAAAAATCAGTCGAGTTGTAAGTGTCAAGAACTAGAATTTGTCAATAAATATAAATACCTTGGATTAACAATTGACAATCATATGAATTGGAAAACCCATGTTAAAGAAGTAAGTAAAAAACTGAGATGTGTTTTAGGAAAGTTTTTCTTTTTAAGTAGAATTTTAAACACATCAACTTAATGTTGTATTTACCATGCTTGAGTATGAATAAATTAAATTAAACTGTGATGAATGAAACCGGCATGCCTTAAAAGCGTGTAATAGACTGCTGACAAGAAAAACAAGAGGCACCATAGCGACGACATACGCAATACGGTGTGTCATTTTTAGACTTTTTTCGAATTTCATAATGTAATAGACATTCAGCGGATGGATGGCGCAATCACTTTACGAAATGTTGATTTATAAGTTTTAAAACTGGCCAATCAAGAAGATGTTAACAATATTCTAGTCTTAGAGCCCATAAATAAATTAATTTTTGATCTATAACTAAATTACAAGAAATACTCAAAAAACATGTACAGACGCCAGCTGGTTAAGCTTCCTATATGACTAGGGTTGCCAGATGCAGGCTTATTTCTAGGGTTACCAAAGGAGTTAGGTGAAGTCCAAGCTCCAACTCCAATTGTTGGACGGGTAGTAGAGAAATATATGAAAATTACTAGGGATATTTTGGTATTTATAAAGTGAAAACAAATCAAATCAAAATTGACTATACGTACATTTATGCAACCTGAGTGCAAAGCGTTCTTTAAAAAACGAATTATATTAATTATTAATTCCGAAAGAAAATACTTGACTCACTGTTCCACTTGATTATTATTTTGCAATTTGCAATTTTCATACCTGTAAGTTTCATACATAAAAGGAGATCATCAGGCAATTACAAGTGAATTTAAGCAGTTTTTCTTTTCAAATGGAATTAACAAATGTGGGTAGAGGAGATAAATAAATCTGACATACTGGTTATTCTCATTGCAATATCAAAATACAATTAATTTCGTCTTCTGTTTTCGATTGTGTTTCAGCGCGATAATTTTAATACCCATGGATGACATTACGGTTTGTCATTAGGGTTCTGCAACAAAGGGTAAAAACTGACCAAGTCTAAATAACGCGCTGAGGGTACCGAGTCTACTGGAACAATCCGGCGCGGCGTTTGTATGTTATATGTATGTATGAATGTTTGTTCGATGATAACTCGAGTATCGTTGATCCGAATGTCATGAAATTTGGCAGGTGAGTAAATAAGGCAAATAGAATTTTTAAGTTCGAACATTAAAACAAAAACGCCATCCTTGGCGCTAGTGAAATCGTTGAGCTATGAAAGACAGTAAAATTGCTTACTGGATAATGCCTCTTTGCTCTGACTTATTCAATAAACGCTCAAAAAAAAATTTTTAACAAAAAATAACAACCGACTTCAAATATTATAGCAACTATTCACTAAAAAGTTTTAAATAATTATTTACGGACCGATGGTACCAAAATAACACTTGCCGGCTTCTTTCTTCCTGAAACATTATGTTATTTAGAAGTCAGCGCTCTACTATGGGTTTTTGAGACACCGTTTGACCGGTGGCTCACCGACGATATGCTCCGCAAACGTGTCAGTATCACCGCGGATGCGGTGCACCGACAGCGCGGCGCACAAATGCAACTACGAGCTTTTTAACCGCAACAATTTTAGTATACGCTATTGGAGCTGGAATAACCGCGGCTGCTGGCACCAGACTTGCCCTCCAATTGTTCCTCGTTAAAACATTTAAAGTGTACTCATTCCGATTACGAGGCCTCGTAAGAGTCCCGTATCGTTATTTTTTGTCACTACCTCCCCGTGCCGGGAGTGGGTAATTTGCGCGCCTGCTGCCTTCCTTGGATGTGGTAGCCGTTTCTCAGGCTCCCTCTCCGGAAAGTCCGAAAATTCGGCGTTTCCGGGTGCACCTATGTAAATATACTCAATGCCGCCGCGCTGGTTTGAGTGATCGATCGCTTCGCTCCGCTCCGCTTCGCTCGGCTCCGCTTCGCTCGGCTCCGGAATGTATTTATTATAGTTCCTTATTTTAGTTCAGCATGCAAAATTTTTACAAACGTTTTTTAATTTTTTGAATGGATAATTATAAACAATGATTGTCATTTTTACTACGAAAAGATTCGTGGTTTAGATTCATACTGATATTGAAACGGCTACTGACGATTTTATAGTACGAATACAGTGAAACGAGTCGAAATCTGACAAAATCGTAAGTAGCCGTTTCAATATTAGTGTGAATAATTGACATAATACAACAAAACAAACGCAGAAAGTTATAGCATGCTGGATTGTTGTCGGTGTACTTAAGGGAGCAGTTTTGGGGCCATTTTATTTCGTAAATGTAATGATTTCTTATTTATATCGTACTTACTTTTGACTGAAAAAATCAATTGATCACAAAACAAGGTGCGAACCATGGTTCTAATGCTCCGTTTCTGTGCTATAAAAGCCCTATTCATGTTGTAGGCAAAACTATTTCCCCAGAATTTAATATACGATTTTCAGTTATTGCAGACTTATTTCATCCCTAAAACTGCGCAAAGCGTAACATGCTGAACTAATCTTCGCTTATCATATTCGCCTCGTCAAATCCTTTTCTTACTTACAAGCTTGTTTTTAAAAAGTTTTTTTATTTAATATTTTACTAGCTTTTGCCCGCGTGTACATACGAACATACAGATAGATAAAAATAAACAACATAATTTAAAATTTTATAAAACTTTTGAAAAAGTTCTACCAATATTAGACACAAAGTTTTTACTATGTTATAATTGGATTTTTTTGCTGTTTTTTGCTCTTTTTACTTAATAACGTTATTTTGCTTGTCAAAACGTTTCATTTGATAACCATATCAAGAAGGTGGTAAAAGAAATTTAGCCCGCCATCTTGAGGCGTCCGCCATATTGGTTTTGAAATGCATTGTCAGCAAAACCAAACGTGCGTACAATTTCACCTCAATTTGTTAGGGGAATTGGTTAAAAATTATAAAACAGACATACTTAGGTACTACAAGTAATAATAATAAAAAAAATACAACGATGGCGCCACGAAAAACAAAGATCCGTAGAGAGATGCATAGAAAATTGTGAAAATTAATCATCATTAAATTCGACAACGGCTAGAAGACTACTTAAAATATGTCATACCTACCAGGCCCAATCACTGTACAACTCCTCAATGAATGACAGCATATAATAACTCGAGATTTGGCAACAACTTTGTGTAAGGGTGTTGATTCTACATAAAAAATGTTACTATGCCTACCTGACCTTCGATCCTGAAGCTGCTTAATTAAAATTTAAGTAGCATCCAAAAAATCAGCAGCACATGGAAAGGGACTTAGCGAACACCAGAAAATTGATATTAATACCAAAGGAGAATGCCACGGGATCGTACCAAATGACGTCACAACCAAATAAAAGTCATAAAATTACTTTGATATTTTAAAACCCGATCAACATCTTTTTGATCAAAAAGTTTACTTAAATCTGGAATTCTAAGATCGTAATAAAAAATATTTCTTTAAATTAAAATATATATATTATTGGCTATGTAAAGCTTTTCATTTGTTCATTTTGAGACAATAATAACGAAGATATTGTATTTTTGAAATATATGTCGGCCCACTTTGGGGCCGGCATCAGTCGAATTGATTGATTTGATTCGACTGATGCCGGCCCCAAAGTGGGCCCTTTTTTTATTTGACCATGTTTAAAAAGTCTTGACAATACTCGACACGTCTCTATCGCTGTCTCTGTCTCTGCTTATAAAATGGCATCAACTTCCTTGGCAACCGACGCCCGCTCACCTTAAACATCCCTTAAATGTCCATTAATAATTACCTAATTTTTTGCTTTGCTAATGCCAACATCCCTACCTGTTTCCTAATGCTTGATTCGCTAATCTGCAAGGGTCAATTTATTTATTTTTCCGCATTTCTTTCTATTACTATCAGTGTTGTAGACCGTAGCAAGTAATTACTTACTGAAGTTACTCTTACATCTACGAGTGTTGTAGATCGTAACAAGTATTACTCACTGAAGTTACCCATATACTCGTATTTAGGAGTGTTGTAGACCGTAGCAAGTAATTACTTACTGAAGTATCCTTACATCTACGAGTCTCATAAACCGTAGTAAGTAAATACTTAGTGGACTTACGCCCATAAATTAAATTTCTCGGAGGCAAGTAATTACTTACTGAAGTTACCTATATTATTATATCTACGAGTGTTGTAGACCGTAGCAAGTAATTACTTACTGAAGTTACTCTTACATCTACGAGTGTTGTAGATCGTAGCAAGTAATTACTCAATGAAGTTACCCATATACTCGTATTTAGGAGTGTTGTAGACCGTAGCAAGTAATTACTCACGAAAGTTACCCTTACACGACGAGTGTTGTATACCGTAGCAAGTAATTACTCACTGAAGTTACTTAAATTATTATATCTACGAGTGTTGTAGACCGTAGCAAGTAATTACTTACTGAAGTTACTCTTACATCTACGAGTGTTGTAGATCGTAGCAAGTAATTACTCAATGAAGTTACCCATATACTCGTATTTAGGAGTGTTGTAGACCGTAGCAAGTAATTACTCACTGAAGTTACCCTTACACGACGAGTGTTGTATACCGTAGCAAGTAATTACTCACTGAAGTTACTTATATTATTATATCTACGAGTGTTGTAGACCGTAGCAAGTAATTACTTACTGAAGTTACTCTTACATCTACGAGTGTTGTAGATCGTAGCAAGTAATTACTCACTGAAGTTACCCATATACTCGTATTTAGGAGTGTTGTACATTACCTATGCAAGTAGTTTCATCACTTGTTCTCACAGGCCTGTCTATATACGTGTTTGGTTCAATTAGGATTTAAGTTGTTATGCATGACTGTTTATGTAGGTAACTACTATTATACCCGTATAATAATTTGTTAATTTTTGGAGAATATTTATAATTGTATATAATATAACATTGAGCCTAAAATAAATTGGGAGTATAGGTAAACTATAATATATTATCAATATATGATACTTTTATCATTTAAATAAATTTATTTATGGTATGTATCATCAGTATGATAAGTCGAAATAATATTTTGCAAATTTCGCAGTTATTGAAACTTGTCACTAATCACTTATCCGAGTCTTCAAGAAGAAAATTTGGCTGTATCAATAGTAACAGTAAGTTAAGTCTAATAGAAACAAGTTACCAATTTCTTTAGCAAATATTAATCATTCGGTCTCCTCATACGAAGTGCAAACAGTCCCAAGATAATTAATAACATTTAACTATTGCTATTGTCATTATAAATACATGAACATTGACTATATATAATATAAACGATATGAATTTATGAATATTATTATTAATTATTTAAATCCTAATGTCATTATATATATTATAAGTAATATTAATATTACTTAATATATTGAAATAATAATAATAAACAAAATAATAATATTAAATTTTTATTTATTAATATATAAATTATCAATAATATATTATATAATTATAAATATACGGTGATTGATTCTATGATTATTTGATTAAATAAATGACATAATTGAATATACTATAATATATAAATAATTAGAATTTCTCGCACGAGTATCGTATAATATTTTATAGCACAAGTGGGGAAAATGCCGACTTTACGCAAGCGCAGCGTGCGTAAAGTGGTCATTTTACGCACGGTGTGCTATAAATAAATTTATTGCTACACACCAGTTTCATTCATACTCAGTCATTTTTTCACTTAGAATTTTTAACCAATCTATGATGCGTTTTAGTTTTCGAGGATGAATGGATTTATATTACTATTTTGCTTTGATATGATATGTCATAGAGTGCCCACGTAATTATTTCTATCCTGGCAAGAATCATGCTCTTTACATCTAGCATTTTATTCACTAATTTATTCATATGTTAACGTATTACTACTTTAGGCAATATGTATACATGTACTTATATTATGCTCACTTCATACACAGTTTAAAAATCCATACAGTTGTCCAAAGAAGGCGTTCGGACGGAGCGGGTGTGCGAGGCGAGGCTCCGAACCGCTTGTTTGAAAATTGTATGTAGCTCGGTGGCTTACCTCCCGCGTCTCGCCCCGCAGGCCCCGCACAATAGGCATGATGACAATTTTTTTAAAATTATTCCGTCAGTTAGATAATCAGAAAATATTGGACACGTATTTTTTGTTTTTTCAATTGAACGAAAAATGATGAAGATATAGCCCGCTAAAGTTCCGCGTGACGTCACATCTAGGTACAATTTCACTTAGAAGTGACGTCATTTTCCCCCACTCCCAAACTTTGACGCGCTTTAAGGTTTAAAGATACTTTATTCTTACTAAAGACAATATGTCACTTACATAAGAAGAGATCTTAATTAATTAATTATAGTTTCGTCCATCCGCACAGACAACAATTGAAGGTGTTAGTAAGCTCCGCAGTTCACTTCTTTAATCTTATAACCACCTCTCTAACACCAGTTATTATTTATTTAAAATATGTTGAGCCAATTTACGCTTGAAATCATTAAAGAGTTCAGAATTTTTAATTTCTGAGGGTAGATTGTTAAAAAGCTGTGCTCCCTCATATGTGAACATTCTTTTGCCGTAATTTGTTCAGATCTTTGGTAGTATGACGTAGCTAGGCCGTCTTGTGGAGCGTTTAGACACTTGCCTGTGCTGGATAAATGAGATTGATGTGTGAATTGATTTTCTTAATATTTTTCTAACAAGGATGCATGTGCTGTAAATATATAATTGTTTTAGATTCATAATGTTGGTTTGTTTGTATAATGTAGTAGTTGGTGTTAAGTAAGGATAGTGAAATAACATTTTGATTAATTTATTTTGGATGATCTGCAGACCAGATAAACTGGTCTTACATGCACTGCCCCATATTTCGATAAGATATATGAGATGTGATTTTATCAACGAATTATATATTGTCATTCGCACTTTTCGGGGGAGAGAACGTACAATGCCACGTAGAGAACCCATTAGTGAAGATAGTTTTTTCTTTAGATATTCAATATGCGGCTTCCACGTTAATCGGTTGTCAATTCGCAATCCTAGATACTTTTCTTCGTGTTTCTCTTGTATTGGCATGTTGTTGATTCTTAATGGGGGATATGTATCTATAGGTTTGTTTTTTGCTTTAAATATAATATAGGATGTTTTAGAGACGTTGATTGTTAACAAGTTTGACTGCAACCAGCAGTTTAGAGCGTTCAAGTCTTCTTGTGCTAAAGCAATAATGTCACGTATGGAGGAACCAAAGTAGAATAGGCATGTGTCGTCTGCATATAGGGTTATATGCCCATGTAATCCTAAATCAGTGATGCTGTTTATATAAATTAAAAACAATAAAGGGCCTAAAATTGATCCCTGCGGGACACCAAAGGATATAAGTTGGGGTTCACTTTGATACTCGCTGATTTTTACTATCTGCTTCCTATTCATCAGATATGACTCAAACATACTGAGTGCAATGCCGTTTATTCCAATCGCGCTGAGTTTCCGTATTAGTAGGTTATGACTCACCGTATCAAATGCTTTCTTCAGATCAATAAAAATTCCTAGTGTAATCTTTTTACCATCGATATTCTGTCTAATCTTAGTGATTACATCTACGGTTGCAGCTAGGGATTGCTTTTTGGCCTTAAGCCGAATTGCCGTTCTGTAATGTAGTTGATGGAAATTAAGTAGGATTCTAAGCGTTTATAAAGAATTTTCTCAAAAATTTTCGAGAGAACTGGAAGAACTGAGATCGGTCTATAATTGCTTGGTTCGGTTTTTAAGCCAGATTTGTAGATGGGAGAGACTTTTGCGATTTTGAGTGTGTCGGGGAAGTGTCCTCTCAAAAGAGCTTCATTTATGCATTTGGTTAGTTGAGGGACTATCAAAGTTTTCAGGCATTTGATAACTTTAGTGCTGATGCCATCCAAACCAGTACTTGAGTTGGAGTCTAAGTCATCTATTATTTTAGTTACTTCACTATCTGTAGTTGGTGCTAGGTCTGTTAGTTGTGTTGTTCTGTCTGAGGAACCTGGTGATGGGATGGTAGTATCAGTTTTGTGGATGTATGAAGGGATTTCTTTAGCCGATAGCGGTCCAATAGATGAAAAGTAATTATTGAAGGTATTGCAAATTACAGTGGGATCGGTAATGGTTTTTGAATCACTTACAAGTTTAGGGAGAGCACAGCTAGTTTTTAATTTATTGTTAGAGAGGTCGTTAATTAGACTCCACATCTTCTTGGGTTTGTTGCTGCATTTCTTGAATTGATTGTGGTAATACGAATCTTTTGTTGCCTTGATAAGATTAGCTGTAGTATTTTTCTTCATATTAAACGCTTTATCTCTGTCATTTTTTGTTTGATTGACAAATGAAAAATACGTGTCCAATATTTTTTGGTAATCTAAATGACGGACTAAATAGAATTATATTTTGTTTACCCTGTCTACAAGCCTATTGCTCTGTCTGAGCGCTTTCGTTGGACAACTGGATTTTTAAACAGTTCTCCATCATTATTTTAGGCAATATTAAGACTAGTGAGTGGTTGTCATGTATTTTTTCTCCACCTTCTTTCTTCGAGTGAACAGAAAATGCTTTAAGCATTAAGTCTGCCCATTGTACCTACATGCTTGTGCAAAAATGTCAAAGCAATCTATTCTATTGCTGTAAATCGACTTTCACTTAGTTAAGTTCATAATTCGCGCTGGAAGAGCTTCGCTTGACCAATTATACTCCTCCCGCCCTTCACCTGCGGGTCCTTTAGGAGTGCTTTTTATTATCATTAAGAGCCCGAATAACTCCACTCTTTTTAAATTTTGTAATGGTTTGAGATCATCATTTTGAGCCATATTATGCAAATTGGATACTAAGTTTTATAATTTATTAGTTATACACGTTTTGAATATGCTCTTACATTATTAGGACCTTAGGCTAATTGCTTTAGGTTGTTTTTTCTTAATAAGCCCTTCAATGTATGTACCTTAGCACCACAACTTAAGGTTTATATTCGCACATTCGCAAAACATTTCAAGATTGTGACGGTATTCCGATAAAAATCCAAGTAACTTTATTAACTCACTAGATCTCTATTTGAGTTCGGCCCAACTTGGTAAAAATGTAATTCTAACCGGAGATATAAATATAAATATTATTAATGGAAACAATGAATCCAATTCTGACCTATATCTCGATATGCTCGCTGCTCATTGTTTGTTACCTGGACACAGATTTAACACTAGGATCAGCAGCTGTTTGGATCATATTTTTACTAACTTAGACAATGCGTACCAATTACCAACGGTAGCAGTACTTGATACTACAATTACTGATCATAAGATGGCTTTAATATATGTATATTCTAAATTAACCAATACTAGAGCACCGACACATCGTACAATAATAAATTACCTTGATGCATTAAAATCTTTACAAAGTAAAAACGTTTCTAATCTAGTGAATATAAATGATCCAAACGAGTTAGCGGACAGATTAATAAATGTGATCACAGAATGCTTAGTAGAAAACACAAAAACTTTTAAATTACCTTCTAACAAAAGAATAATTAAACCCTGGATTACTTCTGGAATTGTAAAATGTATAAAAAATAGAAATAATTTACAAAAGAAATTACGAAAAGATGAAACTAACGAAGTTCTTAGGATAACATATCGCAGATATCGTAATTTTTGTAACAACCTCATAAAAAAACTAAAGAAACAGTATGAAAGAAATCTCTTGGAAAAATCTAAAGCGAATAATAAATCCTTATGGAAATGTATTAAAAACCTTACTCATCTAAATGGACAAAAAAATACAAATATAGAACTTGCTAACCTTAAAAGTACTCCTACAAAATCGGCAGAATATGTAAACGATTGTTTTAATACTATAGGTAAGTCGTTAGCTGAGGAAAATGATCCAAGTTTAATAGAAAATAATAGGTACTTTGATTCCTTGCCTTCCCAAATTAACTCCATTGGTATATTGGAACCAGAAACGAATGAAGTAGAGTCAATTATAAACAACCTTAAAACCGAATCAGCTGCTGGATGGGATGGAATTCCAACTAAATTTCTTAAACTAGCCAAATTGGAACTCGTTCCAATAATTAATAAACTTAGTATTTTATCATTTCATCAGGGAGTATTTCCAACTGCTCTCAAGCGTTCGGTTATATTTCCAGTCTATAAGAGTGGAGATAGAGATGATATCAATAATTACAGGCCTATTTCGGTACTACCTGTGATTTCAAAAATTATTAAAAAATTAATAAATAATCGGCTCATTAAATTTCTTAATACTTATAACCTCCTATCAGATTCTCAGTACGGTTTTCGTCCAGGTATAAGTACTGAGGATGCTATATTGGACTTAACAAAGGATATAACTAAACATTTAGATAATAAGAAGAAGACCTTATGTATTTTCTTAGACCTCAAAAAAGCATTTGATACCGTCTCTATTTCCACTCTAAAGAGAAAGCTGGACAAAATTGGTATTAGAGGAACGTTTTTAATGTTACTCAGTGACTATTTACATGGCCGCACACAAAGAGTGAAGCTTGATGATAAAATATTTAGTAAGGATGTCCTCACCTCTGATTATGGTGTTCCGCAAGGTAGCGTCCTTGGACCTACCTTATTTTTAATATACATCAATGACCTTACCAACTTAAAATTAACAAATGGACGTGTTTTTTCCTATGCAGATGACACAGCCTTACTTTTTCATGACGATAACTGGTCGGACGTTTTCGAGAAGGCTCAGTATGGATTTGATAAAGTAATAAAATGGTTGAAACTACATTTACTATCTCTTAACACAAGTAAAACTAATTACATAACGTTTTCAATTCGTGACCATATGCAACCAGATGAAAATTTCAGTATTACGGCTCACACATGTTATTCTGAAAGCTGCAATTGCTCCAAAATCAACCAGGTCAAGTCTACAAAGTATCTCGGGATCATTATTGATAAAAACCTATCGTGGTACCCTCAGCTTGAACTAGTGGCAAATAGAGCACGGAAACTAATTTGGCTCTTAAAATACCTTCGCGACTTATCTAATAAAGAACTCATTATTTACATATACAAAACTCTTGTGCAGTCTATTCTATTATATTGCATGTCAGTTTGGGGTGGCACCTATAAAACTAAATTTATCAAAGTTGAACGTGCACAGAGAGCTGTCTTAAAAGTGGCTTTACGTAAAAAAAAAAAAACCTTTCGTACCTATGAATTATATAATGAAGCAAATGTTCTTACGGTCCGACAATTATATATTCACCAATGTATCTTAAGGATCCATAAAAAGATACCTATAGACACGAACATTTTAAACAAGCGTAACCCCCACTCAGTAATAAAATCTATAAAATACAATACAACCTTTGCTTCTATTCAATTTTGTCAAAAGTCAATTTCAATCTACAACAAAATAAATAGAATTCTAAACATATATGGTATGACTTACAATGAATGCAAAAATAAACTTACAACATGGCTAAAAT
Source organism: Ypsolopha scabrella (assembly GCA_910592155.1). Classification (NCBI taxonomy): domain Eukaryota; kingdom Metazoa; phylum Arthropoda; class Insecta; order Lepidoptera; family Ypsolophidae; genus Ypsolopha; species Ypsolopha scabrella. The sequence continues at coordinate 4,181,956 of OU342985.1, read as the reverse complement.
CGCTGAAATACGAAGACACTGAAAAAGTTTTGTAACACTAAAACTATGGAATATGAATTATTTTATAGTCTATATATATATATATTTGTAAAATTTCATAATAAATTTTGTACTAGCTTAGATTCGAACTGTAAAATCTCCACCAAACACAATCAAATACTCACACTATACAGATACACACTTAACACACCCAGTCTAATCACAATAATATATCTTTATACGAGTATTTAGATAGCATATTACTGAAATGTCAATTTAACATATTTCTTTTTGTAAATAGCTATAAGTAAAAAAAAATAAAAAAATAAAAATAAATGTATTAGATATTATCCTTGCACCATTTGATGGCACTTATAAGAAAGAGGGGCTCTTCTAATACAGGTTTTGCAAAACTTACTAGGAGAGACCCACAACTTAATAATAACGAAAATGTAAGGAAATAAAGAAAAATTTTGTTTGTTTTGTTTGTTTGTTTGTATTTCCCTTAAAATGTAACTTATCACAAGAGCGTAAGGTTTAATTTCGCGCGTCATACGGCAACGATTAAAATGAAGCTACGACCGATGTGAGTTGATTACATTACAGCTCCAAGCGTTCCCTGTGTTTTAGCAACAAAATGTTCGTGTTGGGAGCCGGCTGGTTGGCGCTATTTCTATTTATGACATCATCTTGCGTCGGGCTTACGTATCGCTGCACGCTTTAAATGGAGTCGACTGCGAGATGTCTGCAGCTGATGCCGTTCCGCGGAATGATCCCGAATAATGGCTTTTGAATACTTTCGTCAAGTCACTGCGAGGTCACCCTGATCGACCCGCGTGGGCTCCGCTTGCGAAACCCTCATTAATTCAAGATTCCCTTTAAGTGACTAGCACCGTCGCTCGAATAAAGATACGATCTGATACCGGCTTATTCTTGAAACTGTTTATTTTAGTGTTTCACTTTATTGCAAGCAAAGCTATTAGTTTATAAAAGAATTGTTTGTTCTTGAAGCTAAGTCGTTTCTTGCTGCATCGATGTTATTATAGATTAATTTGGTGTTTAAAATTGGTATACTTGAAAACGAAATATATATTTACCTGGTTGTGCTCTTGAAGAAGTTGTTGCTTTCTCTGTTCATAAGTTCCGATCTGAATTTGCTCATTTCTTCTTCCATCTTCCTCATTTCAGTGTCGAACCTCTCCCTGATGCTGGAGAATTCAGTGTCGATGACAGAAAAATCTCCGAGCTTAATGCAGGACCTTCTGAACTTTTTTGTAAAATTCCAGCCGTCGTATTAGAGTTATATAAGTTCAGAGAGATGATCACTTAACATATATTTTTATTGGATTATTTAGTCTTTCATTTTATAGTTATGTAATTTTATAGATGTACAAAAAATACGTAATGTGACCGGATTTATTCAAAAATAAATTATAATATGTAGGTAATAGAATTATTTTCTTCAGAGAGAAGAGCGATGCATTGAATGAGGTTCAATAGATGAGAGAAGACAGAGAAGAAAACTAGAAAACTGTTAATCAACGTAGATTGTACATAGAGCCCTTGAATCCAAAGCCGCAAATGTGAATAGCCTTAACGTCATATTACATATATGTTATATATATTTTTGCATCCTAATACAGCTGAAGCTAAATGACCGATTTAGTCGCTAGCTCTCCGTCCATTAGGCGTCACCTAGGCCACATAAAACTCGGCCGCGCGAGTTGACACCTTTCCATTAAATCAATTTTATTAGGGGTCAACTCGGCCGACATTATAATAATGTATATATATATTTTATTATTATAATTTATTATGAAATACAAATAATATTATACAAATAATCACAAAAATTGCTGATGAACTCTTGGGTTCAAGAACTAATTTGTCCATGTTCTCAATAAAGAAAGCAATGTCCAAAGGGAAAAGCGGGTAAAAATCTCTTTTTTTCACAAGATTCTAGACGGTTAATTGTTTGATTGTTTCTTTGATATTTCCCGGAATATTTAACCAGTTTGCTTGCTTTTATATGAAATGTTGTTTTCACCTTTCTTCACCTTCATTCACTTTGTTTATTATTATCCCCCGTTTTCGCTTTCCGGAATTGTTTTGACAAATTTATCTGTCGTGTTAATTGCAATTATTATTAAATTCAACTCGTACACGATGTTGTTATGGACAATTCGACATATTTCATATTTGTTACCAACTAAACAGAATTTGTTGAAAATATTTATGCTGTGGAGATCAAAATAAACAGTTCGGAGAAAATTTTAATTGAGGAATTACCAACCTGTATACAAGGTGACATTTATTTATGCAGCTAAATTCATACTGTAGACTCGGTAAGTGCTCAGTATCAAGGTTCGATGACCCTTGTTAAATTCGTAAATTTTATTCGTATTCCCTAGAGACGAAAGCACAACCCCAATTACTATATAGGAGGACAATATTTTATTTTGCGAAATTAGGAAAAAGTGTTATCGATCCGTGATACTGATCAGCGATCAGACTGATCACTTAGCAAGCCTCCAGTATGAATTTGACAGCATAAATTGATGTCACATTTTCTACTGGAGCTCTCAGAAGACGTACATTAGTTTTCGATTTGTGAGGTAATAAATCAAAAATGCCCCTACGTTATACCCCTAGAAAAAATGACGTTGTTTTGGAGAAAGGAGGTGAAATGGAGTCCCAAAAATGTAGCAAAAAATGTCGAAGCTTGAATATCTTAGCATCAATAATTTAATCAAGACCAATACTGGTACTTCATATGAAGTCTATATTCTTACAAATAGATTATGGCTGCCATTTACATATAAATTTATTTTTCTGATAAATATAATATAGCGATACATTAGCACTACATGTGATTTTATAAACATTGCCGCGTGCTTATCATTGGCTGATAAGGGAAAACGTGCCCTCAAACGCAGAAACTAGAATCAATATCGAAAGTCTAGATAAGTTTATCAGAGACATACAATAGAATGCATGTCAGAACTCAGAATTGTTTGATAGACTCGCGTGTGAAGTAATGGATTATCAACTCCTTCGGGGGGTCTAGTCTAGCACGCCCCGTCGATACATGTATGTCTTTCCGTCATACATGGGCGTAGCTATAGATTTCTCATGGAGGTCCAGGGATCCAAAAATTTGGATTGTTAGCTGATCGGCCGTCTGAATATGATTCGTCTCGCTTGTAGAATTTCGTAATAAGATTTACTAACATGGATCGATGTAATCGGAAAATAAATCAATATTATTATTATAAACCTTCAACTTTTTCAGGGCTAGTTTCTTTTTTCCGAAAACCACTGTTTTTCGTACACTACGGATATTCGAATATTCGTTTCTGTAAGTACATCGGTATCACAAGTAAAGGCTTCAAACTTTACCCAGTTAAATGTGCGTGCGACTAACAGATATCCGGGGGACAATAACTTTGAAATGAAATGGCAATTTGATGTGTATTCTGACTTAAAGTTCAAGGATTGGGGCTGAGGGTTGTATTCGCAATTTGGTACAAAACTTTATGATATTACTAGAGGACGCTCGCGGCTTTGTTTACGTGGATTTACGGTAAAGACAACCCGTTGCACCCGTTGGGGACGCATTATCGATACAAAAGTTTACATTCCATCTCACCCTTTTATGGTTGTATTTCTAAAAAACTCTTTCTTACGAGATAGCTTTTAGCGAAATAATTGCGTTTGTTTGATTCCTTACTGTATTGTTATTATTTAACCTATAGTTTTGCAATTAATATGCAAGATATTTAAGGATTCACTCCATAAATCATAGACTTTAGAAACACGATTACTCGCTACCCCGCTGTCCGCAGTTCTGTTTCGGCCATCAGACGGGGAGCCTGTATTACTTGCGCTTTAAGGCGAGGTTATCCAGAAAAATCTGTCCTGCTCAAACGCTTTCATTTTTCATATGTTCATCCCGCTCAGCGGAAGCAGGCCGCACTGAAAACTTGCGGTTTTGAAAAGTTTTGATTTATTATTTTATAGGTACATTACAATCGCGCGGGCAATCTGTGAAACTACTAAACCGATTTTGAAAATTCTTTTACTGTTGTAAAGGTTAGACTTTTCACTTGAACAATGGCCATTATTTACTTATGTTTTTAGACTTATAAAATACAACATATCGATATAACATGAATCTTCAACGGGGTGTCAGAGGTGTTTCCAAGTGTGAAGTTTGAAATGCGAGTCACAGTCCACACTTAGTAGGTGAGAGTGGGGTGAGACGGGGTCCTTAAGGTTTGATGGTGAATAAAATTGACCGTAATGAGTTTTATTAATTTGTTTTATTCTTATAATCTTCTTTGATAATCAGTCCTCGTTGTTAACGTGTATTTGGCAGTCTAATCAGCATAATAAAATAAATAAAAAACAAAAAGTAGAAATACACCCTCATCCCCATCATGCCCCACCCCTAAGGTAAGATGGGGTACCCCCGTGGGTAAGATGGGGTACCAATAGGGGGGCAAGATGGGGCACGCCGTAAACGACCATTTACTGTTCACAATGTTCACAAGTGTACACGGTATCTGCATCTTCCTCATCCAAACCTGCACAGCTCCAGTGAGCCCATTTGCCGCATGCTGAACAAGCAGCCCAGCCTTCATTTGAGTCCAAATATAGCCCTTTACAATACAAACAATGTGTATTTTCCGTATCGCTGTCAGTATCAGTATTACTATTCTTGTTTAATTTATTCTTAGCCCCTTTTTTCTTCTTTGTTACTCTTCTCTTCTTAGTTGCAGGTTTTTTTTGAGATTTTTTAAGTTCCCTCAACTCTTTATGTCGTATATTTTTTCATTTCCGTTTTTTGTATTTAACGTTTCATTCCGCATCGCGATTGCAGAGACCTAATAGTTTTTTCAATAAAAACATTACACCAAATATTAATTATTTCAGTTCTCGGATGTATACGGTTTCACAGGCTGTGGTAATTAAGGGTGCACTACCCGCACTTGACACGGTTACCGAAGCGACGAGCTCACTAGCGCCATCTCGCTCTTAACTACATACTTCTCGCTCCCTCTATTTATTAGCCAATGCAAGAAACTATTTCGGTTTGTTCAGTTTCATATTTACTTTGTGTAGTTATATGTGAAATTGCTTTTAATTTCTCTCATGTATTTCCTGGTATCTTTAATAATAGTACATTTCCAGTACTACTTATAAAGCTAATAGAGTTACTAACTTTTGCCCGCGGCTTCACCCGCGTTGTATTAGTTTTTGTGTACTCTATAGAATCTGTCAATATTTATCGGACTGTAAGTAAACATAGCTGGTGAAATGTTGAAATGTATGTGTTATGCGCCTCTATGTTTCCCATTTTGTAAGTATGTCTCTTTTATAGCTTTTCCATGGTAAAAATTAAATAAACACACAATTTTCAAAATATTTCGGCCTCTTCTATGAGGCCGTCATCAGTTGAGTGAGTCATGATGACGGCCTCATAGAAGAGGCCGAAATATTTTGAAAATTGTGTGTTTATTTAATTTTTATTGATATAAGTAATATTTAAAGAAAATAAAAGTCTAAATATAGCAATTATATCTTTATTTATATTTTCCATGGTAACAGATTTATGGTATAAAAAGTAGTTTTGTTGTATTCTAGATCTTTAGTTTTGCAAAGTTTCAGCCCAATCGGTTGAATAGGTACTGCGTGAAAGGGTGACACATCAATTTTCTATAGAAACTTGACATCTCATTTTCATCCCATGGGAACTGATATATGGGATAAAAAGCAGCCTATGTCTTATTCAAGGTCTAGAACTACATTTATGAAAAATTTCAGCCCAATCGATTTAGTAGTTATGGCGTGAAAGAGTAACAAACATCCATCCATCCATACAACCAAACTTTCGCATTTATAACACTCGTATTATTGGGATGGGATATGAAACTGTTCATAATTTAACATGATTATCTGTTCCTTGTTTTGGAGCCCTGCTCATTTTATAAATTAATTAATTTGTTAAATTTCAGTCCAATTTTTTTTTTTCATGTATCCAAGCTGCTAGCCAATGAATCGCGATGACACTTTTATACATACATACATAGGCTACTTCGGATCCCATAAATGAAAAAGTTCTCTAGGTTCCTTCAGAAATCCTAAATTCACACGGGCGTAGCCCGGGGAAAAATCTAAATTTAATTTATTATATTAAAAGCTTCCATTTTGGGTTTATCTCATAAATATTAACTAGCTAAGACGTATTCACCTGAGATAAGGTACAAATTCATCAGCGCACGATGACACGAAATTTAGTTACGGGGACGCGACCGTGTCATCTATTTGAATTAACTACAAAATTAATATTTAAGATTGTTTCCTTGTCGATTAGATGTATTAAACACAAAAGAAAATATTATTACGTCTCAATGCAAAAGCTCCTTTTAAAACACTTGTCTATTATAGTTTAAAAAACTGGTCAAGTGCGACTAGGACTCGTGCCCTGAGGGTTCCGTACATACCATTTAAAACACAAACTTATTCCTAGAGCACTTAGCTTAATACTGACGATCTATTAAACTCACGTATCCAAAAGGTGTACTTAAGTTGGTCCATAAATAATTTAATGTAAGTAATTATCAGATTTTTTTCCTAAACGTTTCTGAATTAACAGGAAGTACTATTCAAAAACTTTTTTTCGCATTATATGCCTGATTTCTTAACGTTACTATGGGGCCGTAGAATCGTGTAAGAAGTATTAGTTTCAACTTGAAATCTCTAACGGGGCCCGAGAAAAAGCGTCTTGACATGTGGGCAGACAGAAGGACAACAAATTGATCGTATACGGAATTCTAAAAATCCTCGATGTGCAATTGAACCTTAAAGTTTTAGTGCCAATGCAGCTATATATTTTTCTAGACGCAGATGTGTTCACTACTAGGCAAAGCCTCTTTTATATTTATACTATTTCATATCACGTCTCAGTATGTGCCCATATTTATATTCTTTATCTTGTAAAATGACTTGGGTATTATTTAACAGCCTTAATGAATTTTGCACATAACTTATCTCGTCTTTTGTAATATCTGTAGACTCTTTCGTATAGCGGAGTAATTAAAGAGAACAAAACAATTTCACATGATGGTAATGAAAACTAAACCCCTTGGGTGCGTATAGCTGACCTTACACATTACTAACACTAGCGCAATCCTAAAGTTATACTAGTAGTTGCTCGTTTCGTAACAAATACATGAGTTAATATTCTTATCTCCTTATTTTTAGAGTACGAGATGACTTTATACAATAACATATTTCTTTTCATGTTGATTGACAAATATTATAAGAAAAAAAAAACAAACATCCTGGTTCATCTTTTAAGGTTATCTGAAACTGGTCTCCATAACCATGTCCCATAAATACCTATAAAACTTTACCTCTTAATCTTGAGACCCAGGTTCGATGCCCGGTCGGACATGCACCAATGAGTTTTTCGGAATTCATGTGCATGGTATTTGTTCTTACTTACCACTTGCTGAACGGTGAAGGAAAACATCGTGAGGAAACCTCCATGCCTAAAAACGTGTATTTGTGCCCGAAAAACGGCAATAGGGCTTACCACCCATCACGTTGGGACGTAATAATCGTCGGTGAAACGCGGGTGTGCCGAGTGTGGACTGTCCTTCGGATACGGAACCCTAAAAATGCAAATCATTATCGGGATCCTATAATTTCTTTTTCCTTTCGCAGATATAATTTATTACAGTCCAAACATTTTCAATATTAGATAGTACCTGCAGTACACCATGACAGTTTTCATTGAATCATTCCCATCCATCTATTCATCCATCAGCCTGTTTTGTTCACTGCTGAACATAGGCCTTTCAAAGACTTTGCCACTCTTGGCGGTCGTTCTGGAAGAAATGCTCAAACTCACACAGGAACAACACGGGTGGGTTGGTGAAGAGTCGTGAATGATGATCGTACAACACTTTACAGTCCGTTTGGAGTTGATTGACAAACCCCAGCCAGCAGTGAATCAATTACAGAAAAAACTTATTTTTGGGCGGTACAGCTATTTAGTGAGATTTCTTTCAAAAAAGCTGAGTAATCGTTTCTGATGGTTAATTATAGAAACACAGTTTAAGCGATAAAATACATATTTTATCATGTTACACGTACTTATTTTAACATACTCATTCTAATGATAGTGTTAAGCTGATAGGTGATAGGTGATTTATTTTTAATTTAGGGATGGATGACATGGAACAATTTGCTCGGAAATTATCAAACTTTAATTTTGGTGTTTGTGTAGTTGTATGTTCGGAATATTGCTTAAAAACAAATAATACATTTTTCATACTATTTAATACTTTATGCGTAGGCTTTTTAAATTTAGCAACAACAGCACTGAAATATATAATATGACAAAAAGAATAATATTTTTCAAGTACATAGTTATTTTGCGTATTGCACCAATAATTAAATTATGATTCATGATTGTGATTTTAAAATACACCCGGTTAAACGGTTTTCGTAAAGCAATAGTTAAATAAATGGTGGATATGGAAGAGTCTGAAGAAATGTGTCAGGATCATAGCATATGGAAATATGTAGTCTTTGCCTACTCCTAGAGTTGTATGTATCTTTGATAATTTTCAACTCCGCCATTACATAAGCTTCTCCATGAAATAGTTAAAAATTAGTCTTTTTACACAATTTCCTTATAACCTAACAGGAATATAATAAATTACAACGAATTTTAATATAAACTTTGGTAAGCTCTAGCATGGAAACACAAAAAATCGTATAGTAGATATGGTGTTTTAAGGTCCCGCGCTAAACTTATCAAAATAAATTAGGTATAATTCTAAACGCTTAAGTTATATTATAATGATCATACATTAATATATATGATATAATATTAATTATATATAAATTCATCATTTATATATGTGTATAATAATATTACAAATTAATAATGATATATATTAATTAATATTATTATATTCGTAATATTTATGATTGTAGAATTATTATCGTTATCATCGGATTTAAGTCTGGTGAGCATGGAGGCCACTGTTGTGAAGAAATAAACCGTGGAACGTGATTTTGTAAAAAATGTTGAGTCTGCCGAGCTTTATGGGACGGTGCCGAGTCCTGTTGGAAAGTCCAACGGTTTGTACCAAATAGCAAACATAGCGACGACATGCGCGACTGACTTCAAGCTACCGACTATAGGGCCATTCATAAGTGAAAATAATTATAGGGTAGATTGTGTATCGTTAACTGACCACATTGAAGAAAAATTCTTTTTTTGGTCAATTTTTAGGGTTTCGTACCCAAAGGGACCAACGGGACCCTATTACGAAGACTTCGCTGTCCGTCTGTCACCAGGCTGTATTCCATGAACCGTGATAGTCAGACAGTTGAAATTTTCACAGATGATATATTTCTGTTGCCGCTGTAACAAATACTAGAAAACAGAATAAAATAAATAAATATAGTTTTTAACATAATACATATTATATATACTTAATATATTATATTATGGTACATTGATAAGAATAATGGTACCCCGCATTGCTGGCTTAGCCGAGTTTCGGGACCCTTGGCAACTTCGTGTATTACTTCTGTGCATGTACACATATATAATCATTGTTGTTTTAATTTACGTCTTTTGTAATGTCTTTCATGCAATAAAGATATCAAATACAATTTTATTAATATAGTATGTAAACAAAAAAACATATTTTAAAAAGGCCTACTATAGTGGGCCAAGCGAGCATTCGTGTAACAAAAACAGGCGCGTGTACTGTAGTGTTAAGGCACGTTTTCACCAATTAATATACCGTGCGAATATGGCTTTCTGAAAGTATTGACCGAATCTGTTGGATTGCTGAATGTGGAACATCGTAGAAGAGAATGCTTGCTGCAAGTCTCACTGTAATATTCACAGAAGGCCGATTTGGTAAAAGTAGTGATCAGACGAGTGACCTACCCTCTTATTGTCTAACTTCAATAGCCATCGCTATAGCCATCAAAGGTGCCGTGATTTCTAGCCAAACACGGTGCGTTTGAAGGCGATTGTGATGACTGTCGACCTTAGACAATAAGGCCCCAGATTGTGTTACAAAAAAGGTTGAGACAAAAGGTGGACATTTATGTCGCTTCGGTGTATGTAACACGACTTATTTGACAGGACTAAGATTATTTTAAGCATCGTGTCCTTGTATTTTTGATACAGAAAGACAAAGACAGAATGCTTGAATTAAGTTTAATCCTGTCAAATTAGTTTAGTCGTGTTACACCGAATCGACACCATTCCATCCATCCATCCATCAGCCTGTTTCGTCCACTGCTAGACATAGGCCTTTCCAGGATTTCGCCACTCTTGGCGGTCCTCCTGGAAGAAATGCCCATACTCACATACGCTGAGTAGATGAGTATATTATTATTAATTAATCTATACTAATAATAAAGTAGTAAAATGGGTTAATGGTATTGTACTGGGGACAAAACTAGAAATTTTGGAATTTTTGTCTGTATGTATGTTCCGTTTTAACTCAAGAACTACTTAACGGATTTGGTTTCAGTTTTTTTATTATCATCGTTGTGACCCTGGCCAGCATATAGGCCATAAGATGTGTTAATAAAATAACGCCCAAGCCGAAAACGGGGCCGAGAATAATTAATACTATTATTGTATAATTAACCCTCCTAATTCTCATTATCGCTACAACAATAGGTCGCTGATTCAGTTTAAAGATTATTATGTTTCGATCTAATGATTTAAATACATAATCTCCTACTTCCAGGCCGAAGTACACAAGCGAAATCCACCAACTCCTGTACGGTATGAACTGTGAACGGCTGGCACCCATCATAGAAAACACCGGAATGGATCTCCGCACATTCCTACTGATGCAAGATGAAGACATGACCAGGCTTGGCATCAACCTGCCATACGAGAGACAAAGCCTGAAGTATGGACTGAGGAAGTTTCATGTCAGGGGATGGAAACTCAGTTCGGTCGCTGGGTTGTATGCTAGGAAGAATGAAAATTATAGGTAGGCTTGTTTTTGATTTCCTAGGCTAGACTAATTTTTTAAAGTTGAAACTTTTTATTGGGTATAATTAAAAGTTTATAGAGACCGGTTGGGTGCCTGTTAATTCGCGATACAACTACAGACCATTCACTATAAGAAGTCCCGTGGCTTAGGAAATGGTAGCACTGCATATAATGTTGCCAATGGCTCACGTAGCATTCACCCTACTACACATTCATGAGTCATTTTCAAAAAAAGTGTATCGTGACACAAACGAAACACAATGGAAATGGAATTTTTCGTTAAACATAGGATCATAATGTTACACAAAAGAATTTATAAGGAACAGCTCATATTGGTGTATATGTACCTAAAACTAAGTATGTATATAATTCTATCATTAATCATTATGATAATAGTTAATGTCAAAATTAAAAACATACTTTTTTCACTTTTGCGCTGCATTAGCCCCTCTCGCACTGCGCGTTTTTTCGCTTGGAGTGAGAGTGACAAAAATAAAATCAGATGTTCCATCTCACGGAGTCCGCTAAGGTGGTAACGGAGGATCTCGGTGCAAAATGCATATCATAATATTGTTTTCCTTACTTTTGAATAAAAAAGTATGCAATAAATGCGTTTTAAGCTGCTTGTTAATATATTAGTTAGGTGATCACATGAAAATTATTCCATTCTAAGCATTACATTCTGACTGCATTACATTACAACTGTAAACACGCTTTAAAGTTTGTTAATGTAATGCAAACGAAATGTAATACAGTAAAGTACATAATTTTTTTTGTGAAGACTTATTAATAAACAATTTCCGAAAATTGCTATAAAACGCATTTATTGCGTACTTTTTATTCAAAGGTAAGGACAACAATATTATGATGTGCATTTTGTACCGAGGTAAAAAGTTACCCCATAAGTCCGTTTAGCTATGGTTGTGTAGTCACTAACTTGTACAGATAACCACATTTTGTGTGTGTGGCGCGTTTTTTAGCACTGGCGAATTGTATTTTCGTGTTACTAGAAGTCCCGCTAATTGGATGATCAGAAAACTTATAAAACTTCCTGGAGAGCCCCGTTATTGAAATATGGCACAAAAAGAGATCTTTTGGCAACAGTGAAGGAATTAATCCAAAACTCACTGATACGTTTGTAATTTTTGTACACTTTGTAACGGTACGGCGGAACTCTCGAGAACGAGTTGCTCTCGCACTTGACCGGTGTTAATTCGTGTATTTATTGAAGATCCGCGACCATTTGTTTTTGCACTTGTGATCGTGACTAAACAGTTTGGACCTAGTGTACGACCCTGAGTCACATTCGTAGAGACTACTCTACTGGTTAGACCTTGGTCGCGTTTGACTTATTTGATCGACTTAGCTTGGTTTTTTGTTAGCCAAGGGCTGGGGAACTTACGTTTAAACATTACGTACTAAGTTTCATACAAATTAACTCATCTTATAGCACACGTATAGAAGTAAATCAGAAAACTACGTCTGATATACCCACAGACGTATAACTACTAAATAGCAGACCTAACATTAATAATAATAACAAACGCGTTAGAGTCGATGCGTGGCAGTTTTTACTGCCTTTGTCATCGACACTGTCAGAGATGGATCCACGATGAAGAGGACCAACAGTATCTTGGGCCATGATAAAAAGCATCGGAAAAGCGAAAAAAAGCATAGATCAAAATATTTTTTGCACGGGCAAAGCTGATACTGGGATTAACGGTAAATTTAAAGCAGCCGCGGCTAAAATACCTTTTTTTCTCTCGAATGTGTGCAAACATACAAATTAAAGCGACATAATTGATTGATTACATAAGAGATAAGACCCAGGAGACTATCATTCTTTTCAAAATAAACAGGAAAACGGAATAAAATTATAACTCGATCAACTTTATGTATCTAAACACAAATTGAACATGTTTTTTTGGACGACACATTCGGGCCAGACGGAATTACATTTAGGAAGCTTAGGTTTAGAATTATAATCTAGAAAAACCAAAGTTGCCTATTCAATGACCGTTTTCGAAGAGAAAATAAAAAAACCGTATACTTAATATATGTCAATCAGCCAGCTCCGTATTCGCATCCGCAAAGATTTTATGGTGACATAATATATTATACCTATGATAAAGTAATAAATCATAGTGTATCTTCCAACAAATCATTTAAGCCCGTCAAAAGATTCATATAGAAAACAGAACATATGTACTACTCAATGAATTTGGATGCGGTTTTCTTTATTATCATCGTAGTGACCGTGGTCAACATATAGGCTATAAGGGGTGTTCATAAAATAACCGCCAAGCCGAAAACGCGGACGGAGCTGCGAGTAAAGGGTGGTAGAACTAAATAACTTAGATAAATAGGCTAGTAGACAGGGTAAACAAAATATTATTCTATTTAGTCCGTCATTTAGATTATCAAAAAATATTAAAATATGATGCAATTATTGATGATATAAGTTTAAAGACAAAAGAGGGTATTATTAAAGAAGATGAAATAAGATTAATTAATGAAATTTGTCAAGAATTCTTGAAATTGCATGCAGAAACTGTACAATTGTGCACAGATAAATCAACTAAAATGGACGAATTTGACCTAAAAACTGCATTGAATTTATTGCCTGTAATGACAGATATTGAGTCCAATACTAAACAATGTATTGAATATTACGGTTCAATTCTTAAGAGTACGGAATCCAAAACTAACTTAATACAGTTTGTTTTAAAGAATAGGTTGTCTCAGACGGCTAAACTGAAAATGAATTCTTCTTATAGTAGTGTTAATGACCTAATTAAGGACATGAGAAAGCAACTGCTGGCGCAGAAATCTTCTACAGCATTTCAAAGTAAGTTGCAAAATGTTAGACAAAATGATAGCACTTTGACAGATTATGGTAAAGAATTAAGTGATCTGATGGTTGATCTTACGATTTCACAAGCCGACGGCAACTCAGCAAGTTTTGAAGTGTTAAGACCCTTAAATGAAAAGCTAGCTATCAAACGTTTTGCTGATGGTCTGCGGAATCGTAGATTATCCACATTACTAGCCGCTCGAGATTATAATTCTTTGAAGGATGCTATTCAGGCTGCTATTGATGAAGAAAATTCAATACCATCTACTTCAAGAGGAGAAATTTTGTCAATACAGCGAAATAACGGTAATTTCCAAACTTTCAGAGGTAGAAATGGATATTTCAGAGGAAACCCGAATGTTCGCGGTAGAGGTAACTCTAACTATCAGCGAGGTCACAAAAACAACAATTTTCGTGCAAATAATCATGGGTGGAATCGCTACGGTTCTTCATGGCGCGGAAGATACAACTACTCAAACCGAGGTAGGTACAATTATAATAACTATCGCGGAAACCAAGGGAAACGCAATGAGCAGGTTCATGTTATAGCACAGATATTCAACGTAGCAACGACACAGAGCTACAGAGAATCAACGTAGCACATTTGCTACGCCGTAGCAAATGCTACAACTACAGACGAGTTGGTAGATTTTTACACGACTGACTCCAAAAAAGGAGTGTGTTGTTTTCAGGGTTCATGTGGGTATTTTTCTTAATTACATCATAACTTCTTAATGCCTGAACCGATTTCGAAGTGGGTGGTATCGTTAGAATTCTTATAGCATCCTGACTGGAATAGTCTATAAATATATACAAAAAAGTAAAAAATAAAAATAAACAAAAAAATATTAAAATACACGACTGCCGGAATAGAGATTTAATTCGGATTGAAATGCAGTCGGGGGTCTAGTACATTCGATACGTGTTGTTTTTTATGTCCCCCGACTGAACTGAAATCCGAATTAAATCTCTATTCCGGCAGTCGTGTTTTTTTCATATTTTGTATTATTTATTTTTCGACTTTGTATCTGATTATCACATCTTTATGTATTAATACGAACAGATCGTCACGGCTGCAATTATATTACACATATTCGTTTTTTTTTAAATTCTTGTCTTTAAATTTGTTTCTAATTGATCTTTTCTAGTTAGTAATACACTCTAATAATAATACCTTACACACATTTATTTATCTTTATTTATGGTATTCACTCATGTCCCAACCCTACTCCATCACAAATGATTCGATTGTCTCGGGAATAAGGTTGTCATTATCATCAACAGATAATCATTACTTATCCGCTCCTATACATTTACAATATTAGCCATAGAGCTAGCATATACTGTACCTAGAGATAAATAGTCCGCCATGTTAATATCGGTTTTCAAATATCAAATGATACCACCTTAAGATGGTTTGAAAAGCCTACAGACTCTAGTTAAACTATTAATAAATCTCCTATTTGATTTTATTATGGCAATAAAGTCGATTCTGCAAATTAATTTTCAAAATAGCCTCCATACATAGTAAATCCCTTTGAGGCGACGAATTAGTTACGCCTTTTCATCTACCGTATAAGTTCAAGCCATTAAAAAGCCGTATTTAATACATAATCTAAAAGGTGACGAATTAGGTAAGGTTTTTTTTAAGGCGCAATAGGTCCATCGCACATCGAAAGAGATAAACATATCTAAAAAGTGCGCGTCCGAGTAGTGAGGTGAATTAAGAATAGGTTGTGTAATGCTGTTTTAGGGAAAAAAAATTAATCTAAATTCATACGAAAACATTAAAAAAAAAAGGAAATTCTATATTTCAGATTATAGGTTTGTATGTTTACAACAGTAATGAATGTTATTTTTAGCCGACTTCAAAGTCGGAGGTTCTCATTTCGACTGCATTTTTTTCTTTTTTTTTGAGTATTTTACCCCATAACTCTGGCATATCTTAACCGATTTGAAAAATTCGGAATGCTCTTATTTATGGGACGGACTAAGTTCAATAGTAGACCTTATCTATAAATCATTACTGGAATGTCTAGACTGGTATAATCGGTGTAAGTTTACATTGAGACCAAGTGATTTAAAGCTTTGTAAAGTCGTCTTAAACAAATGAATGAACAGTGAATAAACTTTGGTGATTCTTTACACTTTATGCACCTAAGACACGGGCGTTACTCGTTCGTTTCAGAACAATCAAAACGTCAGACACATAATACTTATGTAATATATTTTAAGATGTATCTCTGTTATGTAGTTATCTACGCGAATATAATCGGTGTCTCACGTATATATAATGGTGTCAGGATAACATAAGTATCAATTTGAGCTTTTCGCCTCATAACTTTTTCAATCATAGCCCTAACAATTAGAATTTGAGGTAAGGCTTTTCTCTTGGAGATAGGTCAATAAACATTAGAAAACAAAGGAAATTTGGGAGCCATTTTACAGCACCACCGTTATGAACAAATCATGTCACAATTGACGTCCAATGATGTCTAAGAAAAAAACATTTTTACCTAGCGATTTTACTAATTATTTTGAGGATGTATAGCTTATAATAAAAAAATATTGTCATTGTCTATCCTATCATTGGCATAAAAATTCAACCTTTCCCATCCCAATGGAATTTTGTAGACCCAAAATCAAACCGTGTTTTTACAATATAGATCTGCTACTTGGAGACTCGTTAAAAAATACATATTATATAATGTTATATTACAATCACTTGTTTATTGTAGTTTGAAACCTACTCTTCCTGTGGATATAGATTTGACTTCAAGGGTTTTCTTGGAACCTTAGAATTATCCATAAAAACAGGGACAGAACTTATGGCAGGACTAGGATCTCTCCGTCGCTCCACGAAAATAATTACAATTATCATAATTAAAATACTTAAAAAATAATCAAGGGAAATCATTGGTTGTTATAATATCTTCAATTTGACTAAATTTCAGTTTGTTTCTTTGTCCATTTAATTAATTAAACCGGATATTCGTTTTAAATTATACCTAGGTTTGGTTTGGTTATTATTTAGTCAAAGATTTTGATGAAAATTTAAAATTCTAATGAATGAAATGAAATGCGTTTTATAGCAAATCGCGCAAACTGCTTGTTAATAGTTAGGTGATCAGTTGATCACATGAAAATGATTCAATTTTATACGTTACATTTAAGCTGCATTACATTACAACGCTGTAAACACGCTTTTAAGTTTATTAATGTAATGCAAACAAAATGTATTACATTAAAATACGTAAGTAATTTTTTGTTAAGACTTTATTATTAATAATCTTTTTCCGCAAGTTGCTTTAAAAGACATTTATGCCTTACATTTTGATTACATTCGATTACAACGATAAATACGCCTTTAAGTCTGTTAATCGAATGCAATCAAAATGTGAATCATAAAATGATAGAGTTTAACTGTGAAAACTTAATTATTACTAATGAATTTTCGCCCATTGCTTTAAAACGAAATTTTTGCATAATTTTTATTCAAAAGTTAGGAAAACAATATTATGATGTGCATTTTGCACCGAGATTTGGTTCGACAGCCTTAAAACCAGCCACTAATTTCGACTTTCAAAGTCACCAGCATGTATTAAAGTAAATTGTCCGGTTTTGTAACGAAATGGTAATAATGGATTATAGCACCATAAAACAACTCTCAGCTAAAACAATGTTACATGCAAAAATGTACTTATAATATGCAAAATCTTTTTCATGAGTTGGAGCCAGGGGCCGGCCCTCCCAGCTACAAAACCTAGTCACGCCCATCAATGTGCGTTACTCTCGGCTACTTTCGTTAAAAAATAAAGGATAGTTCTTTTGCGTACCACTTCGTCGCGTTCGTATACGTCATAATATTGGTGACAAAAAACATGGAACTTGGCTTTTTGCTGTCTCGTCGAAAGCAGTCACAGTGAAATAACATAAACGATAAAAAGAGGGTAAAAGAAGTAGGTAAGTTTATTTTTTATTGCTTCCGGGATAATAAATTAATGAACGACGTTGATTTGATGGCTATTCATCGAACGGTAACCGAGATTTTATAGATCTGCTTTATTATGTAAGGACGGCTTTCTAGATCAGTGCAGACTGGGGCATCTACGCGACTTGAATGGGTTTGTCCAACTTAACTTTAGAGTTCAGTTATGTAAGGGAAACTCAATAACTTAATTTGCAAATTCTATGTGTTGCAAATTTCCACAGACGAGACTTAATACGCGGGACATTTCGAAATTACTGTTTCGACGCTTAAAACTGAATATCTGAACACAACTCATAGAGTTGTGACTCGATAATACTTATGAGTAATTACACTACAAATAAAATGTATAAAAATGCAACTGACCTTTGAAGGTTCCTAAGTTTGAAATAAACCTAAAAATGTACAATATATTACATATTTTAATTTATTTAATAACATTATTATAATCAAACAGATTAATATTATATGCGTTGTAAACTAATAATTTTGCAAAACTACCTTTAGGTTCTAATGTTACACAAGCTTCAATGAGTCCCTTTAATTTTGAGGCCTAGAAACTGGACTTGTTTTGTGGTCTATGGGCGGTCTCACTTAATTTATAGACCACGTATAAGGCAAATTGTAGACTTCATTATATATTGAATGTATAATGGGCCTTATTTATACAGTTGTCGTTTCCTAAACTACTTAATTACACAGTGTTTTTGTCAATAGATTTATCAAAGTATTTTATTTCTCTAATAGTTTTGTCTATGTTCGGTTAAAATGGACCGGATGGATTAATTATTCCTTTTAAACTATGCGCACATACTATAAATCAAGTTATACAATTTGTTTAATTGCAAAACAAATATTTATCTTCGCCATCGCGTAAATACAGCAGTAGATATAATTATAAATGGCAGAGAGATCATTAATGATGGTGACTTTTCTGACACATGCTAAGTTCTAATGACAGTATGTTTAAATTATACAGTGACAGTGCTCTCGCAAACATTTACATGCAGGTTTTTGTTAGATATCTCATTATGCAAGCATTTAAATGCCGTGACAGTTCGATAACGTGTATGTAGGTGCTTTGTTGTTTCGATACAGTGCTCTGTCTCACTCTGTTGATTAGAGAGGGACAGACAGTGGTATATCGTGCTGTCAAAGCTCGATATGGTCTACTCTGCGCTAGATACCCTGGAATAGCTTTCTGTAACTGTTTTTAGAAGATAGATTTTAAAATAAGCGTGTTTGTATAAAGTCCGGATAATTAGAAACTTTCTGTTAAGGATTAAAGTGGTTGCCTTGCTCCGTTCCGCTTCGCTCGGCTCCCCAAATTCATTTACATGTAAACCTACATGCTCCTCGCTATGCGTCGCTTCGCTTTGTCGTCGCATCTATTCTTATATTAAGATTAATTTTGTCCTAATAACAACAATAGACAAGAGATTTATATCCATAAGGTTTTATTTTGCATTTATATTATAATATACGATTTCTTTGTAACATCAAATAAACACAGAGTCTTATAGAAAAAAAAAAACATATTGTTGTTTTGCTGAAAAATTAGTTTGGATATTTTTAAACAAAAGACCGTATCAAAGATTTTAGTACCAAAGATAGCATTCTGCCCTCATAGTAAAACGGTTACAAAAAAACATAATTCGTTTTAAATGCAGCTGTTTCATTCACATGAAACTTTGTTCATTTTATAATATGTATATATGAAAACTAGTATGTGAAAAATTAACAATGAAACCATCATGGCAATTATTATAAAATATTTTTTTTGATTTCAGAATAAACAGTGCAATGTCACTTTGTTGCTTTTAATTCTATACGATTCCTATCAAATTTTCAAATTCAAATGTAATTTGGTATCAAGATATTGGGAACGAAACTAAAGCGAAAAAATCCACGCAATGATTCTCTTGATAAAGAAACTTGGTAAACAAATCAGAAATAACAACATTTTACTTCTTACATACATCCAAAATTTAATGGATCCAGGAATACCTTAACACTTATCATTGTTCAGTTAATTTGGTACACGTGCAATCAGCATACAGTTATACTTTTGTTTTTTTGTTATATCTGATAATGAAATCATGACTTGAAATAAAAACGACCAAATTTGTAAGATGTATGATTAACCAACTGTAAAAGAAGGAGGGTATTCCTAATATATAATATGTATATGTTACGGCTAATGATAGGTCTGATTATAATCATGCGCAATGTGACACTCCAAGTTTTGACAGAATTCGTGATATGCGCAAAAATCCTTCTTGCTCCGCTCCGCTTCGCTCGGCCTAGATATCTTATCTTTGCCTGTCCCGGAATGGGATAAAATTGTGAAATAAAACGGTGGTTAAAAAACGAGATATCGGCTTGGTTCTATGGCATTTTTATCCTTGGCTTCTATTTTTAAAGTTTGCTGTTTCATTACCCCCTAAGTGTTTTAATATCCGATACTTCAACAAACTGGTCGGTAAAACCGATCAAAGACGTACAAAGCTTCGTTATGAATATTAAGTACCTACAATATTACATCGAAAAGCCAACCGATGGACGTGGAATATTGTGCCTGGGTACAATCCCACCCACTGGGCAAAGATAATTGATATTCCGTAAATATTGGCGGATAAAATAAACCCCAAATTGAGTTTCCAAAACATGCCTAAATGAATTTGCAACTTCATAAAGCCGTCGTGCCTCGACGTAAATTTTTATAAAAGAGAATTTGAGCGCTTTTGGAACATGCTTTGTCGCCTGGCGTGCCAAATAATATTGAATTTAATACTTACTTTAATGAGAGCTTACAGTTTAAAGCACTCAGGATTTTTTATAGCATCATATGAACACTTTTATTACATTTACTACAATATAAAATATTTACTTCTAATGTAGATGAATAACAAATATTTGGAGTAGGAAGTAGATACATTGAATGGTTACCGGTCAATTATTTTAACCATATTAATTCGTATAAGGTATAACTTTATATTGTAAGGTGTGATTCCTTCTGGATTTATGAAAAGAAATATCGTCTTATCGACGGTGTAATGGCCAAGGTTAAGATAATAGAGAATTAAAAAAAAAATGTTTCCTCTTTCTACCCCGACCACTAACATTAATTATTATCAGGTTTTGACATTTCAGCTGGATTAAAATAAGCCAAGTTCAGGCATGCCGAATGGAAAACTGTATATTTTTTTAGATACCTCGTCGCTTTTTAGGGTTCCGTTAAAATGTAACCCTTACAGTTAGCGATTGTCCATTTAAGAACGGCTATAGACTGTTTGAGCTATTTGGATTTGGGTAGACTTATGGTAGGAGATAATGTATTGTATCCAACCGTGACATAATTGTCTCAAATACTCGTCAGTCATTATTAGGAACAAGTAAACAAACTTATCATGCTACATTTTAACAAAATACTAAAGAATGTAGAATTTAGTTTTTAACTTAAGTAGTTTGAATGGTAAATAAAGATAATAAAAAAATACAAAGCATTGCGTCAAAAATAATAAAGCGATAGATTTTTAAAGAAGGTCACATTGTTCTTATTTTATTCAAAATTACTATATTTAGGTTTTTACTTTATGTATTTGTTTAGTTTATTTTACATTAAGTTTTTACCGTGCATACGACCGTTATTAAGACTTCAAAAGTCATACGAATGAATGAAGACATTTGCTTCACTCATGGATTATTTGCCATTCACCTCATTCATTTGTAATCGATTTTAGCGATGTTATTCTATTTCGGACCGTACGGATAGTCTACCCTAGAATTATTTTCACTTATTATTGTGGGACCTTATATATTAGTACATCACATGCAAAAAAGTATCTATTGATGCAAAACACACGCACACAACAACAAAAAAAAAAAACTACAAAAATGTTGCATTTCTTATAATTATAAGTACTTACTTATGTTGAAATTGTTTCAAGTGTTTAAGAATGTCCTAGTACCACCAGAAACTGAAACCACATAATCTACTGATCATAATGAACAACATTCCCTGAGAAGCGTATTAACAATAATGTTTTTATTCATCTCTGTCATTTTAATTAGCTATTCTTAGTCTATTTTTAACCCGAGAAGCAGACATTTTTTTCTCCACAAAGCGATATCATGAGTTGTTTCGACTCTTATGTAAATAAATGGTCTTTATCCAAAATTTGCAAACATAGGTCATTTATTTTTGTGTTTTTCTAATTATTAATCCTGTAGACAGTAAATAAAACAAAAAACAAGTATATTATTTTACATTTAAAAGTTTTTTCAAAGCAAAATAATGGTCTAACAGCATAGTCAGTATTTAAACCTAATTTAATTACCTACATGAACTTTCACATACATTTACAACAGAGCGATAATAGTGACGCAAGCATAATCATGAGCAGATTAGTCCCCCATATTCGTAATATCTTGGAATTGAGAGTATTACCAAATGAATATAGCCGTCTTCAGATAGCTTTGAGTGATGACTGAGGTCGGCAACCGTCATCGTTAGAAAGAAAGGAAATATTCGGCGTCGCGTGCATGCGGGTCGTTTCGAGCAATGTTATGCTTCTGGGGTTAAGGGGGGTTATTCTGACTTTGTCTCCTTTCAAATTAATTTTAAACCAATGAAAAGGGAAGATTAAATTTTGCAAAAAATAGGTGTCATATTTCACTCTTTGATCTTAATATTTCGGCTGTTCGATACACGATTGCTTACACTTTCCCCGATCCGATTAAATCGCAAAGATATGTAAATATAATTTTATTGGAGCTTTATTAAGTTTTGGACAATAAAACTTACACTAAAATAAAGGTCGTGAAAATTTGATACAAAACGGCCATAATATTAAGAACCCATCCCTCTTATTAAAAAAAACACCAAAACTGCGAGTTTTCTGAGCAGCCCGCTGAGCAGGATAAACATGTGAAAAATTAAAGCGTTGGTGCAGGCAGATTTCTCTGGTTAACCTCGCCTTAAGGCTGTACCTGAGCCTAGAACATGAACAAAGCCAGATTTTCGAGGGTTCCTTTGAAGAAATTAGGACTTGAAAAAAATTTGTTTCATTTATTGATCTTTTATCTAGGTGATCATCGTATAAATAAACAATGTACTAAGATTTATACATTTGTCAAAAAAAAAACGTGTTCCACCCTCTTTTTTAGTTTTCAAACGTTCGTTCCAAGAACGGCTAAAGAGATCAACTTGATTTTTTTTTATAAAATAGGTAAAAGAAATATACGAGGGGTGGCTGATATAAAATCTCCTTTGTTAAAGAAAGTTTAAAAAATGTTACTGGCCACTATATTCTCGTATTCTTTGTTTATTCCTTTTTTAAAAATTATGACACTTATTTGTTTCTACGAGTTCAAATTTTTTTGTCGCGTCTTCTTTTTCAACAAGTTGCAATAAAATTAAAAATGGATAAAATTGAGTATCGCGCTGTGATTAAATTCCTCGGTAAAGAAGGGAATACGCCGACGCAGATCCGAGAGCGCATGTTTAAGGTGTTCGGAGATTCATGTCCTTCCGAATTTGTAATAAAGTTTTGGTCAAAGACGTTTAAACAAGGCCGTGTGAGCTTAGAAGACGATCCCCGTAGTGGAAGGCCCATTTCTGCAGTTACCTCAGATAATGTGGAAAAGTGAAGAAACTGATCCTTGCAGATCGGCGAATTAAGCAGTGGGAAATAGCTAGAGATGTTGGCATTAGCAAGGAACGAGTTCATGAAATAATTCATGAACATTTGGGAATGTCCAAGGTGAGCGCGCGTTGGGTGCCTAAAATGTTGACCCCGTTTGATAAGCAAAGGCGTGTGGAATGTTGTCAGTCATTTTTATACTTGGTAAAGGATAAAGAGGAAGAAACTATCTTGCAAATAGTGACCTGTGATGAAACTTGGATTCGTCAGTCGGATCCCGAAAGCAAACAAGAATCGATGCAATGAAAATTTAAAGGGGAAAAACCACCAAGGAAGTTTAAGGTCCGGCTGTCAGCGGGCAAACTAATGGCAACCATTTTTTGGGATGTTGAGGGGATTCTTATGATAGATTACCTGCCAAAAAACACCACGATGAATGCTGAATACTATGCGAACTTACTTGACCAGCTACGCAAAAAAATAAAAGAAGACAGGAGGGGCAAACTTAGCAAAGGCGTTTTGATTTTGCATGATAATGCACCCGCGCACAGGCCTTTAAGGCGCGGTCATCTCTGACAAAAAACGGCTTTACAGAGATCAACCACCCACCCTATAGTCCAGACCTGGCTCCCTCTGACTACTTCTTATTCAAAAATTTAAAGAAAAATTTGAGAGGGCGCAGAATTTCAACAGACGAAGAGATGAAGGACGCTGTGAATACTATTTTGACGATCAAAATAATAATTATTATTTTAATGGTATGCTTTCAATTATTGACAAATGTCGTAAGTGCATTTCAGTTGCAGGGGGCTATATTGAAAAATAAAAATAAAATTATTAATCCATGTATTTTCTTTCATAGTCAGGTAGATTACTTTTCAGCCACCCCTCGTAAAGGTATTCTACCGTATCTGCTGTTTCGCGCGTAGTTATCTAATTACGCGTCCTAGACAAATAATTGCCTCTATCAAAAGCTAATAGAGTATTTGACAGCCTTTTTGTGTTGGACGGGTAATAAATTTTTTCCTAGCCTATGCCATACCTACTCATAAGGACGATGACGGAGACTGGGTAGTTGGAAGGTAATCTGACTTAAGAGGTCTGCACATTTATATTATCCAACACATATATTTCGAAGAATAACTGAATCAGTCACATGTCGGCGATCTGCAAGAGACATAAGCCCAAACCTGGCAAGAAGATCGCTGTAAGCTTCAGTCGGGGCTTTTTACCTTTCAGAAAAAAAGGTAGTTATTTACACCAAGCGATAAATGCCTGATTTACTTTTGCCTTGCATTGTATGTTATAATGTGTTGCGTAAAAATCTAATATCCTTACAGCAAAAACTTATTCTGTATGTCTGTATTAGAAATAAATAACAAAAAATAAGAATGTTACACATACTGGTCGCAGAACAGAGGTAAACTCAAAATTACGCTTTTACACCAATAAGCTTCCTATAAATACATATAAATACATTACTTTTCTAATAGAATCAATTAGGATATTAAAATATTATCATCCTTTTCTAATGGTATTAGTCAACAGACTGATGGTATAAATTAATTTGACATCCCAGAAGTGTCATAACTGAACCAGCCTTTGAAGTCATGGCTAAAGAAGAAGCTCCAGACTTAAAAATGAAGAATAATAATGAACAAGACAACAATCAACTTAATTTTGACTTACTTGGTTCTTTAAGTCCCATAAAATGCATTGAAAGCTTATTTGCCATGTCCAGATTTCAAAAGTTTGCTAATAAACTGGAACCAAACAATGTACGTCTAAAGCTTTTAAAAACTACACAATAACATTTATTGTTATTTTCACGAAATTATTTCGGTACACTGAAACATACGAGTGTCAATGGTGAAAAGTAATGTGATGTAATTTTAAATCTCTGGTACAGTATAAAAATAAGTAATTTTAAATAAATTATTATTTTATCGTTTTCATAGTTGTAATTTTTTTTAAACAATTTAGTTTTGAAATTTCTGAGATTAGGTAAAAAGATAGATGACGATGGTGCGGCGAGCTCTCCTGGTGACCGTCTCTTTTGTTTTCAGTTTTTATAAACTCTGTTACTGAAACGTTATGTTTTTCCTACCACCTCTATGCATCTATCCTAGTGAATCCAACAATGCCTATTAGATGATATGTCAGTACCTCCGATCTGTTATAATGGGATTCCTTTTGTTTTCACTAAGAAAGAATCTTGGGGTTATATTTGATAACCACTTCTCCTGGGCTGCTCACGTAAACGGTGAATTCCATTCCCTAAAGACTCCAGGATTTGCTACCCTTTAAAACTAATAATTCTTTGGATTGATTATGCTGGTGATGGTTGTTTCAGATGTATTGATTTTATTAATATATATTAATATTATAAATACAATTAATATATATACTCTAATTTCCATCGCATGGCATTTATCAAACTTTAAACAAATATCTAACGATTGATATTGCAAATACGCAATAATGCCAGAATAGCCGCCTGGACTACAAAATTATAGAGAAGTAGAGTTTTATCCGAAGAAGGTAGTTGGTATGGATCGCTTATGCACTTAGAAAATCCATAGTCTAAAGGTATTTTTTTCCGGTAGGATCCGATGGCCACTTGAAAGCACTCAGCTAGCATCCACAAAACGAGTAAAATAGAGCGCATCAAAAAACGGCACAAAGCGGACTGGAACTTAAGTATAATAACATTTACATTTATATTTAAGAGAACAGGTAAAGGCACTGGCGCTGACAGACTTGAAGAGACTATCCATTGAATTATGGTTCAACTGCGCACAGAAAATATTTTTGTCGCTGTTTTGCTTAGCAGAATATAAACGAAATAATTAATAGGAACACTGAGTTTTTAGAGTTCTGTCTCGTTTCTCTACCTAACCTGGGCATACCGCATAAACGGCTTTATTTGCCGAAATTTGACTGAGGGTTACATGAAAAATAATTGTAATAAGAAAATATGCCAGTGCGTTTAGGGCCACGCGCTGTGTGGGGTTTCATGGTTGCCCAGTACATTGTATATACGTAGGTCTACTAATACAGATCGCGCCAAACTTCTAGTCCCATACATTTAGAAGAATGGCCCATAGAATGTCGTGTTTAGAGGGGACTAAAAGTTTGGCGCGAGCTGTACTCGTAGGCCTGTAAATCCTACTTAGCTGTGATAGTTTTTCTTTTAAATTCATCATATATATCAGGTCCTACAAATCAAAGTGAAAAAAATTAAACAGGTGATAGAATATACCCAATAGACTAACTTCCACCGAAAAAAAAGATTGTGGGAACTTTTTTTTCACTTTTCCATAGAAATTTAGTCAGCTGATTGAACGACTTTGTACTGAAAAGTAAAAAAAAATACTATTATTATTATACTATTATTTATCAGTGAAACGATCCTAGAATTATTTTGACTTATTATTGTAGGACCTTATATTCTATTTCTGTAAATTTTTTCACATATCCTTAAACAACCGTTTAGCCGGGAGGACACTTGACTCCAACAAAAATTAGCACTTTAAAGCTCAATATTTCGCCAACGGATACCGATGTCGCTGCTAGTCGCATACAGTGCGACCAACTTATCTGTTCAGTTGGATTATCCACCCGTCTCTTTCTAGTGCGGTAGAAAAGAGTATAATTAGAAAGAGACGGCGAATGATTTTACTGAACAGATAAGTTGGTCGCACTGTAACCTCTAGTTTGAGACTGCGATAGAACAGGAAACACGATTAGTCTAGTTTCTCAATGTAATTAACGCATCTAGCCTTATACGGACCTATAAACAACGAAATGTTCATGTTAAAGTCTAAATAAATTAAAAAAAAGACAAAATTAAATACTAAGATGTATTAAAGGCGGTAGGGCTGATGCCAGCCTCGACTGTGGAGGTACCACCATCTTACTCGCAAATCCTCCCGAAGTTATTCGGGGGAGAGTAAGAGAACAGCTCTCAGGCTAAAAAACCAGGCGGCCCACCATTGCCTGGGACCGATGGATGGCGGTATATCCATCCCCAATTGCCTTCTCAAAAACAGCGGCGTCACTGTTGCGAGGGTTTCACTTAAAATTTCACAAATATATTCACTTTACAGACAAAACGTTCTTACTTATTTTTAGTATTATAAATATTATTATATATTAGTATTAATAATATTAAAATTATTTATCATTAATAATAATTATAATTTTCTTTTAAATTGATGAACCCACAAACGTGCGAAAATTGTGTAGGACCAAGAATGGCTTCTGCCCTTAAAAAGACTTAACTGTATTTCCGAGACCAAAATTATAAAATGTAATAAAAACTTTGTGAACTCATCAATTTGTGGGCTTAGAAACAGAGGCCACTGTAAGCCTTTTGTTACACAGAATGCGACCAACTAACAAAGTTTACACAATATTTTATTAACGGTTGGAGTTCTTAATCGAGAATTTTTGCATTCTCACTTTAGATCATAGTAGTTATAATTTTTTTAAACAAAATAAATATAACTTGCTACTTTAAAAAATAAAGAAGATAAAAAAAACATGTGATGTTTTATTTATTACGACATCAGAAAAAATCAGGAAGTTCAAGAAAAACTCTAGAAGAGCATTGCCGCATTCTCGGTTTCTATTTTCATGTTTATACAAGTTGACTTTCATTTATATAGCCAAATTCATACTGGAGACTCGATAAGTGATCAGGACCAACGTTCATGACCCTGTTTGCGAAATATGAAAAATGATTTTTATGCCAATCAAGAACAACCTTGGCTCAATTAGTTAAGTATTGGGAAGTCTAAATTTTGAAGATTGAACCTTGGTCGATTTATGATACTGATCACTTACCGAGTCTTCAGTATGAATTTGGTTGGATAAATTAATGTCACCTTCTACGCTGCTTTTAATAATGACGTCCACAGAAAATTAAACCACATCATTCAAATTTTTTGCAGATTTTTTCGCTTTTTTATACCAAATGACGAAAAGGTATTGATTTTATTTTGGGGAAATCTATTTTATTCGCTTTTATTTAAAAAACAACATGGTTCGGTAATCATACTTTTTGCTGATCACAGCGGAACATGCGGTTTAATTTCCCGAACACGCCATTAATTACTCCCGGTATAGAATACAGACATTCTAAAAGCCGTGACGAACAATCAACCAATCTAGAATATGTGGTTTCATTTAATTTTTCATTTAATTCACTCTATTTACAACCGGTATATTATGTTAGCAAGGCCCCTAGATTATGTATCTTTGAGTCAGTTGCCAACTGGTTGCCAAACATCTAAAACATAAACTATCGAATTCCTATTTTATCCAAGGATACGTTCGTGCTTAAACTACTTTTTATCCTGGAAAAAAACACGTCGTTAAACCGAATAACACGCGGGCGGAGCCGCGGGCAAAAGCTAGTATTTATATAAATTAGTAAAAAGGTCGTGTCTGTACATTGAATATTTTTGTGAAATTTCATTTGAAATGGATTATTAGTATTGTATCGAGGCCAAAACTAAAATTTTTAGCATTTTTGTCTGTCTGTCCGTCTGTCTATGTGTCTGTCTGCATTTTACGTTTTGACTCGAGAAGCACTCAACGAATTTTGATGCGGTCTTGTTTATTATCATCGTAGTCACCCTGGTCAACATCTAGGCTATAAAGGATGTTCGAGGCGGAGATTGGAAAAAAGCGTGATAAGCCGCGGGAAAAGGCTAGTAATAGTATACAGATAAATATTCGTTTCGACTTTCAGTCCGTCGTCGTCGTTGGTAATTCTCCGTTCAATGGTCGATAATTGACATTTGACGTTACTGTTTAATGATTTTCAAGCGAATTACGTTTAATAGTTCGATCAATACTCCATTAACGTATTACGGTCTTACCAAAGAAAAAAAACATTCTCTGGTTTATTGAAGCCTGTGAAAAGGATTCCGGCTGAGGGAGGCACCAACTCCACGGAACAATGGAAAAGAGTGAGTAAAACTCCAACATACAGTTCGTCAAAAAAGTGTTGAAATGAATATTGGAGTTTACACATTCAATTAGTATAATTTATTTATGAAACGACAACGCGGTTATTTCAATTTAACAGATTTTATACCTGTTTGTTTGATGTAATGAGGCGAAAGAAAAATAGTTCCTTCAATATTAATTTCTACAATTTTTTGACAGACTATACCTATTTGTTGTTAAAACATTGTATAACCTACCCAGTATCCATCCATGGCCTTGTTGATCATACTTCATAGCTTCTCTAGTTGTGCTGCATCAATCAAACTTATAACCTCATGACATGAAGTTTTAACTAACGGAAGTAAAAGTATTCCGAAGCAATTAAAAAAAAGCTGCCTCAACATGTGTAATAATTACATATTTTCACGTCTCTCTCCCTAAGGGGTAGGCAGAGACCACAGATTTCCATCTGCTACAATCCTGACACACCTCTTTCACTACTTCCAAATCCATCAGTCTAGTCTAGTGTATCTACTAATTAATTTTTAATTTATTGAAATTGATTGTGTTCACTGAAACTTCCTTGCTAAAATATATACTGTATTTACAATAAAAACATTTTTTATTTTAGATAACAACATTCCCAAATGTCCCCCCCCCCCTTGCTGGCTAAAAGGTTGTATAAGAATATGTAGAAAAATTCACAGAAGTAGTATATAATATAAAATGAAGTTAAAAAGTGGTCGCGCCAAACTTTTAGCCCCTCTAAGTACGACACGACAATGTATGGGCCATTCTTCGGGGGAGCAACTTCCGAGTGGACTAAAAGTTTGGCGCGATCAGTATTAAGTGATAAAAGGTATTATATTCGGTTCTCGTCCTTCAAGATTAGCAATATACACATGTAGTTTCCCATAACACACGGCCATTTACACTAATTTTGGAGATCTGCAAAGGAAATCCTAAGACAAAGTTTTTATTTGACACCTAGTTAACCCGCCATTCCTTTCCCCCACTTTCGTCATTCCGCTTTTAGTGCTCGGCCATATTGCACGAAAAAAAATATTTTCCGCGAGTGCAGTGAAGTTTTAGCTTGTAAAAGTACGTAAAATGCCTAAAAGAAGACATACCGAGGACGATTCTGATTACATAAAAAGGAAAATCAAAAAATTAGAACGAAAATTACTTCGACGACGACGAAAACATCGTGATTGTTCACCAACATTGTCGGCGATTGAGTCGCCTCAAGGTTCAAACAATGAAGGTAGGTGCAAAAAAAAAAAAAATATTTTGTTCATATGTATCCGTTTACGCATTGCTCACTTAATTGTGATTACTGTTGTTAAGTAAACGTGTTAGGTACAAAGCATACATCTAAAACCTACCTACATTCTGTGTTTTTTAAATGAAAGTAAATTTCGATTATATGAATGTGAAATACAAATAAATACTCGTAGTAGTATTATAAATAGACATGGCGAACTGTTCATACCGGATCAGTTTCCTGTTTTTTGTTGTTAAAGTTTGCGGGTTGTCCATATATGCTTGCCATTCGGGACTGCCTCTTACTTTTTAAACATACGGTTTTGCGGACAGCCATTACTGAAGCTGTCTCTTAACTGTTTCAGAACTTGAGCTCCTGGAAACGGAAACAGTGTCGGTGGATAATGTACCCGACCTTCCTGTTGAAAACCAGGACCCTGGTGTGGCTGATACTATTGTGGAACCCACCGAATTAACTGCGGCGGCTGCTTCAGTATCTACGGACCCTTCCGCAGACCCAGATACTGATATTTTAGATAGTGAAATGCTTGAAATTTTAGGTGAGGATCCCTCCGTAATAC
This sequence comes from Ypsolopha scabrella, assembly GCA_910592155.1. NCBI lineage: Eukaryota > Metazoa > Arthropoda > Insecta > Lepidoptera > Ypsolophidae > Ypsolopha > Ypsolopha scabrella. Next base: position 4,150,636 of record OU342985.1, on the reverse strand, counting down.
AATCGTATGGAAAAGAAATCCATAATGACTTAGCTACTAGATTGAAACACTACGCTACCGTAGGTTTGACGAAAGAACTGCGTAAGGAACTCACCTCCAAGTACTTGACTCCAAGTAACTGTACGCTATTAGACCCTCCTATCTTAAATGCGGAAATAAAAGCAGCACTTTCCGATAGTATAGTGAAAAGAGATAAAGGTATGGAAAATAAGCAGAAACAACTAGCATCAGCAATATCTTGCCTAAGCCAAGCGATATCATTACAAATGTCATCAAAGACCAAGAATTCTGAGTTGCTTAAGTTGTTATTCGACACAGCACGAATATTGTGCGACTCTCAGTTTATGGAGTCAACCACAAGGAAGAACTTTGTAATGTTCACACTTAAGAAGGAGATGAAATCACAACTACAATTAACAAAAATTGACAAGTATTTATTTTCTGAAAATTTAGGCGAGACGCTTAAAGCGGCTAAAGCGATAAGCAAGTCAGGTTCAGAATTGAAACCTACCCCAACACCGAAACCGCAAATCCAATTTACGGGTAAACGACCTGGACCTTCAACGTCAAAAAACTGGAAGGGTCCACCACCAGGTCCCAGGCAATCAGGTGTTCAACGGACGGTGAAGGAGCCTGCGTATCCACCAGCGAGGAACCGGCCAGTGACGTCTTCGAGACCATCACAGCCACCACGAGTGAACCAGAACCGTCGCTAGATACGGTAAAATATTCTGGACGTTTATCATTATTTTATGATAGATGGTCATTATTAACAAATGACCCTATTATTTTATCATATATAAGGGGATATAAAATACCTTTTGCACGCCCTGTGTTGCAAACATATGTACCTAAAAAGACGACCTTCTCTGAAACAGAGAAAATGTACTTTGATGAATCCATTAGTGAACTTTTACGTTCAGGGGCTATTTCTAAATGTCAAGAATGTTATGATCAGTACATATCTAGTACCTTTCTCGTGCCGAAACCAAATGGTAAACAAAGATTTATCTTAAATTTAAAATCGCTGAACAAATTTATAGATACAGAACATTTCAAATTAGAAGATGTGAGAACAGCTTTGAAACTAGTAACTAAAGACTGCTTTATGAGTACTATCGATGTTAAGGACTCTTACTTTTTTGTAAAAATACATCCTGATTACAGAAGATACCTACGATTTTACTGGGACAATATTTTGTATGAGTTTAATGTATTACCATTTGGTCTCAGTACGGCACCGTTTGTTTTCACGAAAATTATGAAGCCTATTGTTAAAATGCTGCGACTAAAAGGCTACCTATCGACCCAATATTTTGACGATTATTTTCTAATAGGACAAACTTATGAAGAATGTGCCAGAAATGTTTCAGACACTAAAAAACTATTGTGTACTTTAGGTTTCATAATTAATGAAGAAAAAAGCTCACTCATCCCAAACAAAATATGTCGATTTCTTGGGTTTATAATAAATTCAGAAAACTTCCAGGTTACTTTACCTAGAGAGAAAGTAGCACGTATTAAAACGGAAATAGAAAAATTCTTAAAAACTAAACGTTGCAAAATACGTGAATTCGCTAGTTTCGTCGGCCTTTTAGTTTCAGCCTGCCCCGCTGTACAATATGGGTGGCTGTATACAAAATTATTCGAGCGTTACAAGTATCTTAATTTGAAAAATCATAACGATTATGATCGCTTTATGAATGTACCAACTGATATAAAACATGATTTGCTCTGGTGGAGAAAAATAATTAAAAATCCATCGTGCAAAATTAGAAATGATTCTTATAATCTAGAAATTTTCTCGGATGCCTCAACTACGGGATGGGGCTTAGCTTGCCAGAATCAGAGAGCTAGCGGTTTGTGGAGCGAGGAAGAGAAATCCAAACATATCAACTATTTGGAAATCTTGGCCGCATTTTTTGGTATAAAAATCTTTGCCAAAGATCTTACTAATTGTCAATTGCTGTTGCGTATAGATAATACTACGGCTATTTCAGATATTAATCGGATGGGTGGCATTCAATTTCCACATTTAACCCATCTCACAAAACAACTTTGGCAATGGTGTGAACAGCGGCAGCTACAGGTTTTTGCAACATATATCCCTTCTAAGGAAAACACGATAGCTGATACAGAGTCCCGACGTACTCACCCTGACATTGAGTGGGAACTCTCAAACTCTGCTTTTCAGTTAATTAAATTAAAATTTGGTGAGCCTACTGTCGATCTCTTTGCTAGTAGGGTAAACAAAAAATGTGATTGTTTTGTTTCTTGGCACAGAGATCCCGAAGCGATGACTATCGACGCTTTCACTATCTCCTGGGATAACTTTTATTTTTATGCTTTCCCGCCTTTCACTATGATTTTGAAAGCCTTAAGAAAAATTATTACTGATAATGCCAAAGGAATTATGGTGGTACCGAAGTGGCCAACGCAACCTTGGTACCCGCTTTTTAAAAGCTTGCTTGTTTCTGAAGTCTTGGAGCTGAAAGCTGATAAAAATTTGATAATATCTCATTCCAGCGGGCGCGATGTTCACACCAAGATTACCCTGGTGGCAGGAGTGTTATCCAGACAGCCTTATTGAAAAGTGGTATACCACCTGAGGCACTTTAGATAAGCCTATCTTCACTTTCTGAAAATTCATACAAGCAATACGACTCTTGTCTTAAAAAGTGGTTTATATATTGTTGTAATCACCAACTGGATATATATGATACATCGATTACTAATATAATTCTATTTTTAACTGAGCTTTATAATCAAGGCGCGCAATATAGCACGCTCAATTGTTACAAATCAGCATTAAATTTAATTTTAAAGGATAAAATTGCAGACGATTGTAGAATAGGACGATTTTTCAAGGGCATATATCGGACTAGACCGCCTGTGCCTAAGTACAATTGTACTTGGGATACCAATCAGGTTTTAAACCATCTATCAACATGGTTTCCAAATGAAACATTAAATCTTAAAATCTTGAGTAAAAAGTTGGTTACACTACTCGCATTGATTACAGCTCACAGAGCACAAACACTTGCTAGTATTAAAGTATCTAATATTAAATTATCGCCTACCAAAATAGAAATCAGAATTCCAGAACTGATAAAAACTTCAAAGTCGGGTTCGTTCCAACCTTTGCTCATAATTCCTTTCTTTACTGAAAAGCCATCTATTTGCCCTGGAAAAGTCTTGCAATGTACGATTAAATTACGCAATAATAGTGATAGTCTATTTTTAAGTTTTCGTAATCCTCATAAGCCGATAGGATCACAAACTTTAAGTAGATGGGTAAAAAACACCCTTTGTGATTGTGGTATAGATGTTTCTATATTTAGTGCACACAGCACTCGTCACGCATCGTCTTCAGCTGCACTTGTACGTGGTGTTTCAATTGATAAAATTCGAAGTACAGCTGGATGGAGTGATAACTCTAACGCCTTTGCAACATTTTATAATAGGCCAATTATAACTGCCAATGATGATTCTTTTGCAAGAGTAATACTTAGCGATAGCTAATGTTATATTTATAAGAATAAAGTACATATATTCAATTTTTTATGTTCCCAAATGGAAAAATTAAAAAATATATTGATTATGAATTACATTTCATACTATAGTTTCTTTTGTCCCTTGAATATTTTATAATCTCTCTCAAGGTCTACATGTGTATATTGCTAATCTTGAAGGACGAGAACCGAATATAATTGATGATTAAACGAACTTACCTGTACGTGAAGTTCTATCACAATTATGTGAAGGTTCTCGTCCGAAAGATTAGCAATCCCTCCCTCCCACCCGAATTGGCATAAAATATTCAGAAATAACTCCAAACTAAATGATGAAAGTGGGGGAAAGGAATGGCGGGTTAACTAGGTGTCAAATAAAAACTTTGTCTTACGATTTCCTTTGCAGATCTCCAAAATTAGTGTAAATGGCCGTGTGTTATGGGAAACTACATGTGTATATTGCTAATCTTTCGGACGAGAACCTTCACATAATTGTGATAGAACTTCACGTACAGGTAAGTTCGTTTAATCATCAATTGTGTTAGATAGTTGGTGAGTTACTGAGTGTCTATGGTACAGGAAGGATTGTACTTGATGTAATTTGACTTATAGAGTATATACAGTGTGTATCTTGTGATATGTGGTCTGCTTTGAGGGTTATTACTAAATAAAGGTGTATGTCTTACATATGAGATGGATGTTTTTATTTTGTCAAAGGAAGTCTGGTAGGGTTACTATTATTATTTCGTGTCTTTGCAATGAATGGCAAACTGGATCTAGATGAGCGATGATGGAAAAAGCTGCCCTTAGTGTATCTCATTATTATTTGATTGAAGAGTTCTGCCATCAAATTAATGAAGACACGTCGTATACTTATATTTTCATTTCCGTACTTACGAGAAAGTCTAGTGGTAGTGATCGGACTTCTAATTACTGTCACGGAAGGTGTCCACATTGTTCTTACTGACACACATACATTTTCAACATCTATTTAAAGTATTTTAATATTTTGGTCAGCGGATTAGCCTCGCGATCCAGCGAGGCAATGCCGCCAGCCTTTTTGGTACCTTGCCCAGCGACGGTAGCGATCTGGCCAGCATATTTTATTTGTTCTATTAAGCAGGTGTCCAAAATATCCTTTTTTTATTTTTTTGTATAATATTTAAATTGCTAGGTAATTTTAATTTTTAATTAGTTTAGATATAAATTGTTATTTAAGTTTTAGATTATAATATTCTCAGTAAACCATTATATTTAAAGTAGTAAAAACTTCGTGTTCAATATTTTTGCAAAAGAAGGTTTAAATAGGTTTTTAATATTTTATTGAGGCCAAAACTATTTTTTTTTATTTTGTCTGTCTGCCTGTATGTATGTTCGTGTTTAACTCGTTTGAGTCTCATTTTATTGAAACAACTTTGCTTGGAGATAGCACTGGTTGAAAGACCTACAAGCTTTCAGTCCTTCAGACTGCGGGTTTCAGCTATCCATGCAAAGGTGTTCCTCAGCCCGGACTTTTGGATAGAGGGGATAGTATTTCCTACAGGGAGGCTCCACAGAAAAGAAAAATACCTGACAATTAGGCTAGATAGTTTTTTTTTCCTGTTTTTTATTTATTTATTAATTAAGGTATTTATAATATGGGCCAAGGGCCTGAAATAAAGAAATTTATTATTATTATTATAAATCAGCATACGTCTTACAAAAATGTATGACTAAGCTGTTGCTTTTACGGTTTATAAATCTGGGTAAACAGCTCCATATATCTCCACATTGTGGGGTCCACAATAGGTCTGATTAAAGGGGGCGGCACGTTTGACCCACTTGCAATCTTGTTTAATTCTGCCCACGCACCAGATATGATGGATTCATATTGTTTATGCCCTTTGCAGGTTTAGGCTATGTCTACATGAAACGGGTTTTGTTGTGTATTCAAAGAAATCTGTCCTACTTCAACGCTTTCATTTTAAAATAATTATCATTTTCCTGTTCAGTGGTAGCGGGACGCTCAGATATTTGCAATTTTGAGGTGTTTTTGTTTATTATTTTGGAAAAAGACGGATGGGTTTTTAATTATTATAATTTCTCGCAGAGGTTCTGCTGTGTCAGCTAAGTAGACTGTCAAACACCAACCAGTAGTTCCGTTCTCGTTGATTTTCATGCAAACAACTTCTTTATTTTTCTTCCAACTTTAAAATTTTCCGCTTGCACACAACTTAACACACATCACCCTTTAAACATCTTACAATTTAATTTCATATATATATGTATATATTTATTTTTTTACACTTCGTATTCAGGTATAATAAGTAAGTATTGATTTGTATAAGCTTAACCGAAATAGAAATGTAAGTTCCTTTTGTGTATTTTGCATATCTATGTAGGCTGAAATTAAATCAACCGACCAAATTCATACTGGAGACTCGGTTAGTGATCAGGAACTAGGTTCAGTGATCTTTTTGGCCATTAAATCATTGTACGAATAATTTAATGAATACATTAATATAAAATGAATATCAGATATAAAATGTATATAATTTATTATTGTAATTTATGTAATAAAATTAATTATATATGGAATTATACGATATATAATCATTATATCGATTATTAATAATAATATATTATTATAGATAAATTATCGATATTAGTGATTATATCCACTATAAATTAATTGGTAAGATTAATTATATATGTATATACATTATATATAATATAATATTAATATTATTAATTCATATTAACCTTGAGAGTGTCGAAATATACGTTTTTTGCGGCACAAACGGCCGTATCTTTTTTACGTTTACTAAGAAGTTTGATTTTTTCACGGCTTGAAGGAACTGTAGACTTGAGTAAGTATATGGTTTTAATTTCAACTCGATACCGCCACGCGCTCCCAAGATAAAGGGTCTCAACAGGCAACAGGCAACAGGCAGATGGACGGCCGGACACACAGACGGACAACAAAGTGATCCTATGAGGGCTCCGTTTTTTCCTCTTAGGGTACGGAAACCTAAAAAATACAAATAAATATGGACTGACAGTGTGGAAGGCACAAAATAAAGGTAGATTCAATTACAGCGACAGTGATTATCTTGTGTTTATTTTATGGAAATAGTCTCAGAGTTATTAATTTGCCGAAAGTACAGGTCAATGTCATTGTTATTACTCTGCCGCAGTTCATAAATTGACCGTTGCCATCATAATTATAGGGGTTTAGCCTGATATCTCGCATACCACCCGGCTTACTAACCTCGTTACAGACTCCACCGGACCGGTCGACCGCGGTCGTCACAATAAATCGCAGCGTTCGTATGGCAGGCAGTTAATTGGCAGGTGACCGTCCCGATTATTCAATTGGGACATTGATGAATTTAGCGGGGTCATGTGATGGGTAGGGCTGTGCTACTATCTGCGCTATTGTAATAAATCATTGTTAAAATATATATAATTACATACGCCTGTCTCCCAGAGATGTAGGCAGAGACTACATATTTCCATCTGCTTCGATCCTGACACACTTCTTAATCTAATCTTCTAGATATCAATCTAATCATACAAGCTCTTTCAATTCCGGGTACTTTTTACTCTGCCCTTATTTATTCCGCAGTCGATCACAACAGATGGTACTAAGGTAGCCTGGAGGGCTGAGCCAACTGTGTTCCGGGTCAGTGCTCACACGAGGCAACACGCACTCTTTAGTCCGGTGATGCACCATAACGGCGCTCTCGGAGTAGCTAACCGTGTGGTAATTGGATAACGTCTCCGGCGGACTAAACTGAAACGGGCTAGATGTCCCGCCCGGGTTAAGAGGTAGATAGGCGGTAGCGTACGAGGTTCACACCTGCGTATGAGCGTACGAGGTGAGCTGAAGGCTATTTCCTGAGTCACCGTAGCTTTTTTTTTTTAAATCTTTATTTAAAGGGTTTGGTCACGTAGTGACCATGTCACCCTAATTGTACACATATACAAACTGAACTAAACAACAACACTTCTTACTTTAAAGGGTTTGGTCACGTAGTGACCATGTCACCCTAATTGTACACATATACAAACTGAACTAAACAACAACACTTCTTACTTTAAAGGGTTTGGTCACGTAGTGACCATGTCACCCTAATTGTACACATATACAAACTGAACTAAACAACAACACTTCTTACTTTAAAGGATTTGGTCACGTAGTGACCATGTCACCCTAATTGTACACATATACAAACTGAACTAAACAACAACACTTCTTACTTTAAAGGGTTTGGTCACGTAGTGACCATGTCACCCTAATTGTACACATATACAAACTGAACTAAACAACAACACTTCTTACTTTAAAGGATTTGGTCACGTAGTGACCATGTCACCCTAATTGTACACATATACAAACTGAACTAAACAACAACACTTCTTACTTTAAAGGGTTTGGTCACGTAGTGACCATGTCACCCTAATTGTACACATATACAAACTGAACTAAACAACAACACTTCTTACTTTAAAGGGTTTGGTCACGTAGTGACCATGTCACCCTAATTGTACACATATACAAACTGAACTAAACAACAACACTTCTTACTTTAAAGGGTTTGGTCACGTAGTGACCATGTCACCCTAATTGTACACATATACAAACTGAACTAAACAACAACACTTCTTACTTTAAAGGGTTTGGTCACGTAGTGACCATGTCACCCTAATTGTACACATATACAAACTGAACTAAACAACAACACTTCTTACTTTAAAGGGTTTGGTCACGTAGTGACCATGTCACCCTAATTGTACACATATACAAACTGAACTAAACAACAACACTTCTTACTTTAAAGGGTTTGGTCACGTAGTGACCATGTCACCCTAATTGTACACATATACAAACTGAACTAAACAACAACACTTCTTACTTTAAAGGGTTTGGTCACGTAGTGACCATGTCACCCTAATTGTACACATATACAAACTGAACTAAACAACAACACTTCTTACTTTAAAGGATTTGGTCACGTAGTGACCATGTCACCCTAATTGTACACATATACAAACTGAACTAAACAACAACACTTCTTACTTTAAAGGGTTTGGTCACGTAGTGACCATGTCACCCTAATTGTACACATATACAAACTGAACTAAACAACAACACTTCTTACTTTAAAGGATTTGGTCACGTAGTGACCATGTCACCCTAATTGTACACATATACAAACTGAACTAAACAACAACACTTCTTACTTTAAAGGGTTTGGTCACGTAGTGACCATGTCACCCTAATTGTACACATATACAAACTGAACTAAACAACAACACTTCTTACTTTAAAGGGTTTGGTCACGTAGTGACCATGTCACCCTAATTGTACACATATACAAACTGAACTAAACAACAACACTTCTTACTTTAAAGGATTTGGTCACGTAGTGACCATGTCACCCTAATTGTACACATATACAAACTGAACTAAACAACAACACTTCTTACTTTAAAGGGTTTGGTCACGTAGTGACCATGTCACCCTAATTGTACACATATACAAACTGAACTAAACAACAACACTTCTTACTTTAAAGGATTTGGTCACGTAGTGACCATGTCACCCTAATTGTACACATATACAAACTGAACTAAACAACAACACTTCTTACTTTAAAGGGTTTGGTCACGTAGTGACCATGTCACCCTAATTGTACACATATACAAACTGAACTAAACAACAACACTTCTTACTTTAAAGGGTTTGGTCACGTAGTGACCATGTCACCCTAATTGTACACATATACAAACTGAACTAAACAACAACACTTCTTACTTTAAAGGGTTTGGTCACGTAGTGACCATGTCACCCTAATTGTACACATATACAAACTGAACTAAACAACAACACTTCTTACTTTAAAGGATTTGGTCACGTAGTGACCATGTCACCCTAATTGTACACATATACAAACTGAACTAAACAACAACACTTCTTACTTTAAAGGGTTTGGTCACGTAGTGACCATGTCACCCTAATTGTACACATATACAAACTGAACTAAACAACAACACTTCTTACTTTAAAGGATTTGGTCACGTAGTGACCATGTCACCCTAATTGTACACATATACAAACTGAACTAAACAACAACACTTCTTACTTTAAAGGGTTTGGTCACGTAGTGACCATGTCACCCTAATTGTACACATATACAAACTGAACTAAACAACAACACTTCTTACTTTAAAGGATTTGGTCACGTAGTGACCATGTCACCCTAATTGTACACATATACAAACTGAACTAAACAACAACACTTCTTACTTTAAAGGGTTTGGTCACGTAGTGACCATGTCACCCTAATTGTACACATATACAAACTGAACTAAACAACAACACTTCTTACTTTAAAGGGTTTGGTCACGTAGTGACCATGTCACCCTAATTGTACACATATACAAACTGAACTAAACAACAACACTTCTTACTTTAAAGGGTTTGGTCACGTAGTGACCATGTCACCCTAATTGTACACATATACAAACTGAACTAAACAACAACACTTCTTACTTTAAAGGATTTGGTCACGTAGTGACCATGTCACCCTAATTGTACACATATACAAACTGAACTAAACAACAACACTTCTTACTTTAAAGGGTTTGGTCACGTAGTGACCATGTCACCCTAATTGTACACATATACAAACTGAACTAAACAACAACACTTCTTACTTTAAAGGGTTTGGTCACGTAGTGACCATGTCACCCTAATTGTACACATATACAAACTGAACTAAACAACAACACTTCTTACTTTAAAGGATTTGGTCACGTAGTGACCATGTCACCCTAATTGTACACATATACAAACTGAACTAAACAACAACACTTCTTACTTTAAAGGGTTTGGTCACGTAGTGACCATGTCACCCTAATTGTACACATATACAAACTGAACTAAACAACAACACTTCTTACTTTAAAGGGTTTGGTCACGTAGTGACCATGTCACCCTAATTGTACACATATACAAACTGAACTAAACAACAACACTTCTTACTTTAAAGGATTTGGTCACGTAGTGACCATGTCACCCTAATTGTACACATATACAAACTGAACTAAACAACAACACTTCTTACTTTAAAGGGTTTGGTCACGTAGTGACCATGTCACCCTAATTGTACACATATACAAACTGAACTAAACAACAACACTTCTTACTTTAAAGGATTTGGTCACGTAAAAAGATAAAGATAAAGATAGTTTTATTTGCTTCAAATATGGTACTTAAAGATATATTATATTAAAAATGTCCAACATATTTCACCTTAAGAAGGCATGCAAATATTTACAAATGGTATGTAGAAGTTAAATTCACCAAACACACAAAAAACATTAAGAGAAAGCTATTAAAAGTTTCACACAAAGAAAGAAAAAAAAAAAAAAAGAATATATACACATTCCTCTCAAAAACTAACATGTCAAGAAGGAAATAAATTAGAACAGAATTAAAATTACAATGTCACAGAAATTTGCATACGAAATTTTTATTTTACAATTTAAATTACCATTTCTTATATGTCACAATACACATTAACTATATTTTATTTCTATACGTCAAGAATTGAGTTACACTATAAAAACATTTCTCAACGAGCCAGTTGTATAGTCTCCTATTAAATAATTGAGGGGCTACATCTTTAATTTCACTTGGTAGGCTATTGTAAATTCTAATGGCCATTGGAAAGCAGCTGTCTGAATAGAGAGCACTTTTTTTCATTGGAATAGTCAATTTATTTGGATTTCTTAACCTATATACACCAAAAGCTGCTTCTTGCTTCGTCTTGAAAAAAGTTGGATACTTTTTGACGAAAATACAAATTTCAAAAATATACAAACATGGTAAAGTAAGCAGTTTGAGTTTAGAAAATAATGGCTTACAGGAGTCTAGGGGTTTTGCGCCACATAAAGCACGGACACATTTCTTTTGGGCGATAAATGCTCTGTTTACTTCCGTAGATTTTCCCCAGAGAATAAGACCGTACCGAAGAACTGACAAAACATACCCATGATATGCACTGAGAGCAACTTGTTCATTCGCTAATGACCTTAATCTATACAGGGCAAAAACAAACTTATTAATTTTTTTGCAGACTTTGTCAACGTGGGCTTTCCAATTCATATTTCTGTCAAGAGTGATCCCTAAGAAATTAACTGTGTTGGATTCTTCAATGTTGTTGTTGTCATACTTTATTTCTAGTTTTAAGGGTACATTTTTATTATTTTGAAACTGTACAAATGTCGTTTTTGATAGATTTACCTCCAAGTCATTGTTTTTAAGCCACTTTATGATAGATTGAATACTTTCGTTTGTTTCTTTTTCGATGCATTCTCTTTTACATTCTATAATCAAAGATATGTCATCAGCAAACAAGACAGTTTGATGCTTTGTACAGTCCGGAATGTCATTAATATATAATATAAACAAGAGTGGGCCAAGTATACTGCCCTGAGGCACTCCCGTTTTATTAGTTCTTAAGGCAGACCTGTACACAGTGGTATTGGAATTCCTATCTAGGTTAGTTATTTCTACACTTTGTTGCCTGTTTCTAAGATAACTTTTAAACCAGTCGTAAGCAGGACCTCGTATACCATATTTTTCCATTTTATGAAGTAAAGTTCTATGATTTACAAAATCAAATGCCTTGGTCATGTCAAAAAATACTACTAATGCTGGTTCTTTTTTATCTATTTTCTCACATATACTTTTTACTAAATGAAAAACTGCAAGACTCGTGGATTTGTTGGTTTGGAACCCATTTTGTTCTGTTTTTATTATGTTAAATTTTGTCAGAAATTTGGACAACCTTACATGCATAGCTTTTTCAAAAATTTTTGATAATATTGATATCAATGTAATCGGTCTATATCTTTGTATATCGGTTTTTGGACCATTTTTATGCAAAGGTTTTACAATTGAAATCTTAAGTGCCTCAGGAAATATACCATGGACAAAGGATTCATTTATCAAATGGCTTAGAATTGGAGCAAGCAGAATGGTACAAATCTTTATTATTTTTGTTGAGATTCCATCATAGCCGACTGAATTAGTGTTATTTAATGAATGGATAATTTTTTCTATTTCACATACAGAAATAGGCGTAAGAAATATAGAGGAATTATTCATTTCAATTTTATCAGATTCATTATTATTATAATTATTACGTGTTAAGATATCATTTTTACATATGTCAACAAAATAATTATTAAAAATATTTGCAATGTCATTAGGATTAAAAATAACCTGGTTGTCAAATTCAATTTTGTCAATTACATTGTGTTTAATGTCTTTACCCTTAGTGTTTGCATTTATTATATCCCATGAAGCCTTACATTTATTTTTCGACAAGTCCATGTAAGCCTTATTACATGTTTTGTGTGATCTTTCAATACACTTTTTTAACATTTTTGCATACTTTTTATAAGTAATTTTGTTGCATAAGGTTTTTTGTTGGTAGTATTTTTGTCGTAAATGTCTTTTTGTTAAACATGATCTTCGGAGTCCTTTTGTGATCCACTTAGGCTTTCCTTTTTTAGAAGACACCTTGATTTTGTAAATTGGAAAGCACAAATTGTAAAACAAAGTTATAGTTTCATGGAACATATCAAAGGCTTGATTGAAATCTTCGATTTCGTCATATATTTCAGACCAGGTAAGGCTTTGAAGACACTCGTAGAATTTACTTATGTTGTCATGACAATAATCTCTTTTGTACACGTACCAATAGTCTATTGGTCGCGTTTTGTTAGATGTAAGGAAGCCCAATGTTTGTCCAGTTTCATGATCTGATATACCTAGAAGATGTACTTTTCCTATAGCTTCAGGGATGTTGCTTATGAAATTATCAAGACAAGAGTTTTGTCTCGTTGGTTCGGTTATGTGGAGTTCCAGTTTAAACCTTGACAATATATCCCTAAGCTTTACCGAATTGTTTTCTGACTTAAGTGTATCTATATTTAAATCACCGGTTATTACCACTTTTTTTTTTTGAGGAAGCTACAAATTTGTGCAATAAAATTTGAAGTTTCTCAAAAAATGTTTGTTCATTAGTTTTGGATAGTTTTGGTACTCTATATAGGCAAATAATAATTGTTTTTGTTTTTGGAATTTCAATTCCGCAACACTCAAATATATTGTCACATGCTATTTCATCAAGATCAAGCGGTAGAGATTCAATGTTCTTTTTGGTAAAAATACAAACACCACCTCGACGCTCGTTTATTCTTTTACGATTTGGTTTTGGTTTCTTACTAATATTCTTTCTGCAATAACATGTGGCTAGTTTATAATCATGTAAATATAACAAAGATTCCTCCCCTGGCTTAACAAAAGTTTCTGATAAACATATTACATCAAAAGAATCTTGTGTACGTTCGAATTCATCGATGCAAATTTCTAATTGGTCCCTTTTACTAATAAAACCTTCCACATTTTGGTGAAATATATTGAATTTGTTTGTATCTATCTTATTTTTATCTTTAGTGACGAAAAAATTCCGTTTGAGTTTTTAATTGCTGGGACGATTTCGTATTTGTTTCATGAAGTCTTTCTGACACGTTAAAGTAGTACGGTATAGTTCCCTTGCGATAGATCGTTGTTGAGGTAGTAACAGAACCTTTATCACCCTTAACTGATTTCTTAAAGTAGTAGGGTATAGTGCCCTTTTTAATTAATCCTGTTTTAGAAGCTTTGGTGTTCACAGCATATGATTTTGGCAGATTATTATTACCATTACTAAATGTCAGATACTTTTCGTTATAATCTGCAGAATCAATTACATTATTGATTTGATTACACATGTCCTCTTGGAACTCATTTATGTTGTTGACTTTGGTTTTACACTCAAGGAACGAACAATTTTTAAATTTACTACCTATTAATTTTACTTGGTAATTTAATTGTATTTCATTAACGTGCTCATTATAAAATATTGGTAAAATGAGAATTTTGGGAGCATCGTGTAATAATTTTATAGCAGAATAAAGTTCCGAGGTAACCATCATAGGGTCACTGTCACTTTCTCCGACGCATAGCACAATTTTGTCTCTTTTGTCTATTTGTGTATGTTGACATTGTTTAAGAATAACGGGTGTTGGTGCACCTGGGAATGTAGATGATAGAACAGTGTATTTATCATAATTTCTCTTTGATCTTGCCGTCAGTAGTTTAGATGCTAATCCAATGATTTGTTTTCCCCCGAAAATCAAAATTTTTCTTTCTGTGTTGGTTTTTATATTGTCACTCTCGCTATTACTTTTATATTTTTGCGACTGTTGATAGAGGTCAGTCTGTGTTCCTTTTTCATGTGTATAATTCTTGCTGCATGTTTGTTTACTTGTATGACTTATATTTATATCAACTTCGCAACTTTCACTATCTTTATTTATTGTCTTATTTTCTTCCATTTCTATTATATTTTGATGATTGACTTCCTCAGAATTTTCATGTTTGGTCTGTTTTATTATATATTTTTCAGTCTCTACGTCAGTGTTTATTTCTATATCCTTTGGTTGGCTTTGTGCTAGTATAATTTCTTCTTGAGACTTTTCCTTGTGTGGATGAACAGCCTGCTTTTCTTCTGTGTAGAATATTTCGTTAGTATGTGTTTCAGTGTTTGTGAGTTTTACATTGACCTCAGGTGTAATATTTGTCTTATTTTTATTATTGTCAGCTCTTATTTGCTGTGTGTTCCCAACGTTGTTTGTTTCATCAATACTATCTTGTACCTCACTTTGCACGTTGCAGTTTAAGATATCATTAAATGACTCGTCACCTTTTTTAAATCCTAGTGTAACTGTTCTAAGCAATTTCTTTTTTGTTGAGCTCATTGTTTCTATGTACATGTTTTTGTAAATATCCGTCTTTTTTGTCATTTTCTGAATAATACTCTTTAAATTATTGTTTTCTATTACCAACATATCGATTTCATTATTTGCGCTGTCCAAAAGCTCTTTTAGTTCAAATATTTTACTTTCATAGCCTTCTAATTTCAGTTGTTCGGCTCTTATGGACAGATCAGGGTAACTTCTGTCGATTAATTCAGGACTTGACAAACTGTTTTGGAAGTCAGTATTCTCTTGAATTAACTCCAGTGAGTTATGTCTTCTAAGTTTCTTTCCGGAAATATTTTCAATTGATAAGTTAAGACTTGTATTAAAACGTTTTCGTTTTGTAATTCTGTCCGGTGACTCGATGGGTGAGATGGGTGGAGAGTGTCTTATTTTATTAAAAATATTGTCCATTTTGTAATGAAAAAAGAAAAAGAAAAAAAAATGATAAAAGAAAAAGTTTATCTCAGAGTTCGCTTCCAGCGGGGCTCGAACTGTAGTTGTCGGTTTATCAGCCAGCGTCCGTACCGCTTGGTCACAGAAGCTTATACGTAAAGGTGTAAAATTATGCCGACATATCTATGTAGTCAAGTTATTTGTCAACAACAAGGTAACACGTGAGTCATGTTAGGTTTGTGTCTTCTTTTGTTCTTGATCACTTCACTTGAATTGAGTCACAAAATTAACGGATTGTTTTGATATAGTTTTGTTAATTACTCGTCACACAGAAATCTTTTTTTTACACGAAAAACACAGTTTTGTTGGTCTTTAGAATATGTTTCTATTGATGTAATTCAGTCACTGTAAATTGTATTTTTTGCACTATTTTTCAATTAAAATCACAGAGACAACTAGTAACACGTCTTTTCTTTATCTTGGCCCCGTTCATTAAGAATGTTGTTCGTAGTGACCATGTCACCCTAATTGTACACATATACAAACTGAACTAAACAACAACACTTCTTACTTTAAAGGGTTTGGTCACGTAGTGACCATGTCACCCTAATTGTACACATATACAAACTGAACTAAACAACAACACTTCTTACTTTAAAGGGTTTGGTCACGTAGTGACCATGTCACCCTAATTGTACACATATACAAACTGAACTAAACAACAACACTTCTTACTTTAAAGGGTTTGGTCACGTAGTGACCATGTCACCCTAATTGTACACATATACAAACTGAACTAAACAACAACACTTCTTACTTTAAAGGGTTTGGTCACGTAGTGACCATGTCACCCTAATTGTACACATATACAAACTGAACTAAACAACAACACTTCTTACTTTAAAGGGTTTGGTCACGTAGTGACCATGTCACCCTAATTGTACACATATACAAACTGAACTAAACAACAACACTTCTTACTTTAAAGGATTTGGTCACGTAGTGACCATGTCACCCTAATTGTACACATATACAAACTGAACTAAACAACAACACTTCTTACTTTAAAGGATTTGGTCACGTAGTGACCATGTCACCCTAATTGTACACATATACAAACTGAACTAAACAACAACACTTCTTACTTTAAAGGGTTTGGTCACGTAGTGACCATGTCACCCTAATTGTACACATATACAAACTGAACTAAACAACAACACTTCTTACTTTAAAGGGTTTGGTCACGTAGTGACCATGTCACCCTAATTGTACACATATACAAACTGAACTAAACAACAACACTTCTTACTTTAAAGGGTTTGGTCACGTAGTGACCATGTCACCCTAATTGTACACATATACAAACTGAACTAAACAACAACACTTCTTACTTTAAAGGGTTTGGTCACGTAGTGACCATGTCACCCTAATTGTACACATATACAAACTGAACTAAACAACAACACTTCTTACTTTAAAGGGTTTGGTCACGTAGTGACCATGTCACCCTAATTGTACACATATACAAACTGAACTAAACAACAACACTTCTTACTTTAAAGGGTTTGGTCACGTAGTGACCATGTCACCCTAATTGTACACATATACAAACTGAACTAAACAACAACACTTCTTACTTTAAAGGGTTTGGTCACGTAGTGACCATGTCACCCTAATTGTACACATATACAAACTGAACTAAACAACAACACTTCTTACTTTAAAGGGTTTGGTCACGTAGTGACCATGTCACCCTAATTGTACACATATACAAACTGAACTAAACAACAACACTTCTTACTTTAAAGGGTTTGGTCACGTAGTGACCATGTCACCCTAATTGTACACATATACAAACTGAACTAAACAACAACACTTCTTACTTTAAAGGATTTGGTCACGTAGTGACCATGTCACCCTAATTGTACACATATACAAACTGAACTAAACAACAACACTTCTTACTTTAAAGGGTTTGGTCACGTAGTGACCATGTCACCCTAATTGTACACATATACAAACTGAACTAAACAACAACACTTCTTACTTTAAAGGGTTTGGTCACGTAGTGACCATGTCACCCTAATTGTACACATATACAAACTGAACTAAACAACAACACTTCTTACTTTAAAGGATTTGGTCACGTAGTGACCATGTCACCCTAATTGTACACATATACAAACTGAACTAAACAACAACACTTCTTACTTTAAAGGGTTTGGTCACGTAGTGACCATGTCACCCTAATTGTACACATATACAAACTGAACTAAACAACAACACTTCTTACTTTAAAGGGTTTGGTCACGTAGTGACCATGTCACCCTAATTGTACACATATACAAACTGAACTAAACAACAACACTTCTTACTTTAAAGGATTTGGTCACGTAGTGACCATGTCACCCTAATTGTACACATATACAAACTGAACTAAACAACAACACTTCTTACTTTAAAGGGTTTGGTCACGTAGTGACCATGTCACCCTAATTGTACACATATACAAACTGAACTAAACAACAACACTTCTTACTTTAAAGGATTTGGTCACGTAGTGACCATGTCACCCTAATTGTACACATATACAAACTGAACTAAACAACAACACTTCTTACTTTAAAGGGTTTGGTCACGTAGTGACCATGTCACCCTAATTGTACACATATACAAACTGAACTAAACAACAACACTTCTTACTTTAAAGGATTTGGTCACGTAGTGACCATGTCACCCTAATTGTACACATATACAAACTGAACTAAACAACAACACTTCTTACTTTAAAGGGTTTGGTCACGTAGTGACCATGTCACCCTAATTGTACACATATACAAACTGAACTAAACAACAACACTTCTTACTTTAAAGGGTTTGGTCACGTAGTGACCATGTCACCCTAATTGTACACATATACAAACTGAACTAAACAACAACACTTCTTACTTTAAAGGGTTTGGTCACGTAGTGACCATGTCACCCTAATTGTACACATATACAAACTGAACTAAACAACAACACTTCTTACTTTAAAGGGTTTGGTCACGTAGTGACCATGTCACCCTAATTGTACACATATACAAACTGAACTAAACAACAACACTTCTTACTTTAAAGGATTTGGTCACGTAGTGACCATGTCACCCTAATTGTACACATATACAAACTGAACTAAACAACAACACTTCTTACTTTAAAGGGTTTGGTCACGTAGTGACCATGTCACCCTAATTGTACACATATACAAACTGAACTAAACAACAACACTTCTTACTTTAAAGGATTTGGTCACGTAGTGACCATGTCACCCTAATTGTACACATATACAAACTGAACTAAACAACAACACTTCTTACTTTAAAGGGTTTGGTCACGTAGTGACCATGTCACCCTAATTGTACACATATACAAACTGAACTAAACAACAACACTTCTTACTTTAAAGGATTTGGTCACGTAGTGACCATGTCACCCTAATTGTACACATATACAAACTGAACTAAACAACAACACTTCTTACTTTAAAGGGTTTGGTCACGTAGTGACCATGTCACCCTAATTGTACACATATACAAACTGAACTAAACAACAACACTTCTTACTTTAAAGGGTTTGGTCACGTAGTGACCATGTCACCCTAATTGTACACATATACAAACTGAACTAAACAACAACACTTCTTACTTTAAAGGGTTTGGTCACGTAGTGACCATGTCACCCTAATTGTACACATATACAAACTGAACTAAACAACAACACTTCTTACTTTAAAGGGTTTGGTCACGTAGTGACCATGTCACCCTAATTGTACACATATACAAACTGAACTAAACAACAACACTTCTTACTTTAAAGGGTTTGGTCACGTAGTGACCATGTCACCCTAATTGTACACATATACAAACTGAACTAAACAACAACACTTCTTACTTTAAAGGGTTTGGTCACGTAGTGACCATGTCACCCTAATTGTACACATATACAAACTGAACTAAACAACAACACTTCTTACTTTAAAGGATTTGGTCACGTAGTGACCATGTCACCCTAATTGTACACATATACAAACTGAACTAAACAACAACACTTCTTACTTTAAAGGATTTGGTCACGTAGTGACCATGTCACCCTAATTGTACACATATACAAACTGAACTAAACAACAACACTTCTTACTTTAAAGGGTTTGGTCACGTAGTGACCATGTCACCCTAATTGTACACATATACAAACTGAACTAAACAACAACACTTCTTACTTTAAAGGGTTTGGTCACGTAGTGACCATGTCACCCTAATTGTACACATATACAAACTGAACTAAACAACAACACTTCTTACTTTAAAGGGTTTGGTCACGTAGTGACCATGTCACCCTAATTGTACACATATACAAACTGAACTAAACAACAACACTTCTTACTTTAAAGGGTTTGGTCACGTAGTGACCATGTCACCCTAATTGTACACATATACAAACTGAACTAAACAACAACACTTCTTACTTTAAAGGGTTTGGTCACGTAGTGACCATGTCACCCTAATTGTACACATATACAAACTGAACTAAACAACAACACTTCTTACTTTAAAGGGTTTGGTCACGTAGTGACCATGTCACCCTAATTGTACACATATACAAACTGAACTAAACAACAACACTTCTTACTTTAAAGGGTTTGGTCACGTAGTGACCATGTCACCCTAATTGTACACATATACAAACTGAACTAAACAACAACACTTCTTACTTTAAAGGATTTGGTCACGTAGTGACCATGTCACCCTAATTGTACACATATACAAACTGAACTAAACAACAACACTTCTTACTTTAAAGGATTTGGTCACGTAGTGACCATGTCACCCTAATTGTACACATATACAAACTGAACTAAACAACAACACTTCTTACTTTAAAGGGTTTGGTCACGTAGTGACCATGTCACCCTAATTGTACACATATACAAACTGAACTAAACAACAACACTTCTTACTTTAAAGGATTTGGTCACGTAGTGACCATGTCACCCTAATTGTACACATATACAAACTGAACTAAACAACAACACTTCTTACTTTAAAGGGTTTGGTCACGTAGTGACCATGTCACCCTAATTGTACACATATACAAACTGAACTAAACAACAACACTTCTTACTTTAAAGGGTTTGGTCACGTAGTGACCATGTCACCCTAATTGTACACATATACAAACTGAACTAAACAACAACACTTCTTACTTTAAAGGATTTGGTCACGTAGTGACCATGTCACCCTAATTGTACACATATACAAACTGAACTAAACAACAACACTTCTTACTTTAAAGGATTTGGTCACGTAGTGACCATGTCACCCTAATTGTACACATATACAAACTGAACTAAACAACAACACTTCTTACTTTAAAGGGTTTGGTCACGTAGTGACCATGTCACCCTAATTGTACACATATACAAACTGAACTAAACAACAACACTTCTTACTTTAAAGGGTTTGGTCACGTAGTGACCATGTCACCCTAATTGTACACATATACAAACTGAACTAAACAACAACACTTCTTACTTTAAAGGGTTTGGTCACGTAGTGACCATGTCACCCTAATTGTACACATATACAAACTGAACTAAACAACAACACTTCTTACTTTAAAGGATTTGGTCACGTAGTGACCATGTCACCCTAATTGTACACATATACAAACTGAACTAAACAACAACACTTCTTACTTTAAAGGGTTTGGTCACGTAGTGACCATGTCACCCTAATTGTACACATATACAAACTGAACTAAACAACAACACTTCTTACTTTAAAGGGTTTGGTCACGTAGTGACCATGTCACCCTAATTGTACACATATACAAACTGAACTAAACAACAACACTTCTTACTTTAAAGGATTTGGTCACGTAGTGACCATGTCACCCTAATTGTACACATATACAAACTGTACTAAACAACAACACTTCTTACTTTAAAGGATTTGGTCACGTAGTGACCATGTCACCCTAATTGTACACATATACAAACTGAACTAAACAACAACACTTCTTACTTTAAAGGGTTTGGTCACGTAGTGACCATGTCACCCTAATTGTACACATATACAAACTGAACTAAACAACAACACTTCTTACTTTAAAGGGTTTGGTCACGTAGTGACCATGTCACCCTAATTGTACACATATACAAACTGAACTAAACAACAACACTTCTTACTTTAAAGGGTTTGGTCACGTAGTGACCATGTCACCCTAATTGTACACATATACAAACTGAACTAAACAACAACACTTCTTACTTTAAAGGATTTGGTCACGTAGTGACCATGTCACCCTAATTGTACACATATACAAACTGAACTAAACAACAACACTTCTTACTTTAAAGGGTTTGGTCACGTAGTGACCATGTCACCCTAATTGTACACATATACAAACTGAACTAAACAACAACACTTCTTACTTTAAAGGGTTTGGTCACGTAGTGACCATGTCACCCTAATTGTACACATATACAAACTGAACTAAACAACAACACTTCTTACTTTAAAGGGTTTGGTCACGTAGTGACCATGTCACCCTAATTGTACACATATACAAACTGAACTAAACAACAACACTTCTTACTTTAAAGGATTTGGTCACGTAGTGACCATGTCACCCTAATTGTACACATATACAAACTGAACTAAACAACAACACTTCTTACTTTAAAGGATTTGGTCACGTAGTGACCATGTCACCCTAATTGTACACATATACAAACTGAACTAAACAACAACACTTCTTACTTTAAAGGGTTTGGTCACGTAGTGACCATGTCACCCTAATTGTACACATATACAAACTGAACTAAACAACAACACTTCTTACTTTAAAGGATTTGGTCACGTAGTGACCATGTCACCCTAATTGTACACATATACAAACTGAACTAAACAACAACACTTCTTACTTTAAAGGGTTTGGTCACGTAGTGACCATGTCACCCTAATTGTACACATATACAAACTGAACTAAACAACAACACTTCTTACTTTAAAGGGTTTGGTCACGTAGTGACCATGTCACCCTAATTGTACACATATACAAACTGAACTAAACAACAACACTTCTTACTTTAAAGGATTTGGTCACGTAGTGACCATGTCACCCTAATTGTACACATATACAAACTGAACTAAACAACAACACTTCTTACTTTAAAGGATTTGGTCACGTAGTGACCATGTCACCCTAATTGTACACATATACAAACTGAACTAAACAACAACACTTCTTACTTTAAAGGGTTTGGTCACGTAGTGACCATGTCACCCTAATTGTACACATATACAAACTGAACTAAACAACAACACTTCTTACTTTAAAGGATTTGGTCACGTAGTGACCATGTCACCCTAATTGTACACATATACAAACTGAACTAAACAACAACACTTCTTACTTTAAAGGGTTTGGTCACGTAGTGACCATGTCACCCTAATTGTACACATATACAAACTGAACTAAACAACAACACTTCTTACTTTAAAGGGTTTGGTCACGTAGTGACCATGTCACCCTAATTGTACACATATACAAACTGAACTAAACAACAACACTTCTTACTTTAAAGGATTTGGTCACGTAGTGACCATGTCACCCTAATTGTACACATATACAAACTGAACTAAACAACAACACTTCTTACTTTAAAGGATTTGGTCACGTAGTGACCATGTCACCCTAATTGTACACATATACAAACTGAACTAAACAACAACACTTCTTACTTTAAAGGGTTTGGTCACGTAGTGACCATGTCACCCTAATTGTACACATATACAAACTGAACTAAACAACAACACTTCTTACTTTAAAGGGTTTGGTCACGTAGTGACCATGTCACCCTAATTGTACACATATACAAACTGAACTAAACAACAACACTTCTTACTTTAAAGGGTTTGGTCACGTAGTGACCATGTCACCCTAATTGTACACATATACAAACTGAACTAAACAACAACACTTCTTACTTTAAAGGATTTGGTCACGTAGTGACCATGTCACCCTAATTGTACACATATACAAACTGAACTAAACAACAACACTTCTTACTTTAAAGGGTTTGGTCACGTAGTGACCATGTCACCCTAATTGTACACATATACAAACTGAACTAAACAACAACACTTCTTACTTTAAAGGATTTGGTCACGTAGTGACCATGTCACCCTAATTGTACACATATACAAACTGAACTAAACAACAACACTTCTTACTTTAAAGGATTTGGTCACGTAGTGACCATGTCACCCTAATTGTACACATATACAAACTGAACTAAACAACAACACTTCTTACTTTAAAGGGTTTGGTCACGTAGTGACCATGTCACCCTAATTGTACACATATACAAACTGAACTAAACAACAACACTTCTTACTTTAAAGGATTTGGTCACGTAGTGACCATGTCACCCTAATTGTACACATATACAAACTGAACTAAACAACAACACTTCTTACTTTAAAGGGTTTGGTCACGTAGTGACCATGTCACCCTAATTGTACACATATACAAACTGAACTAAACAACAACACTTCTTACTTTAAAGGGTTTGGTCACGTAGTGACCATGTCACCCTAATTGTACACATATACAAACTGAACTAAACAACAACACTTCTTACTTTAAAGGGTTTGGTCACGTAGTGACCATGTCACCCTAATTGTACACATATACAAACTGAACTAAACAACAACACTTCTTACTTTAAAGGATTTGGTCACGTAGTGACCATGTCACCCTAATTGTACACATATACAAACTGAACTAAACAACAACACTTCTTACTTTAAAGGGTTTGGTCACGTAGTGACCATGTCACCCTAATTGTACACATATACAAACTGAACTAAACAACAACACTTCTTACTTTAAAGGATTTGGTCACGTAGTGACCATGTCACCCTAATTGTACACATATACAAACTGAACTAAACAACAACACTTCTTACTTTAAAGGATTTGGTCACGTAGTGACCATGTCACCCTAATTGTACACATATACAAACTGAACTAAACAACAACACTTCTTACTTTAAAGGGTTTGGTCACCTAGTGACCATGTCACCCTAATTGTACACATATACAAACTGAACTAAACAACAACACTTCTTACTTTAAAGGGTTTGGTCACGTAGTGACCATGTCACCCTAATTGTACACATATACAAACTGAACTAAACAACAACACTTCTTACTTTAAAGGGTTTGGTCACGTAGTGACCATGTCACCCTAATTGTACACATATACAAACTGAACTAAACAACAACACTTCTTACTTTAAAGGATTTGGTCACGTAGTGACCATGTCACCCTAATTGTACACATATACAAACTGAACTAAACAACAACACTTCTTACTTTAAAGGGTTTGGTCACGTAGTGACCATGTCACCCTAATTGTACACATATACAAACTGAACTAAACAACAACACTTCTTACTTTAAAGGGTTTGGTCACGTAGTGACCATGTCACCCTAATTGTACACATATACAAACTGAACTAAACAACAACACTTCTTACTTTAAAGGATTTGGTCACGTAGTGACCATGTCACCCTAATTGTACACATATACAAACTGAACTAAACAACAACACTTCTTACTTTAAAGGGTTTGGTCACGTAGTGACCATGTCACCCTAATTGTACACATATACAAACTGAACTAAACAACAACACTTCTTACTTTAAAGGGTTTGGTCACGTAGTGACCATGTCACCCTAATTGTACACATATACAAACTGAACTAAACAACAACACTTCTTACTTTAAAGGATTTGGTCACGTAGTGACCATGTCACCCTAATTGTACACATATACAAACTGAACTAAACAACAACACTTCTTACTTTAAAGGGTTTGGTCACGTAGTGACCATGTCACCCTAATTGTACACATATACAAACTGAACTAAACAACAACACTTCTTACTTTAAAGGATTTGGTCACGTAGTGACCATGTCACCCTAATTGTACACATATACAAACTGAACTAAACAACAACACTTCTTACTTTAAAGGGTTTGGTCACGTAGTGACCATGTCACCCTAATTGTACACATATACAAACTGAACTAAACAACAACACTTCTTACTTTAAAGGGTTTGGTCACGTAGTGACCATGTCACCCTAATTGTACACATATACAAACTGAACTAAACAACAACACTTCTTACTTTAAAGGGTTTGGTCACGTAGTGACCATGTCACCCTAATTGTACACATATACAAACTGAACTAAACAACAACACTTCTTACTTTAAAGGGTTTGGTCACGTAGTGACCATGTCACCCTAATTGTACACATATACAAACTGAACTAAACAACAACACTTCTTACTTTAAAGGGTTTGGTCACGTAGTGACCATGTCACCCTAATTGTACACATATACAAACTGAACTAAACAACAACACTTCTTACTTTAAAGGATTTGGTCACGTAGTGACCATGTCACCCTAATTGTACACATATACAAACTGAACTAAACAACAACACTTCTTACTTTAAAGGATTTGGTCACGTAGTGACCATGTCACCCTAATTGTACACATATACAAACTGAACTAAACAACAACACTTCTTACTTTAAAGGGTTTGGTCACGTAGTGACCATGTCACCCTAATTGTACACATATACAAACTGAACTAAACAACAACACTTCTTACTTTAAAGGGTTTGGTCACGTAGTGACCATGTCACCCTAATTGTACACATATACAAACTGAACTAAACAACAACACTTCTTACTTTAAAGGGTTTGGTCACGTAGTGACCATGTCACCCTAATTGTACACATATACAAACTGAACTAAACAACAACACTTCTTACTTTAAAGGGTTTGGTCACGTAGTGACCATGTCACCCTAATTGTACACATATACAAACTGAACTAAACAACAACACTTCTTACTTTAAAGGGTTTGGTCACGTAGTGACCATGTCACCCTAATTGTACACATATACAAACTGAACTAAACAACAACACTTCTTACTTTAAAGGGTTTGGTCACGTAGTGACCATGTCACCCTAATTGTACACATATACAAACTGAACTAAACAACAACACTTCTTACTTTAAAGGGTTTGGTCACGTAGTGACCATGTCACCCTAATTGTACACATATACAAACTGAACTAAACAACAACACTTCTTACTTTAAAGGATTTGGTCACGTAGTGACCATGTCACCCTAATTGTACACATATACAAACTGAACTAAACAACAACACTTCTTACTTTAAAGGATTTGGTCACGTAGTGACCATGTCACCCTAATTGTACACATATACAAACTGAACTAAACAACAACACTTCTTACTTTAAAGGGTTTGGTCACGTAGTGACCATGTCACCCTAATTGTACACATATACAAACTGAACTAAACAACAACACTTCTTACTTTAAAGGGTTTGGTCACGTAGTGACCATGTCACCCTAATTGTACACATATACAAACTGAACTAAACAACAACACTTCTTACTTTAAAGGGTTTGGTCACGTAGTGACCATGTCACCCTAATTGTACACATATACAAACTGAACTAAACAACAACACTTCTTACTTTAAAGGATTTGGTCACGTAGTGACCATGTCACCCTAATTGTACACATATACAAACTGAACTAAACAACAACACTTCTTACTTTAAAGGATTTGGTCACGTAGTGACCATGTCACCCTAATTGTACACATATACAAACTGAACTAAACAACAACACTTCTTACTTTAAAGGGTTTGGTCACGTAGTGACCATGTCACCCTAATTGTACACATATACAAACTGAACTAAACAACAACACTTCTTACTTTAAAGGGTTTGGTCACGTAGTGACCATGTCACCCTAATTGTACACATATACAAACTGAACTAAACAACAACACTTCTTACTTTAAAGGATTTGGTCACGTAGTGACCATGTCACCCTAATTGTACACATATACAAACTGAACTAAACAACAACACTTCTTACTTTAAAGGATTTGGTCACGTAGTGACCATGTCACCCTAATTGTACACATATACAAACTGAACTAAACAACAACACTTCTTACTTTAAAGGGTTTGGTCACGTAGTGACCATGTCACCCTAATTGTACACATATACAAACTGAACTAAACAACAACACTTCTTACTTTAAAGGGTTTGGTCACGTAGTGACCATGTCACCCTAATTGTACACATATACAAACTGAACTAAACAACAACACTTCTTACTTTAAAGGATTTGGTCACGTAGTGACCATGTCACCCTAATTGTACACATATACAAACTGAACTAAACAACAACACTTCTTACTTTAAAGGATTTGGTCACGTAGTGACCATGTCACCCTAATTGTACACATATACAAACTGAACTAAACAACAACACTTCTTACTTTAAAGGGTTTGGTCACGTAGTGACCATGTCACCCTAATTGTACACATATACAAACTGAACTAAACAACAACACTTCTTACTTTAAAGGATTTGGTCACGTAGTGACCATGTCACCCTAATTGTACACATATACAAACTGAACTAAACAACAACACTTCTTACTTTAAAGGGTTTGGTCACGTAGTGACCATGTCACCCTAATTGTACACATATACAAACTGAACTAAACAACAACACTTCTTACTTTAAAGGGTTTGGTCACGTAGTGACCATGTCACCCTAATTGTACACATATACAAACTGAACTAAACAACAACACTTCTTACTTTAAAGGATTTGGTCACGTAGTGACCATGTCACCCTAATTGTACACATATACAAACTGAACTAAACAACAACACTTCTTACTTTAAAGGATTTGGTCACGTAGTGACCATGTCACCCTAATTGTACACATATACAAACTGAACTAAACAACAACACTTCTTACTTTAAAGGGTTTGGTCACGTAGTGACCATGTCACCCTAATTGTACACATATACAAACTGAACTAAACAACAACACTTCTTACTTTAAAGGGTTTGGTCACGTAGTGACCATGTCACCCTAATTGTACACATATACAAACTGAACTAAACAACAACACTTCTTACTTTAAAGGGTTTGGTCACGTAGTGACCATGTCACCCTAATTGTACACATATACAAACTGAACTAAACAACAACACTTCTTACTTTAAAGGATTTGGTCACGTAGTGACCATGTCACCCTAATTGTACACATATACAAACTGAACTAAACAACAACACTTCTTACTTTAAAGGGTTTGGTCACGTAGTGACCATGTCACCCTAATTGTACACATATACAAACTGAACTAAACAACAACACTTCTTACTTTAAAGGATTTGGTCACGTAGTGACCATGTCACCCTAATTGTACACATATACAAACTGAACTAAACAACAACACTTCTTACTTTAAAGGGTTTGGTCACGTAGTGACCATGTCACCCTAATTGTACACATATACAAACTGAACTAAACAACAACACTTCTTACTTTAAAGGGTTTGGTCACGTAGTGACCATGTCACCCTAATTGTACACATATACAAACTGAACTAAACAACAACACTTCTTACTTTAAAGGATTTGGTCACGTAGTGACCATGTCACCCTAATTGTACACATATACAAACTGAACTAAACAACAACACTTCTTACTTTAAAGGGTTTGGTCACGTAGTGACCATGTCACCCTAATTGTACACATATACAAACTGAACTAAACAACAACACTTCTTACTTTAAAGGATTTGGTCACGTAGTGACCATGTCACCCTAATTGTACACATATACAAACTGAACTAAACAACAACACTTCTTACTTTAAAGGGTTTGGTCACGTAGTGACCATGTCACCCTAATTGTACACATATACAAACTGAACTAAACAACAACACTTCTTACTTTAAAGGGTTTGGTCACGTAGTGACCATGTCACCCTAATTGTACACATATACAAACTGAACTAAACAACAACACTTCTTACTTTAAAGGGTTTGGTCACGTAGTGACCATGTCACCCTAATTGTACACATATACAAACTGAACTAAACAACAACACTTCTTACTTTAAAGGGTTTGGTCACGTAGTGACCATGTCACCCTAATTGTACACATATACAAACTGAACTAAACAACAACACTTCTTACTTTAAAGGGTTTGGTCACGTAGTGACCATGTCACCCTAATTGTACACATATACAAACTGAACTAAACAACAACACTTCTTACTTTAAAGGATTTGGTCACGTAGTGACCATGTCACCCTAATTGTACACATATACAAACTGAACTAAACAACAACACTTCTTACTTTAAAGGATTTGGTCACGTAGTGACCATGTCACCCTAATTGTACACATATACAAACTGAACTAAACAACAACACTTCTTACTTTAAAGGGTTTGGTCACGTAGTGACCATGTCACCCTAATTGTACACATATACAAACTGAACTAAACAACAACACTTCTTACTTTAAAGGGTTTGGTCACGTAGTGACCATGTCACCCTAATTGTACACATATACAAACTGAACTAAACAACAACACTTCTTACTTTAAAGGGTTTGGTCACGTAGTGACCAT
Organism: Ypsolopha scabrella; assembly: GCA_910592155.1. NCBI lineage: Eukaryota > Metazoa > Arthropoda > Insecta > Lepidoptera > Ypsolophidae > Ypsolopha > Ypsolopha scabrella. Next base: position 4,120,244 of record OU342985.1, on the reverse strand, counting down.
GTCACCCTAATTGTACACATATACAAACTGAACTAAACAACAACACTTCTTACTTTAAAGGGTTTGGTCACGTAGTGACCATGTCACCCTAATTGTACACATATACAAACTGAACTAAACAACAACACTTCTTACTTTAAAGGGTTTGGTCACGTAGTGACCATGTCACCCTAATTGTACACATATACAAACTGAACTAAACAACAACACTTCTTACTTTAAAGGGTTTGGTCACGTAGTGACCATGTCACCCTAATTGTACACATATACAAACTGAACTAAACAACAACACTTCTTACTTTAAAGGGTTTGGTCACGTAGTGACCATGTCACCCTAATTGTACACATATACAAACTGAACTAAACAACAACACTTCTTACTTTAAAGGATTTGGTCACGTAGTGACCATGTCACCCTAATTGTACACATATACAAACTGAACTAAACAACAACACTTCTTACTTTAAAGGATTTGGTCACGTAGTGACCATGTCACCCTAATTGTACACATATACAAACTGAACTAAACAACAACACTTCTTACTTTAAAGGGTTTGGTCACGTAGTGACCATGTCACCCTAATTGTACACATATACAAACTGAACTAAACAACAACACTTCTTACTTTAAAGGATTTGGTCACGTAGTGACCATGTCACCCTAATTGTACACATATACAAACTGAACTAAACAACAACACTTCTTACTTTAAAGGGTTTGGTCACGTAGTGACCATGTCACCCTAATTGTACACATATACAAACTGAACTAAACAACAACACTTCTTACTTTAAAGGGTTTGGTCACGTAGTGACCATGTCACCCTAATTGTACACATATACAAACTGAACTAAACAACAACACTTCTTACTTTAAAGGATTTGGTCACGTAGTGACCATGTCACCCTAATTGTACACATATACAAACTGAACTAAACAACAACACTTCTTACTTTAAAGGATTTGGTCACGTAGTGACCATGTCACCCTAATTGTACACATATACAAACTGAACTAAACAACAACACTTCTTACTTTAAAGGGTTTGGTCACGTAGTGACCATGTCACCCTAATTGTACACATATACAAACTGAACTAAACAACAACACTTCTTACTTTAAAGGATTTGGTCACGTAGTGACCATGTCACCCTAATTGTACACATATACAAACTGAACTAAACAACAACACTTCTTACTTTAAAGGGTTTGGTCACGTAGTGACCATGTCACCCTAATTGTACACATATACAAACTGAACTAAACAACAACACTTCTTACTTTAAAGGGTTTGGTCACGTAGTGACCATGTCACCCTAATTGTACACATATACAAACTGAACTAAACAACAACACTTCTTACTTTAAAGGATTTGGTCACGTAGTGACCATGTCACCCTAATTGTACACATATACAAACTGAACTAAACAACAACACTTCTTACTTTAAAGGGTTTGGTCACGTAGTGACCATGTCACCCTAATTGTACACATATACAAACTGAACTAAACAACAACACTTCTTACTTTAAAGGATTTGGTCACGTAGTGACCATGTCACCCTAATTGTACACATATACAAACTGAACTAAACAACAACACTTCTTACTTTAAAGGGTTTGGTCACGTAGTGACCATGTCACCCTAATTGTACACATATACAAACTGAACTAAACAACAACACTTCTTACTTTAAAGGGTTTGGTCACGTAGTGACCATGTCACCCTAATTGTACACATATACAAACTGAACTAAACAACAACACTTCTTACTTTAAAGGATTTGGTCACGTAGTGACCATGTCACCCTAATTGTACACATATACAAACTGAACTAAACAACAACACTTCTTACTTTAAAGGGTTTGGTCACGTAGTGACCATGTCACCCTAATTGTACACATATACAAACTGAACTAAACAACAACACTTCTTACTTTAAAGGGTTTGGTCACGTAGTGACCATGTCACCCTAATTGTACACATATACAAACTGAACTAAACAACAACACTTCTTACTTTAAAGGGTTTGGTCACGTAGTGACCATGTCACCCTAATTGTACACATATACAAACTGAACTAAACAACAACACTTCTTACTTTAAAGGATTTGGTCACGTAGTGACCATGTCACCCTAATTGTACACATATACAAACTGAACTAAACAACAACACTTCTTACTTTAAAGGATTTGGTCACGTAGTGACCATGTCACCCTAATTGTACACATATACAAACTGAACTAAACAACAACACTTCTTACTTTAAAGGATTTGGTCACGTAGTGACCATGTCACCCTAATTGTACACATATACAAACTGAACTAAACAACAACACTTCTTACTTTAAAGGATTTGGTCACGTAGTGACCATGTCACCCTAATTGTACACATATACAAACTGAACTAAACAACAACACTTCTTACTTTAAAGGGTTTGGTCACGTAGTGACCATGTCACCCTAATTGTACACATATACAAACTGAACTAAACAACAACACTTCTTACTTTAAAGGGTTTGGTCACGTAGTGACCATGTCACCCTAATTGTACACATATACAAACTGAACTAAACAACAACACTTCTTACTTTAAAGGGTTTGGTCACGTAGTGACCATGTCACCCTAATTGTACACATATACAAACTGAACTAAACAACAACACTTCTTACTTTAAAGGATTTGGTCACGTAGTGACCATGTCACCCTAATTGTACACATATACAAACTGAACTAAACAACAACACTTCTTACTTTAAAGGGTTTGGTCACGTAGTGACCATGTCACCCTAATTGTACACATATACAAACTGAACTAAACAACAACACTTCTTACTTTAAAGGATTTGGTCACGTAGTGACCATGTCACCCTAATTGTACACATATACAAACTGAACTAAACAACAACACTTCTTACTTTAAAGGATTTGGTCACGTAGTGACCATGTCACCCTAATTGTACACATATACAAACTGAACTAAACAACAACACTTCTTACTTTAAAGGGTTTGGTCACGTAGTGACCATGTCACCCTAATTGTACACATATACAAACTGAACTAAACAACAACACTTCTTACTTTAAAGGATTTGGTCACGTAGTGACCATGTCACCCTAATTGTACACATATACAAACTGAACTAAACAACAACACTTCTTACTTTAAAGGGTTTGGTCACGTAGTGACCATGTCACCCTAATTGTACACATATACAAACTGAACTAAACAACAACACTTCTTACTTTAAAGGGTTTGGTCACGTAGTGACCATGTCACCCTAATTGTACACATATACAAACTGAACTAAACAACAACACTTCTTACTTTAAAGGATTTGGTCACGTAGTGACCATGTCACCCTAATTGTACACATATACAAACTGAACTAAACAACAACACTTCTTACTTTAAAGGGTTTGGTCACGTAGTGACCATGTCACCCTAATTGTACACATATACAAACTGAACTAAACAACAACACTTCTTACTTTAAAGGATTTGGTCACGTAGTGACCATGTCACCCTAATTGTACACATATACAAACTGAACTAAACAACAACACTTCTT